>BMAU01014636.1:0-344313 GCA_019973935.1 Trichonephila clavipes | reverse complement strand
TTAGGCGATTGAACTTAAGAGGTTAAAGTCGTATTATATATATATATATATATATATTTCATAGTCAAAATTGTGTGGCCAAGGTATCGGATCGTGGCTGGCCTTGTCACGAGCTCGAGCCCATTACGACTAAAGACCATCTGCCTAGGGGAGCGATGCACGTTAAAACTGTCGAGAGCTCAAACGTCCTCCCGTTGACGTGGTGTGGTGGTTATGAGAGGGGTGCTAGCTCAGTTGTCGTCTACGTTACTTTGACCATGTTTTAAATTTATGTGGTCCGTCACCAAAAGCCCTCGTGGAGCTGAACAGTGCGACGTTAATTTTCACTTACTCACTCGTCAAAATAGTATTAATGAATTCAATACATTGCTTTTTGTATCGAGGGTATGGGAGAGGGATTGCGATGAAATTTAGGATTGAATATTGGATCGCAAATATTGAAAAAAAATTAGAGAAGCACTGATGCAAAGGATTAAATAAACTTTCAGTCTACTATTTAGAATTTTTCCTACTATTATCTACACTACGATCCGAGGAATCCATTTTGACTATTTAAATTTCAAAATTACCATTAATGAAAAAGATATAAATTAAGGAAAACAGTACGATTCAAATGACAAAAATCGGTCAAAAATGAAATATGACTTTTAAATCCTAAATAAATTCTTTATATAGTTTTCTATAACCACACAAAATTTGAAAGCTCTAAACTTAAAAAAACGCAGAATCATGATAACTTTCACGTTCGTTTTTATTCACATCCCTATGGCAAATCAATACTTTAAACTGACTTATCTCAGAAAGATAAAATAACTAATTTGTCTTCATTTAAAATGCCAAGGCTTTTATTCAATTGTGTCTAATATTTTGATTTTTTTTTTACCTATTGCTAATAATACATGTAACAAAAGTTGGTATGCATTTTTGAATGAAAGAAATACAGAAATACTTATTTTTTAAAATAATTGAATTCAGAGTTTATACATTTTTAAGGAATTTTCAAAAATAATTCATAAAAAGAAGTAATTTACAAATACCAATCATGTTATCGCAAAAATCACACCAAATTTTTTTATCTATATTTTGACGTACATGTATATATAACTCAAACTTCATAAACGTTAGTCACCTTTTGTAGTAGGGGAGTAGCATTTTAAAATAACTTCACAGATTTTAAGGTTTTTCCTTAAAAAGTTAAATGGCTAGCTTTCTATGAAATTTTGATCACAAAATCTGTTTTACATATAGAATACATACATAGGAGGCAACAAAAAAATTTTTTGAAAATCCTTAAATTAAAAATGTCTGCATAAATCGTACCATATAACCTTAAAACCATTAATAACTAGATTTGCCAGCATTGTTGTGAAAATGTTATTGTTATGACAATGTTTAAATAATGCTGTGTATAAATGTACACTACTAAAATTATTTGTTGTGCTTTGCCTGTTTTCTTGTGGATAAATCTAGATTACTTTTCAGAGACGTTATTAAGCAAACGGTTAGTAGCGATTGGTAAATGAAAATTTGAATTTCATTTTATTATTTTACTGACATTATTTATTGCTAGGAAATAGTGAATATACTTTTTTTTTTCAAATATATGGCTCAAATATTTTAGAGAATAGATTCAAAATAGCAATAAGTAGTTAATTCTTAGAAACAGTTTGAAATTGAGGGGGAGGGGGTAAATTGTAAAACTGTAACTTAAGTGTATTTTATGTAGTTCTATTTGCATGTTATTTTTCAAGCAAAATTCGTTCCTGGCGATTCTCTTCCGTTAAATTCATTACCTGAAGCTGCATCGTCCAATACTCTTTTGAAAATATCATGAGATTTTGATAAACGTGTAACCCTTGCTTCTTCCTGTTGGCTGCGGTAGCCTAGTGGTCAAGATAACGGACCCGTGGCCGTGGTGACATCAGTTCGAGCCTAGTACCGTTGAAGACCCACCCTGTGGAAGGGTGATGCACGTTAAATTTTTCGATACTCAAACTTCCACACTTTGGTGTGGTCTTGAAGTTAGAAGAGAGAGGGCCAATTCATGTGTTGTCATAGTCACTTGATCATGGCTCAAAAGGACGAGGTTTGTTGAAAAAAACCATTAAATAGATTAGGCTCCCTTCACACCAAAGAATTCCGAGTCAGTAGCAATCTTTCCAATTTCACAGCGATTCTGGATGAACAGAGATTTGCCTTCACACCGCCACAGGTCAATAATCATTCTTTCATCAGTTGCTGTCGAACATGGATGCTGTTTTTAATGTTTTAAGACGTTTAACGTTTCAAGCTATTAATTTCACAACTGTATTTTCATTTATTTTGAAGTTAAAATACATAAAACAAAAAAAAATATAAGAACGGTTTTATTTCTTTATTTTTTTATATTTTGCCTGTTAGTACCAAATGTAAATATAGTCGGAAAATCAGTAACAAATAATAAATATGTATTGTGTAACTAAATAAAAACGCAATTACCTTTACAAATAATATATCTAATGTTTTTAATGTTAATTTTTATATTTTACAGTTTTTGTAGCATATAACAACTAGTTTTTTTGATTATGTATTTAAAAATTGTTTTCTAATACATTAATGAATTAAAATTTTTACATGCCGTTTACAATTTGTAGGTTTTATATAACAAAATTTGAGATCTATGTAGTAATAAAACAGAATCTTTTTTAAAAAATTGAAATTATATCGACAATGCTGGTGTTTTATTTTATTTTTTAGCATTCTTATAAATAATTATTCTTTTTCTTCCAAAATTAAATAAATTCTTATCAAATTGATCTCTGAAGCTATTTCAAACATTCTTCAGAATATTCCCCGCCCCCCCTACAAAAAACATTTTGCTTTAAAGTATTATTAAGTAAATAATAAAGTGTTTCAAATTTCTAAATTTGAAAAAAAGAATACATGCTAATTTTATTTTTTATTATTTACGCAAGATTATTAGGATAAAATACAACCTACACACTCGGCGACAAGAACTAGAGTTAGTTGAAAAAAGAATACTATGAATTCCACACACAAAATATAAGCGCCATCTATTAGCATAAAAACAAACTCATGCTAACCCTAACAAGAACATTAAAATCTTTAAACATCTAAAATTAGCTTCTTTAATAGAAACTTTATGTGATATAATCACTAATAATATAAAAAAAACAATAAAAATCAACACTCTATTTGTTTAAATTCACTTTTTACTTTAAGAAATAGCTCTCGGCTACTGGTGAATCAAGGAAGAAAATCTGACATGCCGAATTACGCGTAAGTCAGAATGACGGTGGATTGAACCGGTTTCGGTTGGTGTGAATGCGGGAAGTGAATCTTGCCTTATTTGAGCGGAAAATTACGAAGCCGAATCCTGATCGATCAGACAAGTTTGATGGTGAATGAATCGGAGTCGTTTATTGTGAAGGGAGCCTTATTAGTTCGACGTTCACTCACTCGCAGCTTCTTAGAAAGTTGAGTATTTAGTTCCGTTGACGGTCCACATGGGGCAACGCCTTACTTCTCAAGCAACGATTACGGCCGACACAATCGTTACGATATTTTTCTATGAGGATGTTCAATTAGGTACTATCGCAACCGTATTGGCGACATTATATGAAACGATGCACAGGTTTGCCAGTTCAGCGCGTATGATAAATGGGAAATCTGGGCTGCCAAATTAGCGAGTTATCTTGAACGTTGACATTGTTGAGGTAGTAAGTAATAAATTTAATATAACACCACGAAAACCCATTTTTTATAAAGACAGTGACTTATATCATCTTATTTATCAACAGGGAACATATTGATTTGCTTCCAAGGGAAAAAAATGTTTTCATAGAAAGGTTAAATTGAATAAGAAGATAATTTGTAACCCTTTTAATACAATAGAAAATATATAATTAAACCCAAAGCAAAAAAAAAAAAAATTCTCGGACTACTTATTTGTCAAAAGCGCATCATCATGAATAACAGAATCAATTGTAATCAAGGTCCTAAAGAAGGTGGTGGGGATACACAGTTTTTTTTCATTGTTAGTGATAGAACTTTAAATTGAATAATCCTAGCCGTAATCGGCAGATGCATTAGAATTATCATAATCATTATTCCAATACATATTGGAATAATATATTTCATTTAGAAAATAACATTTTTTTTCTTATGTTCATGAATTAGATTTTATTTTTCGAACTTTTTCAGTGTGTAACTTATTCTATTTTGAGAGTAATTTGTTTCTAACGTATTATCATAAGTATATTAAAGAGACATTGAATGAAATTGCATTAATTGTAAAAACTGGAATACGCTAAAGTGAATAAAGAACAAGTAGTCGGAAAATACTATATGGAAAATAATAAATAACTCTAAATAAATATATTATAAAAGATTTACTGACTTTTTAAATGTACGCTTATTTTCTACTACTACATGTGTACTAATGTCGGCTTCGTCAATTCGTCGACGTCTGCTGCACCGTGGATTACGAGCAAGGATGCCTTTATCAAGGATTTCCCTCACTCGAAACCATCGACAGCTGCGTCTGCAATGGACTCATGAGCATAGAGCCTGGCAAGCTGATTGGCACCAAGTTGTCTTTTCAGATGAATCACGCTTGCATTTGAGGGATCATGATGGCTGTGTTCGTATAGACGCTATGCCGGTGAACGCTGGCTTCCAGAGAGCTTTATCGAACGACATAGAAACTTAACACCAGGAGTTATGGTTTGAGGTGATATTGTGCATAATAGAAGATACACTTTGCTACGAATTGATTGTAATCTTAATAGCAACCGGTACGTCCGTGAAGTGCTACAGCTCGAAGTCATTCCCTTTCTTCAAACCATCCCTGGAGTTATCTTTCAGCAGGATAATACACGGCCACATGTTGCAAAGATTGTTCGATTCTGTTCAGCCCAACACATGAAACTTCTTCCTTGGGGTGCTTATTTGCCGGATATGTCACCAATTGAGCACGTGACTATTTGATTGTTCGGCGTCTCGCTCGTGATCCACGTCCCGTAGTTTCAAAAGACGAACTTTTGCTGCGCATACAAGCAATATAGAGCATCCCTTCCAGAAGCAGACATTCGGGTGGAATCTTGCAACTCAATTTTGAAGCTGATGCCTTTAACCGACTGAGCTGAAATGTTGCATACGCGTTTAGTTTGGATGACAATGCATGATTTGATTATTTATTTTCCAATATCGCAATTAGTTAAAAACCTTTTACCACTGTTAACTTCATATTCCGTCAATCAGCTTATCAGATTGAAAGCTTAAAGAAAAAAAAAAGTTCCGATTTTTCTATCCTTTTACAAAACCATCTGATTCTTTCTATCAAACTGAGACACAAAATAATTACATAATATGAAAGATCGTTTACTTCGCCAAGATACGGTATAAATATTTTTTAAAAAATAATGATATTTTCCATTTTTTACAATTATTTCTAAAATGAGGCAAAAACGATGCGTTTTCATGAAAATTTCTAAATCGTTCCGTATGATTTTTTTTTTTTTGGGGTTCGTGTTAATGAATCAATTTTCGGCACTAAGAAAGTTCTATCGTTTCTGTCTAGAATCAGTCAGTTAAAAATAAAATGTCAAAAACTTTTCTCTTTCGATTCTTCAAAAAATACTCAAATTTTTAATGAAACATTTTAAAACATCCTTGTTTTTTAAGATAATTGCACGAAGCTAATTTTCAATTATAGAAGAGTATTATCCAGATTCTGCACAAGGATTGAAAAAATTAGTTTACAATTACGGATTTTTACAATATTAATTTTTCTAGGATTTTTCGTTTTTAATATAGTATTATAGTAAAAAAAATGAATTTTATTATTTTGATCAATTTTGCTTTGTCTAATGTTGTTTTGGTCTTACAGTGTTTACCCCTCACTCCATTAACGTCTTGTTGCGGTCCGAGTGAAATATTTATCATATGTATGTGGCCTGGTGGAAAAAAAGATTAAGTACCCCTGAGGTAGCCTGCTCAATATTAACAGGCAAACGACCTTACAACATTGATGCATTGAATGAGCCGAACAGACTGAGAAACTTGTCCAGCGGTAACTAAAGGGTAAAAAAATAAATTAAAAATAAAAGAAAAACTTTTTGAAAACAATCTTTTATTTAAATGCTTTGAAAAGAATAAAATAAACTTTTGTTTTAAAACATTTTTTTTTTGCTACGAGCTTATAACGTCATTACACAATTTAGGATACAAAAGCTTGTCACGAGGTTTACCTGTGTAAGTAAACAAGCAAAATAAATAACTTGATCTGATTGATTTTAATTTTTAAAATTTTGAAACTAAGTAAATTCCAGTACTTAAATCTCGCGATAAGCTCTTATATCATAAATTGTGTAATGACGTTATAAGCTCATATAAAAAAAAGTTTTAAAAGAAAAGTTTATTTTATTCTTTTCAAAGCTTTTAAATAAAAGCTTGTTTTAAAAAGGTTTTTTTATTTTTAATATACTTATTAGATCTCCTACAAAATGAATCACGCACACGATCAATAGTGTCTTCTATCCCGAAAACTTAAGGATACTTGCTAGTTTGAGATACCAAAGTACCCGTCTCCTTTAAAGTTTTTTCCCGTTGGTGAATAGATTTTAATGTTAAAGGATCGATATTTGGACGTGTTTGAACCCCTCGCTATACACGCGTGATTGATTTTAATTCCGTTGATCAATGTATACACTGTACCTTTTGCTGTGGCGTCCACATCTTTACTAATGAAGTCAAAGTCATAAGTTTATTATCTGCGGCTGCTGAATAATGCACGCACGTGCGTCCGATCGGACTAGACCCAAAAAAGTGTCGAAGGTTTTTTTCAATCTACAGGTGAATAGTTTTGATGAATAGTTCCATGATAATAAACTATACCTTTTGGATACTTTAAGCCCTGACACCCTGTATTTCACAACACTTTCGAACTTTCTCTTTTCAACTATTAAAAGGGAATATTCTTTTTACTTCCAAGCTCCTGTGGTATGATACTCCATTTCAGGTACACATGTGTTGCAAAATTTAATTTTGTATATCAGGCTACATCTTCCGTTTGTTTCTGAGAGGAAGCCATTTTAAAACGTGAACGTTGAAATAGGGAGGCTTTGCACCGTCTAGATTTCATTTCATAAAACAGAAACGTTTATGTTTTCTTGATGGTATGTAGAAAATCTCTGGGAATATCTTTGCTTATTTTTAATTAATTTTAGAAAGTATGGTCATACTTTTCGAACACCCTATACTTTTGAAATGGAAAAGAACCTCTCTTATCTTTCTTGAATTGTTTTTATTTTACATTTGGAAATTAAATCAGCATAGACTCCACATTAAGGCAATGCGAACTGACCTAAAGAATGTGAATAGTTTTTATGTTATCTAGAAAAGAAAAGAACAGGGCAGTAGAGATTCTCGACACTTCCGAAAATAAGGAAATATCAAGAATTCCGTTGCCCTAGAGTCCAGTGTTACATTCTCTACCGGTCAGTGAGGCATTTCTCCCTACAAAGGTTTGGTATTTTTTCGGACTTTTTTCTTAAAAGAAAGGCTTGCTACAATGAAATGTTTTGATCTTTATCAGCGTATACAATAGACTTGGATAATTGAAAATTTTAAGTTCTCAAAAGGGACTACTGATAAACGAGAAAGAAAAGCACTTTTTTCCGATCAGTTAAAGAATGTTAAAATAATGTCTTGACTTGAAATAAATGATAAAGTAAGATACTTTGAAACATTTCTTCTCATTTCCAATTTCTTTTCGAACATGTATAGGTCTACTAAAAGTCAACTCAATTTCGACTGATGTTTATACAATTTAAAAACAATTATCATAATTATATAATTATTACAGTGCTTATACTTCAATGTGAGCATTTTGAATTTTAAAAATACGAGCGTTCACCAGAAAAAAAGATTACAAGTCGAATAGAGGAATATTTATTAACAATTGAAAGAATATACCAAAATGCATTAAGAGACAAACGTGCTTATCACATTTCGACATAATCAACAGGTCTATATAGGCCTTTATCAGAACGCAGAACCAACTTGTTTAACCGTCTTTATAGAAATCAGGTACATGTTCATTGAACCAGGTCTCGGGGATCGTTTCACAGCGCTGTCTTGGAATATCGCAGCACATAAGAAACAATATGCTGTACGCTACCATAGCTCACTCCCAGTTCTGACGAGATTTCGCTCAGTTTCCTGTCGATCATTTTGAATCATTTCTCCAATTCGTGACGTGGTGATTTTTATCGTTGAAGAAATTGGCTGGCCACTCCCTGTCATATTGCACCATTCGACGTCCTGTCTGCCTGATCGAAAAGAGTGCCAACATTTCGCTACATGTTGTCGGCTCATTTTCAGATAGGGACACATTGTTTGTCAATAAAAATCAAATCACGACTTTGACTTCCAAACGAGACCAATTTCCTCAGAGTCTTGTCATATCAATCGTCCTGAACCATCTGGGAACTTTCACTACGTTTCCACACATTCACTGTATGACAATTAGTGCCATTTGTCTCCATTCTGGGGAAACAATATTTCTCCATAATATATAGTTTTTAAATGCTGAGTCTTATAACCTATTTTACTGATCGTCCCTCGTAATTCAGCATTAGAAAAATCTTTATGAAATCATATCATAAAACTACTTACGTTTGATTTGTCGTTTTCAAACATTCTAAGTTTTTTGAGCTCTCTATTGGAAGAAATACAATTTTATATTATCAAATATCCTAAAATAGTATGCAGAATTTTGTAACAATTTTTTTCCACAAGTTACTAACAACAAAGGACAGGAGTAAAAATGTTTTAGGATTGGCTCAAGTAAGGGTTCTCTTTCGTCACAGTTGCCTAACAAATGCACACCAGTCTCGATGGTAATCCGTACAAATGAACACCCTTGCCAAGATCAGTTGCTAGTTGGGAAAGTAATGACTCAGGAATTGAACACCAGTTTTCAGCAGAGCTGGATGCTACTGGTTCAGTATACATTCATTTTCTAGAGCAACGTTTCTCAAACTGTAGTGTGCCCCCTTACGGGGGGCATGATTTCTCTACGAGAGGAGCACAAGAGCATTCAAAAGTCGAAAACAAAAGATTATCTAAAAAATTATTATTAATTTAATGAAAATAAACCAAAAAATATGTTAGGACATAATAAAAAATAAAATGCATATTTACTCTGATATAAAACACTTATAAATGTATCAGTACTGTACAATGTATTATACAGTAAATTTAACAATAGTAAGTTAAAAACAAGTTCAATAATCGCCAGTGGCCCCATGGGCTTGTGATATATAAAATTATAGACAACCATTAACACTTATCTTAATAATTTGTAGAGTTTATAATGAATCCTTTACCTGCCACTTAAAAGTTACTCAATTAATACCCCAATGCCACCATTTTCCACTTAGACGTACGTATGTATTGGAGGAGGGGGTGGTTAGAAAAAGAATAATTAAAAAGGAAAATTCTCTAAAATAAATAAACCATTTGCAAACATTGTCAAGGTCATTTTGTTGCATTTCAAAGCCTTCAGAAAAATTTTTTGGATAGCATTGACCCGCGAAGATCGCACTTCGGAAAGACGTATATATACGTCCAGGTGAGACATTTATACACGCCGGTAGCACTTAAAAGGTTAAAGTCGTATTGTAGCTTTAGCGTCAAAGTATAGTACTATTGAATTCAAGTATTGTTATTGTATGGAAAAGGGGGCTGCAATTAGAAAAATATGATTGAATATTGGGTCGCCAATATTGAAAGTTTGAGAAGCACAGCCCTAGAGAGTCCATCTTAGACATTCCCAATAAATAACGACTATTGATTCAAAATCGTCATCTCCCCAATCATTAAACACAGTTATTCTCAAACTTTCAATAGTTGCGACTCAAATTTCAATCATGATTTTAATCACCCCTCTACAATAACAATGTATTTTAAGAAGGCATTGTACCCTTTGAACTACTTTCTTTCTTTATGTATTTAAAAATTATATTTTAACATTTTATATAATTTTTCTATCCAAATAAATTATAGGAGATGAAATTTTTCACATATTATTCACACAATTTTGAAAATTACAATTTTTTGAAGAAAATTTGTAAAATTTTTAAATTTTACTCCTTCTGTAATTATAAATTTTTTGACCAGATTTTTTTTGTAATATTCTTATAGATGTTTTAAACAACTTTAGGGGTCGATTTTACAATAACTTAATTAGTTTTTGAGAAAAAAAGTAAAATGTTGATATCTATGCTAAAAATCAACGCAAAACCCAATATCTCATACATTTTAATTTATTTTTAAAAAAGTATTCAGTTTACAACAAAATAGATCCTAATTATGTTACATGCGTTGTATACAACACACAGGGGAAAAATGGAAGTGATTGGTAAATAGTTGTGGCAGGAGTAGCATTTTGAATGCACTAATGTTTCAAAAATCATAAACTAAGAAAAACCATAATTCTGAAAAAAAGTTATAATAATATTAAATAAACTGAAAATATCACTTTAAGGTATTAAATTAATATCTTTCTTCAAAATAATTTCATTTTCGTATTTTTTCAACCATACATTTTTACAAATGATCAATTTTAAGAAGGTATTAATTTATTGCACAAGAAAATAGAAGAGAAATGGGTTTTTTTTGCTGTAATGAAAGAAAGTTTAGTTTTTTTCTTCACATATATTAAAATATTACATTTGTATGAAAAGCATAACAGGAATAAGAAATGAAATTATGAAATTATTAATGAAAAATCCTCAATTCAAAAATTTTGCATGCTCACATTTCACAAAGAAGAAAAATTAAACTATTGTATTGCCTCGGAAATATTCTGCTTTATATATTACACATTTTTTTTATAGTTATTATTTCTCTTTGATTTTATATCATAACGCTTTTTTTTAGCTTTTTTTTTTCTAAAAAGGGAGCGTGGCCAAATTGCTTAATTTGTTTTCAAATGAAGTTTTGTTCAATTTCTTACTTTCCGACTTGCCCAAATGATATATAAATCGAAAGATAATAATACAAAGAATAGGATTAGTTTAATTAAAAATAAAAAAATACGATTAGTTTATCATTTTTGGGGTACCAAGTCCTCTTAATACAATATTAATGGACTTTAACTCTAAAGCTATAATACAACTTTAATTATAATTATTACAAATTATCAACAGTACATTAAATTTAGTATACATATTAGTATTTTTGTCTGACAAGTCCATAGGTAAGCTAGTAAATACTAAATTGGTTTTCAATTTAGTATTGATAAATGAATGATCATATACATTGTTCATAATGATACATTTATAAGTATAATACAACTGTGCCAATGTGTAATTTATTTCTTATTGTGCCGGAATACATTTTAATGTTTTTCAGTTAATTAATATTTTTTAAATATTATTTTATTTTCAACTCTTTGATATTCTTGAGCTTCTACGTAGGGTTGCCACGACCCTTAAAGGGAACGCCCTAAAGTTTTGAGGATCGCAGGTCAAAGGCATGAACGGCGTAGCTGTGAACCGGTAGGTTACTGCTTCAAATAAACACTCGTGCTAAGGCTCCTTATCTACTTCCACCGAAACTCAATAGCATTTGTTCCTATCACACTTAAGCAGGCAAAACGGCAACATGAAATAAATGAGATGTTAAAATTTTTTGACATTCTAATGTCTTTATATTTCCTTTAGTATATTAATTGAAACTCTCACGTACTTATCAAGACAATTAATTATAAACTGAAGTAAGAGTATTCATGGGATAGTAATATCGAAATATTAAGATGACGGTAGTATCTCGTTCAAAATGTATAAATGGACAGTGCATTGACACAGGTTACACTTTTATTCAGTTTACACAGAAAAAATGGTTTCTGATATGATTATAGCCGCATGACGAAATGCAGATGTTTTTAAAAGCGAAATAGTAGTTAGAACAAGACGCATGGGGTATTGCAATTGTTTTAAATCCTTATTTCACCATTCTGAAATCCACAACGCCAAGATTGTGGAAAGAATACCAAATTTCAGGCATAATCTTCCAACGTGGAAAATGCAATTGTCGACCGCGTACACTAAATAACCAAAATCAGTGAAATGAGTGTATAATTGTCAATGTTAACAAATAAGCAAAGCTACGTGAAATTACCACAAGAATCAACGTGAGATGTACAACCATATTCGTAAGAACAGTGGGGCGAAATTTGGTTTTATAACATTAGAGCTATGACAACATTAGACCGAGTCGCCTTTACTAACCAGACGATAGCGACTACACCATTCTTTTGAGGCTCGCGATAATATTAGTTGAACCGTAGAAGTATGAAAAATCATTGCTTAGTAAATTGCCATAAATTGTATTTTGTGGTTTGGTACAATATGTTTAAAAAAGAGGAAACAGCTCAGCCGCTTTCTCATTTACAAATTGCATTTGAACGTTGTTGTCTGGTGAAAAGTTAATGTGATGCCTCGTGTAAGAAGTAGAAATGTGTACCATCACGTTTCTGACTTTGATAAAGGTCGAATTGTAGCGTACAAGGATTGCGGTTTATTGTATTGCAATATTGCTGCTGGCGTCGTTAGAGATCCAATGACTGTTAGCAGAAAATGCAATCGATGGGTTCAGGATGGTAATACAAAATGCCGTGCTGGATCTCAACTGCCTTTTATCACTAGCCGATAAGACAGCATGTTACCCACTTGGTCTTAAAGGAACGTGCAGCCACTTAACGAATCCTAAGTGAAGAATTGGGGTCATTTGCAAGACAACAAGTGTCTGCACAAACATTTCGACGACATTTGATGCATCATCGACTCTCATCTCCGAGACCAAGGTTGTGTCAGCACTTAACGCTGCATCACAGACAGGAACGCCTTTAATGGTGTGATAAAAGATGAAACTTGAGGGCACGAATGGCTAGACGTCATTTTTTTCATTTGAATTCAGGTTCTGTTCACAGCATCAAGAGGGTCACCTCCGTGTTTGTCGGCATCGTGATGAACACATTGTCAGCGTAAATTCATCATCACCATACTGGACATGATATGGGTGCTATTAGATACATGCCATCTTGGTCTCCTCTAGTTCGTCTTGAAGACACCTTGAACACAGTACACGTTACACTTCAAGGTGTGTTACGACCCGTGGCTTACCCTTTATTTGAACCCTGTGAAACTATACATTTCCGCAAGATAATGCACGATCGCAAGTTGACAGTACTGTACGGACCTTCATTCATACGAAAAATGTTTGGCTTTTCTCCTGGCCGGCATCTCTCACCAATACAAAACGTCCGGTCCATGGTTGCTGACCGACTGGCTCGTCACCTAACGGCAGTCGCTAAGGTTGATGAGTTGTGGGATTGTTTTGAAGCTTCATGGACATTTTTACTTTACATACCACCCAATCTCTGTTTGACTTAATGCCCAGGAGTATACGTGCAGTTATTACTGACAGGAGTATACGTGCAGTTATTAGACAGAGGTAATAATTTTTGTTCTGGTTAGTGATATCTTGGGAACTCTACGGAATTAAATTTATTGAACATTTAATCACTTGTTACTTCTTGAATGATACAGTTGTCCAATAAATATACTTTTCTTACCTGCATTTCTTCCTAACAGAACCTAATTCCTAACAGTAGTTAACATAATTATAAAAACTAACATTACAAAAAAACATTTTAGATCACATTGTCGTTAAAAAAGCGTTAGATGAAATAGCTCTCTGAAACTAGTTTCTCTCTCTCTCTCTTTTCAGTAAAAATTTCATTATCGTCTGCTTTAATTTTTAATAATATATCACTTATTCGAATGTGAGTTCTATTCAATTTTTTTATGATCGTCTGCTTTATTAATTATATTTTTATATTAGTATTTTTTTTATTTCTGTACAAATAAACACAAAAAAATCTTATTTGAAATTACTCTTTGTAGTTTTATTCTTACATTATTCTTTTTAACGTTTATAATTCATTTTTTCCTTTGTACTTTGAGATAAAATTTTGGCAGCATCACAATAACCGTCTGCTAATTTTTTCTTTTAATTAGAATGTAAAATAAAAGATTTTTCTAAAAAATAGTTTTATAATTTGATATATTTACACGGTTTGAAGGTTAAGAAGTTCGTTTTATTATTTATATAAAATATAAATTTTATTGTTACTGTCATTTTTTTTACGGTGAGCTTCGAAAAGCATGTTGTTCCTTCACGTTTGGAGGCCAGGGAATTAATAATAATTGCGGAATTTTTCAACAATGGCAAATTAAAAATCAAAAAAGTATCAAGTGAAGCCAAATTAAATCTCTCTACTTTCAGTAGAAATTTTAGAACCAAATTTAGAAGAACAAATTCCAACCTTATACGGAAAGGATGTTGATAAAAGTGAGCTTCATATGGACTCTGACACTTACCCCACGTCTAAGTTAACTGCCACTTATTTAGCAAAGAAATAATCAGAAACAGGAATAAAGTGTATCTCATTTAATGATTACTTGTAAAATCAGCCTACATTTCACCAATGGACTTTTGTGCTTTCGGTTTATTAAAACGAGTCTTAGGAAAATGGCATCCAGGAACACTGAACGGACTTTGAAAATCTGTTCAAGAGGAATGGAGTAAAATTTTCACGACAATATTAAGAAAATTTTGCTTTCATGAAAAGTTCGATCTAGAACTATTGGCAAGAATCACGGCTATCAAATAGAAGCTAACTACTTCAAAACACACGGTACTTATTGATAGACACTGACTATGAAATCTTGTTTCCATAAAGTGCAAACGAATTTCAGTATATGTTTATTGATTAAAAAAATTTGAAATAATTGAGATATTTTAAAATTTCAGTCAATATTCTAAAATGCTTTGAACAATCAACAGTTTATTACCTAATGTTTTACTTTATCGACGGTTAATTACATGTAGCGTGCTCGCTTTTTAAGCCCAAAGTTGCGGGTGCGTTCTCACCTGCAGGCGTTAGATTTTTTGTACGTGATAACTGTATACAGGAATGTTATACAATTCAGTGGCATGAAAGATATTCATTGGGCATCAATTTGGCTCTGGTACTCTCTGCAATATTTAGAATCTGAGGAGATCTTGAATTATAATTAATTTAAGTGGAAATTTTGTCGCAGAAGCTGCCACTAGATGGTGCCAACATGAAATCGGTCTCACATCCGGGCACTTGCCGTGTCTGCAAATGCTTAGTTGCCAACATGCAGCCCATTAGAAAAAAAAAAAAAAAAACTTTTACTCTTGAAGAATTTCTGACTTAAAATAAAGTAGTAAATTTTATCATCGATAGGTTATAGAATTTAGGTGATTATAGTATATTTAGAAACATAAGATATAACGTCAATGTACCTTGTTCGAATATTTTACGACATTTGCGTAAAAGAAGTAATGATGTCAAATTTGAAAGCATTCCACAAAGGGAAAAAAATTACGTTTTACTGCTATTGTTTGTTTAAGTCTTTAAATAACCTTTTACACAACATTCAAACTATAAAATTATTTATTTTTTTTTATTTACAACCATCACATAATAATCAAAAATGTAGACTGCTTTCTCAACAAGAAATAACCAATTGATATTACATATTTCAAATATTTTAACAAACGAAAAAAGTAAATAAAAATAACTGATATATATATATATATATATATATATATATAGCAGAGTTTTCATCAATGTTTCAAAGCTAAAAGTAAAGAAATTTATTTTAACAAATTTTCTTACATACTTAGTCTATAAATATTCTTAGAATCAGAGTAACAAGAATATTTTTTAAATATTCTTAGAATCAAGAGTCTACAAGAATATTTTTCGTCCAAAAAGATGTCATTAGGAAAGTCTGCGTATTTATAGAATGCATAGAAAAAAAACTTTTTAAGAGCTATTGGAGTATTTCCTACAAAATGCTCTCTCTTTTGGAGCTTCAATGTCAAGATCATCTTTCAGTTTCAGCACAGTATAGAAGGAAAGTTAGTTTTTTGTAAAGTATACTTCAGTATAAGTATTCGAAATGTTTACACGCGCGTAATTTCTAACACTTAAAGGATTCGAAAAGTTTGCGTGGAATTTATTCTATAAAGTATCTTGTTACTGATGATTTGATTAAATAAAAATATTTAAAATAATTATTAATAAAAATTATTAATAATTAAAATGAACTAATTAATTACTATTTATTATACTTAATTAATTACTTTTTGATATAATCAATTAATTGTTATAAAGCATTGGTATTAATAAGAAATATTATTAATTTATTATTAACATTATTGTTTATTATTAAAATTATGATTTATTATTGAAATTATTATTAATTTATTATAGAAATTATTTAAATAAATTTATTAAAATTATTTAAATAAACTTTTTTGAAATTAAATAAATTTATTTGAAAAATACTTATTAAATATTTTATAAAATTATAAAATAATTAAATTAATAATATTTAAAAAAGACATATTTTTATGATATAATTATAAAATAATTAATTTAAATAATAATAATATATTTTATGAATTATTTGATATAATATTTGATTTATAATATATATTTGATTTATAGTATTGTATTTCGCATCATAAAACTATTTGTAACTAATTTTTATGTAAAATATCATTTATTATTTATTTTATATATTTAATTATAAATATTATATATTAATATAAAATATATTTATAAAATTTAATATAATTACTTATATAATTACATTATTTTTTTTACTTTATAAAATATAAAAAAATATCCTTTAATATTTAATGAACTTTTCATAAATAAATTTATTTAATTTGAAAAAATTAAATTAAATGAATTGAAGGTAAAATAGCTGATCGCGGGGAACTGAACCCTGACCTTGGGCATTGTATGCAGACGATTTATCAATCAAGCTACGAACTCGTTGCGGAAAACTAAAATTTAATTGTATAAAAGCCAAGCATGAATTTCGAAGGCTGATTTTTCCCGAATTGACTGGCCATTCGGCGGAATGAACTTGAGGGGCGAACATCCTAAAAGAGTACTAATATTACACCAAGTCTCGATCCCAAATGAATTTCCTTTGACGTGCGCTCTCCTTGTAAGTAGGAATTGACTTTTTTTTATATTACTTGTTTTTTTTTAATTTATGAAGCCCGTTGTCAATAGAGTTTGTGTTGCCCCTGAAATTAGTAATAGTCAGACAGTGTTACAGAGTATATTCCCATTGATTCTAGTTTTCCTGTGGATATTTACACAGGAAAACTTTCTGTTACCTGTTTACCTGTTACATGCTGAAGCTGGGCTGCGTCTCTGATAGTTATG
This sequence comes from Trichonephila clavipes, assembly GCA_019973935.1. NCBI lineage: Eukaryota > Metazoa > Arthropoda > Arachnida > Araneae > Nephilidae > Trichonephila > Trichonephila clavipes. The sequence continues at coordinate 326,960 of BMAU01014636.1, read as the reverse complement.
TCACATAAATTACGTGTTACATTTTTTAAAATTTGTTCTTGTGTTTATATTTTTATGCAGATTCGGGTTCGTGTATTTTATGGTAGAAGTTTCAAAAATCAAAAATATGATCTAAGAGCGATTAAATTTAGTAAAGAAACACAATACTTTAAATGCAGGATACAACAGTAAGATTTACTCAATGTTACAGAAGATTCACACACACACAACCACACAACCTTCTTTAACACTCAGTCACAGCTATCAGTGTCTAAAACTACAGGAAGTTCATTCGCAAGCGACTGCTTTTCAAAGCCTGCATTGCTGTCTTCCAGATCTTTCTTGAAAAAATCCGCTTATGTCACAGATCGGGATGTTAATGGAATGATGCACTAATTTCCAGAAGCATCCATATCATTACCATGCCATCAGAAATGGTTGCGAGCATAGTACGTTGGTCAAAATGATCTTCAAACTACTTCTTGATTAACAAAAATTATGCCAATTTGGCTGTATTGCCAATATTTCGCCAAGTACCCACTGAATTGATATTAAAATGCAAGAGACGACGTAGGTTGTGAATATTACGATTTTTACCATAAAATAAATACAACAGGAAGTAATATTATTATATGAAACATCCAGATTAAAAAATTTTGTACATTAATGTTAAAATGAAATTAAAAATTAACTAAGTAAAGTTCGTAAAAATACGTTTACCATAAACTTGAATTAATTAACCAATGAGACAAGTTGGGTAAAATTTTATGTTATGACTTGTTATGACTGAGTCTCAAACGTCTACAGCAGTTTCAAAGTTAAATTTTTCAGAAACGGAATCTTGGAATATCCCCTTTGCAAATTTTAAACAAATAGTGGTTGTTTAATACGTTTAATTTCGAAATATGTAAGGTAAAAATATCGTAAAACAATGAACATTTCTAACTCGAAGATTTTATTTGTTGTTTGCGTATTATAACAAAAATACAGAACTTTTGTAAGCTTTGAAATTGATGAAGTAATCAAAAGTTCAATTATGAGTTTGAAAGCTCAGATATTAAGGCAATCATTTTAGGAAGATTTTAAGATTTTTTTCTCAAATGTTGTTCAAATACATTTTATTATTCGGATATATACAGTCCGAATCCAATTTAACGAGCTCATTGGGACCAAACCTTTTATTCGTTACTCGGGGTAAAAAAAAAATTAACTGTTTTACACTTATCTTATGGAAATTCTATAGTAAAAAAACTACACAAATAATATTAATAGTTAGAAACTACCCACCTTTTCTCAGCGGCTAAAAATACTATTTGCGAGTTATTTATATTATATATATATATATATATAACACACTTTAATTAGAAATATTAAAATATTTCCTAATTAGTGTTTGACAATCTTTTCGATATTTGACTCGAGAGAGTTCCTTTTCGACTTCATGCAATGAAGAAATTACTGCGTCAGTTACACATGTTGCATGAGGTGTGTTTTCAAAATTTCCAAACAATTTAAGGAATTCAAAAATGTAAAGTGTTGATGGGAATTTAATTACCAACATCTGTTTGAAAATCATTACGCATTTACATCCTATAATCTGACATACTTGACAAATTATCAGAAACAATTTTTTTTTGTGAACCAAAAATATAATAAACCTTTCTTCTTTGAAGAAAGAGACGAAAAGAAATAACACACATTCCTTAAATTACTACTTACGTTGTGAAATGGGATGAGATAAAATAATTTCCTGTTCTATTCAGAACTCACGCGGTTTTGTAACATGATCCATGTACACTTGTAACGTCTAAAAATGGGCTGTACTCTTTCTCTTCGAAGTTTGCTGCTTACAAAACAAATATTTTCTGTTCCAGACAAAAAAGATAGGATATGTCATTTGAGAATAAGTTAAATTTTTTCTAAATCAATTTAATAAAAAAAATTGTTTCGGTTGTTGAAATAATTCATTAATTCAGCATTTGTTATACGCTAAATAAGGGGGAAGGGTACCTCCTTTTTCTCCGGGAAAAGGAGAAAAAAAATTAAGGTATCCGAACACGTTGAAATGAGCAAATTCGGACAAAAAACGTATTTCATGTTTTTTTTTTTTTTTTATTTTACTGCATTTTGGCTTTGCAAAACATAGCATTTTTTGTTTGTCTGTATGCCTACTAGAGGCCAAAATAAAACCAATTTTATAAAATTAGAAAAACAAGAAGATAATCTTCAATCTACCAGAATTGGGTATTAAAATTGTTCGAAATTTATCATTAAAAATCTGATAACTCAAAATGTTAACTTTTGGAACCTGATATTTATTTTGTTTTCTCGAGAATGGTACTATATTTTTTATAGTATGAATGTTTTTTGATTATGGACTGTTATTTAAATAGTGGTCTCATAAAGTTTGTTAAACTTCAAGCAAAATTTACTCAATCTCAGAGCTAAAATTTTTAAATTTTAATAAAACATTAAAAATTTAATATATTCTCTAGCAATGCATCTACTTTGTTCAAGTAGTAATTTTACTAATATAAGTTTATTATTTTCTACTCTAATTGCTCTGAAGTTTTTCAAAAATAGTGCTTCAAATTTCTCTTAAAATTTTAATTTTTGTAAAATGTAGGCATTTTTTTTAAAAAAAGTATTGTTATTCAAATATTATTATTTATTCACATTGATTCCTAAAAAATCATTCGTAATATTTCGGTATGCTATTTTTTAAAAAAGTACTCAGAACGTGTTCGGATACCTTAAATTGTGAAATTCTTTAAATGGGGGTTCGTCAAATGGAGGTATGACTGTATTTCAAAACGCGATATTAACCTATGCAACCTTAACTAATTTGGAAAAAGAGAAAATTGGATGTATGAAATTCTTAAATATGGCACTTCCATTATATTGAAAATCTCTCAAAGACTCTTTATTAATATTCAAATAGTTTATTACAAGATATATACATTCTGAATGCCATCCAAATGAAATTCCCACAAAACGATATGATTTGTATTTGAAGAAGTGGAGGAATTCCATGTTATTCCAATATCACATGAGGCAGTGCTTCTCAAACTTTCACTATTCGCGACCCTCTCTTCAATCATCCTTTTCATCGCCCCCCCCTCCGTACAATAACAATGGATCGAATTCAATAATACTGTACTTGACGCTAAAATACGACTTTCACCTCTTAAGTGTCACCGGCGTATAATGACGTTTTGCGCAACCACAGCGTTAATTGTCCCTAATGTGTACATGCTTTTTCCGAAGTACGATCTTTTCTGCACACTGCTATCCATAAAATTATCCTTCTAATGCAATAGAAGGACCTTGACCGTGTTCGCGAATAATTTACTTGTTTCACAGATATATTCATTACTTTTCATCCACCTACCCACACCCCAATACATCACAAAGGTGCACCTGCATGAAAAATTGTGGCATTGGGGGAAAAAATTTTACTTTAAACCGACAGTTAAGTGTAAATTTTTTGTTTGCATAATTGTACATAGGTGTGCAAAAATTAAAGATGAGACGGTTTTTTCAATATAACTTTGTACAAAAGCTTTCCAAATCAACACATATAATACCGTAAGATCCCCAATACGTAAGGACATGTGTAATGTAAGCAACACTTACTAAAAGAGAAATCAGAGCGATAAAAAGAAGCTTGATTGAAAAAGTAGCATGGAGCGCAATGCGACTGAAGGCTGAAACATTGCTGTGATGGGTGTCCAGCAAGAAACATCCGGTCTTTAGTAGGGGATATGATCTCCCCTGATTCCTAGGCAGGTTTCACAGCGTCTGCCCATGCTGAGAATGAGGGTGTCAATGAAATGTTGAGGCATTGCTGCCCATTCGTCTTGCAGCGCCAATCGAAGTTCCCGAATCGTTACTGGTGGTAAGGTACGAGCTGCCAAGCGTCTGCCTAGAAAATCCCATACATGCTAGATGGGATTGAGATTCGGAGATCGTGCCGGCCAATAAATACGTTCAATATCCTCGCACTCTAAGAGCTGTTTGGCGGCTACTGTGCGATGACATGGTGCATTGTCGTCCATGAAACGGAACTGCAGACCCATAGCGCCTCTAAAAAGACCCACATATGGAAGAAGAATCTCGTTACAATAACGGGTCCCGTTGACTGAACCTGCGTCGAAGATGTGAAGGTCTGTACGACTACCAAGCATGATGCCTCCCCAAACGAGAACACTGCAACCTCCATACCTGTCCCTTTCAATGATGTTCGAGGGATGATTGCGGCTTCCCCGCTCTCTCCAGATGAGTATGCGATGAAAATCGCTACTCAAACTGAATCTGCTCTCATCTGTGAAGAATACTCGTCCCCATTCATTGTCTCTTCATTTCCGGTGTTCCCGGCACCACAGAGAACGCCTTCTCCGATGGGCAGGCGTTAAAGGTACACACCGTACAGGGCGTCGTGCAAACAGACCACCACCGTGCAGTCTTCTGGCCACGGTAAAACGCGATATCGGTCATCCAGTCACCTGTGTCGTTTGTCTAGCGATTTCTCCCGCTGTCTGCCGCCTGTTTCTTCTGGCCTGTAAGACAATGTACCGCTCATCTGCGGGTGAGGTTCCTGGTGGACGACCACTACTGAACCCCCGGATAGCTGTTCCTGTAGTTTGAAATTGTCTCCAAAGTCGTGAAACGATGCTGTGAGCAATTCCGAACTCTGCAGCCACACTTGTCACACTGCGCCCTTCCTCCAACTTCCCAATGATTCGACCTCGGGTAAAATCATCCAGATGTCGTCTAACAGATTGATTATTCGCCATTTCTCGCTGAGGCAGCAACTCGGTGTAATTTTAACTGCTATACGGCGTGCAATCTCTTTGCCAGAAATACTGTTCTTACACCGACAACATGCTTTATACTACTCAGACACTTTCCCATTACGTCTACCTGCATATCTGCGCATGTGCTACCGTACATCACCTTACTTAATCACCTGATTGGTCTTTCTGTCCGCTCTGCCTCTTCGTTCAGCTGATATGCTAATTTTTCGACTTCGTCCTTAATTTTTGCACATCAATGTATATATAGCAAGCCCATGGGGTGATTGGTAATTATTAAACGTGTTCTCTTAACTCTCTTGTTCTCTAAACTTAGAACTGTTAAATTAATTATTAAAGATATTGTGCAGTATTGATGCATTTTTTTATTATATCAGTGTTAATGCGTATTTTATTTTATATTATACCAGAGTGTCTATGCCCTTATTATGTAAGAATTATTAATTTACTTTTAGTAAGTTAATAATTTTTTTAAATAATTTTTTATTTTCGACTTCTCACACAATATGCACGCGCCACCCTAGCCTCTTCAAGACGGGGCGATTTTCTATGAGAAGCTCGCTAGAGACGGGGAGATTGCTGAAGGTCTTGCACTACAGGACTCGTCTCTAAGCCTAACTTAAGAAAAAAATGCATTAGTAATAAAATTTTAGTCCTAATGTCGTAATTTTTGGCACCCCTTTAGATTAAAACATAAGTTGTCTGTTACATTAAAACTAGAATGTAATAACATTTTTCTTTTAATTCATATGAAATTATATAAAAAATGTATCACTTACATTGGGAATTAAATTTTGTAAGCGCTATACAATTTTTTTCCAAAATTTTCATTGAAGAAACATATTATTAAACTTTCAAATTAATAAAAAAATTATGACAAAGATTATTTACGAAACGAAATAGCAAAATTAAAAGGCAGACTGAGTGTGGGAAATCTCGAAGCATGTAGAAACGCTAATTCCTATACATTGTATGATTTGAAAGGATTTTATTTCTGTTAAGTTTTTATTTATTTATTTACACATGGCTTGTAACTATACACTTAGGCTTTTTTCACCTTTTTTGTTCATACTAAGAGAGGTTAGGAAAATGCTTTCAAAACAATCAAATAATAATCTGAAGTCAAGGTTTTTGAAATGAGAAAAGTACGTGAAATATATTCGAAAGAAACAAAAACTGTAACAGAACTGACGCTAAAACCCCAAAACGCTCCTGACTGTTAAGAAAAAAAAAAAACAGCATTGGGAGAGTTGTTAGAAACGCGAAAAACTAACGCTATGTAATGGACATAGGTCGCCATCTAGTGGTCATTAAAATCGTTCCAGCTGAAAAGTCACATATGCCTCGCCCGGTGTACGGGATCGTTTTTCTAAAATGCATATTTGCATCCCCCCTGCCATGATGTGCGTCCGTGAAGAATGCATATTTGACTCACCCATCGTGAAGGGGCTCGAGGGGGGGGCGCGCCCCACCGTTCGAGAAAAGCTGACCTGAGGGGAAACAGAACCCGATATTTATTCCAATGTCAAAAACATGCGATGAAAAAAAGCAACAGTACAAATCTACTCTAAATTCTTTATAATTGTGTGTATTTCATTTATGTTTTTAAAATATATGTAATAAGTAGTATTAATAATAATGCATTCATTTCAAGTAATAATTATATTAAAATTTGGAAGCATATATATATTATTTTCCCAAAAATGTTTCAAAATTTAAATTATAACTAAATTATCCCCTAGTTTAAGAAACGTTGACTGAAAGGGAAGTAGTTCTACTAGAAGAAGTATACATTTTTTCCTAAAGCTTGGAATAATACCTCAAATAAATGACTTCAAAACATAACATCATTGCGCAAGTACTTTTCTGGTTTCTTCGTGAAAAAAAAGGCGGTCCTCATTATACAGTGAATACACCTAAAAATTAAAAATTGCGGCTTGAAAGTACAGGTGCGTATCATACGCTGGATTTGACGTAATTTTACTGACTTGAATGAAATACCCAGTCATCCTATAAAACAACGGATTCCACACTTTATCATTAACATACGTATTACGTCGAAGAAAAATAATATATATATAAACAGTTACATATTAATATTTATTCTTAGTAACCTTATGGTAGTGTAAAAGGTAAAAGAGATAGGATTATAAAAAAATATTCTCTTAAACTCTTTGTGTAAGAAAAGGGGGAATAACGTCTTTAAAAATAATATTATATGCCACCAGTCTAGATAAACGCCTTTATTTACGTCTAACGACGATTCTATAGAAAACAGTTTGCTTTACTTTGAACCATCAATTTTGTAAAGTTTTGCCAAAGATACCATCTTATGTGAATAATGATTACATTATTGTAATAAGTCATAAATTTAAGCAAAATGGAGGGGAGAGTGCAATTATTTATTGAGTCATTTTACGTAAAAATAATTTATTATGGAAGGAATTTCATGCTGACACATCGCAGCCATTGCATCAAGAGATGCTTTATAGGCCTGCGACTCTATCATCCATTTTACACCGCTATTCGTGATAGTAAATATCTCGCATAAGAAGCTATTCATCACAATCTTTGCCACCGACCTGTCACTCTCTGATGAATTATTTGTTTGCTAAAATGGCAGTTGACTCAAAAAGCATTAACCCTTCAACTTATAAGCCAGGATTTCTAAAGCAGGGATCTGCTAATCTCTCCCTGATAGAATAACAGCTACTGATAGAATATCAGGGTGTATTTGAATGTGTACAAGAAAACTATAAAACTGTATATTTGATTTAACGAGCCCGGAATATATAAAAACAACTGGTTTTCTTCTCTCCTTCAAAATGATAAAAACAAAATTTTTAGTGTTTTATTTTAAAATTTTTATATAGTTGCAGTTGCATTAGGTACCGTAAAATCCGTCGTATAACGCGCTCTTTTATTGTAAAAAATAAGATCAACATTTACAAGTGTGCGTTATACGCCGGGTATGAAAACGATAGCTTCAAAAATGAAAAGAAGACATGTGCATAAAAAAGTTTACACTTAAACAAAGATGGAAGTGCTGTTAATTTAAAAGAACTTTCTTACCTTATGAACTGAATGGGTTATTTTTTTAGAAATTTACTATTTTTGAAAATATTGCCGTAATACCTCGAATAAATGGCTTTAAAACAGCATTGCTAACGTACATTACAGATTCTTTAGTAGAAAAGTGGGTGCGGATTATGCGGCGTATATAACTTAAAATTAAAAAAATGCAGCTTGGAAGTTTAGGTGCGCGTTATACGCCGGATTTTACGGTAGTTCTATAATGGATTCAAACAGATGCATTTTACAAAAATGAGAATGTTTTGAAGATATATAATTCTATCTTCAATTTTAGTCAAAAAATTTTTATTGTCCTACTATTCTTAAAGCAATTTTATATGTGTATTCTAACTCGGGTGTTATTTATTATATATAAAAAATCATGTATACGCTTTTTCAAAATTACAATGCAGAATGTAGTCAGAGATGTTTTATATATATATAATATATATATATAGTTATATAGTTATATATGTTTTTTTTTAAGTCTTATTGCTTATAGAAATGTTACGTTGCACAAAATGCAAAGTCGTTTATATCATTTTAAATATAATTTAATATTGCTTTCAATACAAAAGACGAAATTAAAAAAAATACTTAAAATGAAAAAAATTATACTGCAATAACTATCGATATACATTAGATACTGATTATAGCAGTGAGTTATCAGTGCTTAGTGGGGTAGACTTTAATTTAGATTATAGCTTCCAATCGATTTTTTTAGCTGAAAATAGTTTTAAGGTCTTCTGTCGTTATCACATTATCAGAAAATAGTTATATGCTCAATTAGCTCCTTTTTATTTCATGGGCATATATTCAGGCAAGAGTTTTTGGAATTTTGAAGCAGATGTAATGATGTGATACATTATCGTGAACGAAAGCTTTTGAGTGATATTGACGTTTCAGAGAAGGCAGGGAAAGTGTCAAAGACGACAAATGGTTGAAGAGCTCCACACATGGAAAGTGTATCTGCGGCGGAATGTAAGAACGCACTTCAAACAATAGCAGAATAAGTTGGGATATAATCGGCCGCATGCCAATGGATACTCATTAAGGATTTTAATGTGTATAGGGATTTGTCAACATAACGTTCGCCGCATGCTAAACTAAGACCAATATTTAGATGAAGTTAAAAGTATCGTAGGCTTAATTAAAGGACATGCCTACAAATGTATTCCAGAAATATTTCGATAACCTTTACAATCCATGGCTAAAGCGTGTTGTTACTCATGGGTCTTATTTCGAAAGAGGATGTGTTTCAGCAATTTAATTGGTAATATTTTTTAAGTTATAGACTCAGTCCGGAAACTTTTGAATCCTAATACGTATGTGTATGGATTGTTAACTTTTTTATTTATTTAGTATTAATTAGTTTGATTAATTAATTGTGTGTGTGTGTGTGTCCGTTATATATTACTATTTAATATGCATGATTTATACTATTTCGAATATTTGATTAATGTTAAATAACAACTATACTTAACTTAGTTTCCGACACTCGCTTTACAAAAAAAGCGTGCCTTATGTAAAGCAAAAAACCCAGCGCTAGGGGGAGATTCGAACGCCAAAAACTCAACGGCGTAAGGATTACTACACTGATTGGTCAGAATCAATGGCTGCTGCAATTGCATCATCTCACTTTGAAATAAGACATCGTGACTGATTTTGAGGAGCTTAAGTTAGGCAGTTAAACTTAATAATTAAGTATCATGTGATGTCTTGAGGGTTCAAAATTATCATAAATTAAAAAAAAAAATGAAACTTTGAAATAAAGAATAAGTTTAGATGCAGATATATGATTATTACTTTTAACACAAAAATAGTCCGCAATTACGCTACAGTAGACAGACGTCAAAAGATTTCTCAAAATTTCACTAAGCATTTGATCCAAACCGGAAATAAAAACTTGTGATGGAGATTTCTCAGCTACTTCTTATGGTTTATGCATGCAACGACCCCTGAACAAGTATTAAACCTCTTTCGGTATAAACAGCTGCCCAAAGATTTATTTTTGGTAGACAACTGCAATTTTGGATCTGTAAAGAACTTTGTGACTTCAGGAAAAAAATCACAGAATATGAAAAAAAAAAGTACTTTAATAATTAGAAAAAATGTACAACTGCTACAAAATATCCAAATTTTCATAAAAATGTGTCGTTTTATTCTCTTCTCTTGTTAAATCGACTTTGATCAAACTGATTAAAACAAAAAAAATTAGATGTGACTGCCATTTTTTTGGCTAAATTTATAGTTTTTATTATGCTTTATTTTTAGTAGTTGTTGCTTAGAGATATGATGCAATAAAATATTTTCTATCAATATGATTCAAATTTGTAATAGAACCAGCAGCGGTTATAAAGGGGGTTCCATGGGTCCGGACCCTTGATTATTTTTTTGATTGAAGATAATCCTACGTGTATAGTACTTGAAATTTAATTAATTATTTGTTACTGGTAATTTATTATAATAATTATTGCTAATCATTAATTCTACAATTTATGTTGTACTGTTCTTGATATCAAAATTTACAAAATCAAAAGAATCTGTTTGGTGGTTTATTGAGGTATGATACGAAAATGGTAGACTTTTGACCCTACAGCTTCCCCGCCACTCTTTGAAATTTTTTGTGAGCACAACTCAATGGAACTAACATAAATTTTACCAAGTTGATGAACTTTGAATTATTATATCCTATATTTATAAAAATTATTTAATAATAAAAACAAATTAAACTTAAAACATTTATGTGCTTATGCGTCTTAAATGTTTTTATTTAAGAAGAGTTAGTAGTAACTATTTAAATGTGTGTATATCAGATTTTTTCCATAAATATTTTTTGTTTGAGAGTATAGTTAATATATATATATATATATATATATATATATATATATATATATATATGCTAGCTGGTATACCCGTTCTTCGCACGGGTAAAACTGAACAATTTAACAACACAGATTGAAGGATAAAGAAGTTTTTAATGAGTTAATTTTACGTGAATTGCAAAATAAACAAAAAAAGCTTTTCGCATTACCCAGCTAAACAAAAAAGGAAAAAAAACAGCTTTAATAAATTTTAAGTATGTAGATCTAATTGCTGATAAAAATGTACTTTTTTTAATTTATAATTCCCCGTAACACTCTTCAGGGTCGATTTTTGAAAATACCTCCCTAAGCTGATCTCTGCTCAGCAAAAGTAACACATTGTTAAAAGTGTTGTGTAATTAATGCTTATAAAATAGTGTAAATAATTTATATCTGAAAGTGTAATACATTAATATTACTTTCTGTTGAATTTATTTTATGTTAAAATTGTAATATTCGCAAGCAACGTCGTTTCTTAAATAACAATAGCGATTCAATGAAAAACATAGCGAAATGTTGACGATAAAGTCAAGTTGGTAAATGTCTAGCTACTTTCATAGCTCGAGCATTATTAGAGCTTTGTAAGATCCGCCGTGTACGGGAGGCGATGCACGTTAATGCTTCATCTACCGCATTATGATTTACTGCAGTTTTTTTTATGGAATACTTTTTTTGGATCACTACATTGAAAATTAAGAGATATACATAAACAAAAAACTCTACTTTGGGAAATTTAATCCGTTAGACATAATAAATTAATTAAAGATATTCCACTGCAAAATTAATTATATACACCGTTCACTTAAAAAAATAGTCAAATCTTTTTCTAAGGTCTTCATTAACATACAAAAACGTAACACACTAAAATTTTGACATAAACTATTTTTTCAGGACAAAAATAATCATCTTTACAATCCACTGAAAACGCCGTCAGCTGAAAACGCATATCTACTGCAAAACTGTTTCCCTTCCCCGCTAAATTACTCATTATAGAACCCGTGCTGCCATATATCCTGGAAGAGTGGATTTCAAAGAATATTCCTGCTAAGTATTGGTAGAATATTCCTTCTAAGTTGGTGTGATGTGGTAGTTAGGAGAAAGGGGTGCCAGCTCAGGTGTCGTCCTGGTCACTTGACCATGGTTCAAAATTACGTGGTCCGTTGCCAAAAGCCCTCGTTTAGCTGAACAGTGCGACGTTAATATTCACTTACTGCAAAAAAATACAGAACAGTAATTATAATTATTTTTATACTTAAAAACGCAATATCCGCCTATTCAATTAAAGTTATAGCGCTATAAGTAACTACACTAACCACAAACAAATTATGCAAATATGTCCAAATGATGTAGTGGGAAAGACAAAGTTTATCTACTGTAAGTACGAGAAGCAATAACAGTACTATTTATTTTGAAAAAAGATCAGTTTTTCTTAGTACCAAATGTTCATAATAAAATCATTAAAAAAACATTCAAATAAAGAGATATTTATAACAACTTATCCCTTCAAAACTTAGTTTTATTCAGAAATAAAAAAATAGGGATTATGCTGATCACAGGAATTAATTAGAAGCGTCCAAAACAAAAAGGATGCTTTCACAAACAAAAGATGGATATATGTTGTCATGGGCTTTTTTGCAGCGCATGCCAGAATTGCTTGCAGATGGCAGAATTTTTTCCTACTTACTTGACAAATATCGTTATATTTTGGACACTTCACACAATATCTTTATAAATTATAGCCGATGCTATAAATTATAGCCTATGTGTTATTCTGATTTATAAGCTATATTACTGTAAAGTTTCATTAAAATACATTCAGTTTTTTTTTGCGTGAAATACGCCCAAACATCCTCATAAACTTTCGCATTTATAATATATATCAAGATATATAAATTAAATACGCAAAAAATGGTAGTAATAAAATTATTGTTTCCAAAAAATCACTTATTTTTTTGTTTCAGCTGCATGGTATTTTGGAAGCAGACAATTTTCTAATTAAAAAAGTCCAACTGATGACAGCTGCGCTATTTTCAAATATTTTTCCAGCAATATTTTAGTAGTACTTTTTTCTACTAATGGTTTTTTTTTATCGGATACTCTTTTTGAGATTGATATGTAATAGAGAAAAAATTATTGACAGTTACATTATAGTTAAAAGCTCTTAATAGTTTCATTATAGTTAAAGCTCGATAACAAAAAAGACATTTTCTGTAGCCTGCAAATTATGTCTAGGATCAAAGTATTAATATTTTAAAGACAACTAAAAGCAAATGATTTTAGTTATTTCGCAAATAAAACCTTTCAAAAAAGCTTTAAAATAATTTTATTGATCTTGTTTTTATTTCCCATTGACTTCTACACTGAAGTTTCCTTAAATTCTCTACTTCAAATCCTGTGATTTCGTGGTTTTCTTAGCCTTTAAACACTAGGTGTGGTTCACTGTGGTTCACACTGTGGTTCCCAAATTTACAGAGTTGTTTAAAAATTTATATTTAATTTTTCTTCTTTTATTTTCTTCACACAATGCATCATTGGCAGAATTTAGTGCATATGAAGTTTTTTGATAGTAATTGAAAAGTCTGATCAATATGTATACCTCTTTAATTTCAACATTCATGTATGCACGTTATATATATATATATATATATATATAATATATATATATATATATAATATATATATATATATATATATATATATATATATATATATATATATATATATGCAATAAAAATCACACAATTTATTTTCAACTGTGCAGGTTAGTCGAAACTGATTACAGATCTGAGTCGTGGTACTCGCATAAAAGTCATGCATTTGACGGAGATATATGGAATGAATTGTGAAATTTCACGATTACATTAGTATAAGAAAGTTATTCATATTTACTGATAATTTTTATACTCCTAGAAGAAACTTAAAAGAATCATATGAATACTCAGTTTCATCAGCTTCTCTCTCAATATAAAAATATACCTTTTTTTTTCAAAAAAAATAAATAAATAACTATCACTCGCTATGCCCACGAATTTGAATTATCGATACATTAATTTTTAAGATATATAATTGAAACATTTTGTTTTGAAATGACATATTAATTTAAAAAGGGATTTCATTTTATTGTGAAGCATTATTTTGATATGAATAACATTTTTAAGAGTTTATGGCTACAAGAGTACTTAACCCTGTTCACTTAACAATTCAGTCCAAAAATAGGCTGGGATTATTACACTTAATGCATTTATTAGATAAACTGAGTTAAAAGTCATGTATAATAGCTGTTGGACTAATTACACTCAGGAACATTGAAAGTAGCGACCCAAGAAGGAAGCTAAGTACAATCGCGAAACTTTGCAAATAAGTACAGCGTAATGTGATATGCAAAGGATCCAAGTTTTATGCCAATACGCATGCTCATACACGCCGAGGTGGAGCTACAATCAGGAAGAGGGTTCTATACAAGACAGCACAAATTTGAAGATTCATAAACGTGACGATTACCCGCCGATTGTAGGAAGACTTTGGTAAGCTAAACATGCCAGGTAAACGTGCTAGAAGATATTTCTCACAGTTAAGCGAGTTTGAGAGAGGCCTGATCATCGGGATGAAAACTGCAGGCTGGTCGACACGCCGTGTTGCTGACCAGGTGCATCGTTCGGAGTGTGCCGTTAGAAAATGTTGAGAGCAGTAGACACGTGAAGGTACCCACATGCGGAAAACCGGGTCTGGAGCGACCAGGAAGACCACGAGGAGAGAGGATCGAAGGATCGCACGGCAAGCACTTGTGAATCCCACAGTGACTCGTTCAACGATACGAGCAGACGTAGGCGTAGCAATTGTTCCACAAACAATTTCCATACACCTTGCAGAGGCAAATCTTAAATTCAAGCGCCCTTTCCTTGCACTCCTTTTAACACCTGAACATCGGCAACTGCGTCTACAGTGGTGCCAAGCAAGATCAATGTGGAATGTCACAGATTAGCAAAAGGTTGTGTTTAGTGATGAATCCCGGTTTGTTTTGGGGACAGATGATAACCGTGTACGGGTGTGAAGGCACCCTGGTGAGCGGTACAATTCCCTCCACAATGTTCTACGTCACACTGCCCGCACAGCTGGTGTAATATTCTGGGGGCCATAGCCTATGATAGCCGGTTCACTTTGATTGTGAATGCGTGGAACCTTAATGGACAAAAGTTACGTTGATAATATTCTTCGACCCCATGTAGGACCTTTCCTAAATTGTCCCCCAGGGGCAATTTTCCAGCAAGGTAACGCTCGTCCGCATACAGCAAGAGTTGCTCAAAACTTCCTACGTTATTTTAAGACACTTCCATGGCCGGCCCGCTCACCCGATTTGTACAATGTAGAGCACGTGTGGCATCAGCTAAAACGACAGATGCCATCGTGTCACTCTGTACATGATTTAGAGTTGGCTGTTCAAGATATGTGGGCCCATCTGCCTCAGGACAACATAAGGTGTCTAATCAACTCAATGCCGGACCGTGTGGTGGCATGTATTGTAGCTGGAGGTGGTCCAACGCGCTATTGAAGTTGCCCAGTATTTGTGTCGTTGCACACCTTGTATTCGTTTAATTGTCTCGTTTTTCAGATCAAGTAAATCTCTCATCTGTGTCATTATGTGTATTAAATTTCATTTCAATCCGATGCTTTCTTCTTGAGTCGCTATTTTCAATGTTCCTGAGTGTACATGGATTTACTGAATAATTTGGTCAGATTTTAATGGGATGTAGGAATTCAGATTTACATAACAACCCATGGTTGGAATCGTCATCGTTTGACACTAGTAGCGATGCTCTCAAAATATTTTAAGAAAACAGAATTGCATTACGGCAGTCATTTGAGCTGTCACCACCCTTAGAGGAGTATAGAACGTTTTATCAACACGGAGCTGGCAGATATGCACTTGGTTTATCGATTGGCAGAAAAAAATGAACAAGTAGTAATACTGCGAATGGTTCCACACCAAGATTCTCCGGATTGCCGATTGTTTACTAATTTGCATCACAATCTGAGCATTTCCCCACCACAGGTCAAGATTCTATTTCAGGGCTGGTCAAAGTCAACTCAGCCTCTCATCCCTACTGCATTGGGTCAATAAATGAGTACCAAACTGGCTTGGAGACTTAAACACTGGGTATCTCGCTTCGGACTGACCACCTGTTTGGACATTTCCTCATGCATCTCAATGACCAAGGATCACGTATACTGGAATGGGTACAGTAGGCCCTTATCCTCATGGGCTGTTGCATCACTGGGTTTGAGTGTGCATATATGTTGGGCGTGTAATATATAAGGTGGTCCCAAGTTCATGGTATAAACTTTAAGGGTAGGTACAGGAGGACATTGTAACAATCATTAATTGTATAGGAATGCATTGGTGGAAGGGACGTAGTGAGGCGCAAACAGGGGGAAATAAAAGAAAAGATATATGGAGTTTTTTGTTGCTTGCGTTGTTGATAGGAGGGCAGTAGATGTCTAGAAGCCGTTCATTGTGATGCATCTATGGGAAGGCGCCATTAGTAATTGTGCTGGCATCCACGATGGGAGACTTTACGTATGCCGAAAATACAGACTTGCACTACATGTATGACCATGCAATTAGTAACGGCACAGTTGAGCTACGAATGTATCATACGCAAGTTCCTGATCAACAAGTGCCGGATCATAGGATTTTTCAGCAGTTACATCGTCTACTTTGTAAAACACGTTCGTTCCACATCACCAGACATGATGCTGTTCACCGACAAAATGGTCGCTAAGTAGCGAAAAATGATGTCAACGTGGCTGTATTTGTAATTCTTTAAATAATTAGTTTTAATCAATTAATTTTTATTAATTGTAGTTAAATTGCTTTATTGTCATCCAAAATAATCTTGAATGTAAAATTTCAGCTCAATTAAGTGCTTTAAAATTTATTTTATTAACGATTGAATATTCCACCAAGATAAATAAATAAACATATAGAGAGTGTGACCTAATAGTAGGAATTTAAAAAAATTTTAGATGGGGTCTTGAAGGGGCATTGGGTATGATATACCTTTCACTTGAAGTGCCACTTTATCATGATTAAGCCCCTTTTGAAGGTGGGTCTTCAGCGGCAGCAAAACTCAAACATATGCTTCAACAGAAACAATATATTGGTTACAAGTTCACGAACATAACCCTTCCTCTCTACCACGGACAATTCAATATGCAGTGGTGGACAAAATTGTGGACACTTTTTAAACTTGTTATACTTTTTAAATTTTTATGCTTATAGAAAAATGTACGTTGCACAAAATGCAAAGTATTTTATAGCATTTTAAAGAAAATATAATACAAAACTTGATACAGAAACCAAATTCAAATAATTGTAACGCAAAAAAGTTATGCTGCAAAAATTATCAATTTAGATACTGATGACAGCAGTGAGTTATTAGTGCTTTGTGTGGTATATTACAACTTCACATCAATGTTTCATTGACTTAAAGATGGTTTTAAGCTCTTCCTTCGTTATTACAGGATGCCAGGAAACAATTATATTTTCAGTTGGTTCCATTTTATTTCATGGGTACCTTATTCGGGAAATAGTTTTCAAACGAGACACAAGCTTTCGGCAGTAATCCCGGATAATGTGTCTGCCATACGAAAAATGTTAATGGATGATAATGGCTGTGCCTACCAAATGATACAGAAAGAACTTAACGTTGGATTCGCAGTTATACATAAAATAATTTAATGCTAATTACTTATGAAAAATGTTGTGTGCTGTTGGGTTTCTCCTAATCCAACTGAGCACTAAAAAGAGGAGTGTGTCACAATCATTAGAGACACCCTTAAATTCCTAAATGTTGATAGCCAAAGCATCATTTCTAAAATTGTAATGAATAATGAAAAATACATACCATTTTGGACGTTCCAACATGTCAGTATGGGTCTTTTAAGATAATTGTACGTCGACAATGATGAAATGACAACAAGCAATGAGAGATAAAAAAAAGTAATGTATGCCGTTTGCTTCAGAAGTAAGGGATTGGTCAAAGCCA
Source organism: Trichonephila clavipes (assembly GCA_019973935.1). NCBI lineage: Eukaryota > Metazoa > Arthropoda > Arachnida > Araneae > Nephilidae > Trichonephila > Trichonephila clavipes. The sequence continues at coordinate 309,185 of BMAU01014636.1, read as the reverse complement.
TCAAGTTGGAAGGACAGAAACCAGTAACAACTCACCGGCATACCACTAAATGTCTTCCAGAAATTTTCCAAGAAATTAATGTTAGGGGACTAATGCTTCTCCATGGCAATGCATCTTTCCATAGAGCCGAATTAACCGATGAGTTTCTTAAAAAAAAGCAAATTGAAAAGTGCTTGAGTATCCACCTTATTCTCCGGATCAGCCTATGTGTGGTTTATAGTTATTTGTAATCTAAAAAAACCAACTTACGTGGACGTTGTTTTTAATCAGAAAGATTGATGTGGCTATAAATGTATTTTTTCATCAATTCCAAGAAATGAATAGTTTAAGGAACTTAATCAGTAGAAAATTCGTCTGCAAAAGTGCATTGATGCTGGAGGAGACTACTTTTAACACTCCTAAAATTTTGTTAGTATAGCTTTAAAAATCTAGATGTATCGCAAAAAATTTCAGAACTAGAGTATGGAAAAAGACAACAATGTTTTAGTTAATGTTTTAGTTAAATCACGCTATATATATATATATATATATATATATATATATATATATATATATATATATATATATATATATATATATATATATATATATATATATATATATATATATATATATATATATATATATATATATATATGTATATATATATATATATATATATATATATATATAATTTAGTGAAAATTTCTGGCAAGAAAATAAAAGGCAGCGTAACAAGATGCGCAAGCCCTGTCAGAGTTTTAAAACTTAATTTTCTTCTTCGGAAACATTTTTTTTTCGTAATTGAGTAAAAACTGGTAAAACTGTCCTATCCAACACGTGACCTTATTATTTGTACCAAGCGAAGAATAAGAAAATAAATTCCCCAATTGAGAGTGAGAAAAATAAATGAGAAGATTACTGCTGGCAACAGTCTATAAATTTTATTGTTCTTACCAAATCGTTTGTCAGTAAATCTGTTTAATTCTGTTTTGAGCTCGCTGAAAGCTATCCGAAGCTGATATCGACCCATCACTTGAAGGGAACCAGAGCGGATATTGGGAATCACGATTCTTCTTAAAAAGCGCACTTTCACATAAAAATTGGGTTGAGTGAAAATAAAAAATACGATTTCACGTAATTGAAATGGATTAAGAGAATGTTGAGAAAAGGTGAAGCAATGATGCTTGATTCCCGAGGGCTTTTGAGCTCGAAAAAGGAAGTCGTTCTTTATTATGAAGTTCAATGAGATTTGACAGAGCAGGTTAAGATGTTCTGGTACTAATCTCGAAAAATTATTTTTTTTTATTTTCCTACTATATATGAAATTGTTTGAAGAAAAGGAACATTTTCAACCTGAATTAATTTTTTATTTTATAGTAATCAACTTAAAATGACTGGTTTATATAAGCATATATGTTACAGTGGTGTTGAAACTTTTTCTTAAAATATGCATCCGGCCGTATTATGCAAGAGGAATAGTACGAAAACACTTCGGGAAGATGCATAAAAATAATATCGTTTTCTTTAAAAAATAACTTAAAATAAAGTTATTCTCAAAAAATTATTTTCTAGAACAGTAAGTCATATAGATCATTCATTACATATAAAAATATAAAAAAATGTTTTCAGACCGTTACATGTATTAGTAACATTATGAGACAATTTGCTTAGTTTCGTAATTATTTTGCAGGTTGATTATTAAAGAATTATTAAGAATTTTTTGGTTATCGACATTTATAACCAATAACAGATTTCAATAATAAAAATGTCAAGGATTCTAATTAACCCATTTTAACTCTCTGTTCTATTTAGAGGACAGTTGAAAACAATCATGTGAAAATCATTATATTTATGTTGCAAATATTTTGTCAATTGGAACATGTAGGGATGTGTATTAGCTTCTTTTAGCGTGAGTTATGTTTTTTCCCTCTTCCCTTTCCTCTGGAATTTTTGCATATTCATCACATTAGTGGGTATGATTTGTATCTTCTCTTTGCAGTTGCAAAACTATTTTTGAGTTTACTATGGACACTTGGTAGAGCATTTTTTAAGTGACTGTACTCATTTTCATTCGCATCCTGGTGGTTTATTAGAGCTATATTGTCCTTTGGTAAGTTTTAGAGCAGTATTTTTTAACTGTCGTCTAAGTAGGATCGTAGGACGATACGCATGCAATTAACGCATTATTTCTCTCTTTATAAGTAAGAGTAAAAAAATAATTTCATTTCTAGTGTTTCACCACTGTTGAGTTGTCAGTACAAAGGTTTCTGAATTTATTGGAAGCATTAGAATTGTTACATAGTTTATATTCAGACAAGACTGACGTTGAAATATCTGTGTTACCCCCAGATGCCAATGAAGCAATATACAAAATAAGAACCGTAGGATGAATCAACTACATATGACTTTCTCAAGCAAATATACAATGCATTGAAAATAAAACTCTATCAGAGCATTTTGAGCGGTTTTATTCCAGTGAAGTTTATGATCTCATTCTAAAAGGAACTGTGTGATATTCAAAATATGTACGAAATGAACAAGCTATCTTTGTTCATTACAAACGAAAAAAAAATTTTATAGGAAATTTGCTTCTAGCTAATTATTATTCAAATATCCATGGACATGATTACTGGTGACATGCTGAATACCTTGGCCTTACCCTGGTGAAAAATGACATGTCGCGAAATCTGTTGCAAAAGTTGGAATCTTATTTACACTTTGTGAACAATGGAACTGTAAGTCAGCATGCCCACTATTGATCATTCAAAATACGACCTTTTTTACCATACATAATAATCATTTTATGAAATTTGGAGAAGAGAATGAGGACACATATATAAAGTTAATGTGAAGAAGCGAATTTGATGATTTGCAACAAACATATGGGCGATGTAGATCACAACGAATGATTGGCTGGACTTTATTCCATTAAAATTCGCGAGAACAAAGGGGTAATGGCCACTTTTTCCCCTTTCACTGGATATGGCTATAGTAAACGTCTAAATAATTCATCAAAATCTCAACAAAGATGAAGTCCTGAACCTTAATGAGTTTCGAAGAGATGTAACAATAGTATATCTAAAAGCACTGTAATAAGAACAAGACGTAGACGTAGGATCTTGACAATACCTTCTGGTGCAAAATAAGACATTTGTAAAGACAGTAATCATCATTTTAAATTTAAGCAAGAAGAATAGCCTTCGTCAAACAGAGAGCTGCAAAGAGAAACCAAAAGCATACTGTGGCATATGTCACAAAACACTTTGACAGATATGCTATTAACCTTTCAAACAAGACTAGAAAGAAATTCAACTAAAAAAAGAACTATCTTGCAAAAAAGTTCGTATTATTCAAAGTAAAATCTTGTCCACCAAAATCGATTTTCATCAATGAAGAAACACTAAAAATGTAAGTGCAAATTTTATCACCTTTATCCCAGAGTCCTAATTAGAGGACGGGTCAGATTTGTTATATAAGTTATAAAGTTTGTTATATTTAGTTTATTTAGGTTTAGTTAACTTCAGAAAACATGATTCTTCTCAAATTTGAACAAAATAAATAAAATGGGATAACACGGGTAAATGTATTTCAATATTTACACCGAGTGGCGTATTGGATACGAAAACATACAGTCAGGCTATATATATATATATATATATATATAATTTTATTTACAGGAAAACACTAAATCGCCATCTTTTACACTCAGAGCACGCTTCTGCTCTCTGCTTCCAGCTGGGACCTAAAAATGGTCCTCGCACATCCTTCATATAGGAGTCTATCTCGGAACGCAGGGGGAATGGGTTCCAGGAAACCCGTGTCCCCTACTATCTCAGGCAATAACACTAAGCCGCTTTTAGTCTCTCACGTCCTCATCTGGTTTCGGAATAATGTTCGCTACAACCATTATCTAATGTATGAGGACGTGTTAACACCTCACACGTTACACATACACGTTATGGTTAACACCTGACGCTACGCATGTGTAGCGTTTTGTTTAGTCAGTGTTGCCAGATCGGCCGTTTTAACTTCATTCATCGATTTTTATTGTCAGAGGTTGTATTTTATTATAAATCTCAAGGCATAATAGATTGTGTGGTTATTCTGTTGCAGCCCTCCCTACTTTAATTTTTAAGGTATAGACCAGAGGTATTTTAATCTAATTTAGAGGTCACCTAACCCCTACACATCCTGCAGGTTTGTCAGTATGGTAACAAAGAACCTTTATACTTTAGTTCCTTTTATCTGGAAGAAAACACTCTTTTCATATATTGAGCATACGCGCATTTCATTATTTACAATTTTCATTCAGGAATTGTAGACTTTATTTTCTTTTCAAATATTAATCCTTATATATATATATATTACCTTTTATTCTTAATGTGACTTATTAATATACGTTTTAAAATGATGATATATTATTCCATCTTATCAATAGATCTTACAAATTTTGCTATGAGCCTATTGCATTCACATGCACACATATTAAACTGTAATAGCAAACAGTATAAAAAGAGATGCTTGTAAAACAATCAAATGAAAGCATCATTCTACGTCCTTTCATAAAAAAAGCAATTAATCAATAATAATCAAACATAAAGTTACTGTAGTTCTATATATATATAAAACACAGAATAAATACATGCAAAAAGAAATAAATTCCTCCTTGTATCGACTTTTCCTTTTTACACTTTTTTATATGAGATTTTAATCTTTTAATCATATATTTTTTTTACCAATTTTATACTTTTATAATACTTAAAAAATTGTTTGGCGCAGCTTAACCTGAATTGGCTCTCGCGCCATAAAGCCCTACATTCACTCACCCTTGTTTCGAAAATAATCCTAATCGATTCTAGTAGATCGTATTTTAAAATTTTAAAGATTAGATAATAGATAACCAGAGCTCTCACTTTTAATCATTTAGTCAGTCAGTGAATATTAACGTTACCCTGTTCAGCTACACGAGAGCTTTTGGTGACGGACCTCGTCATTTTGAACCATGGTCAAGTGATGAGGACGATACCTGAGCTGGCACCCCCGTCTTCTAGCTACCACACCACAACAACGGAAGGACGTCTGATCTCTCGACAGATTTAACGTGCATCGCTCCCCTACACGGCGGTATAGCCAAACTTAGCTCTTACGCCAAAAAAATCAACAATCAACCCCTACACGGCGGGACTTTAGTGGTACTGGGCTCAAAGTCGTGACAAGCCAGCCACGATGCGATACCTTGACCACTCGGCTACCACGTTCTTTGTTCGAGAGGGATTTCTCGTGTGATTTTCAGAGTGGCGAAAGGTAACTTTTGCATTTTTGTAATGAAAATTGAAACTGGTAATTATGTGTGTGTGTGCTTCTAAAAGTACATGTTTGTAAGTACACAAGATAACACTATGAAAGGAGCCACCAATATGGTTTTGCGGTTCGTGATGCTGATTTCTGTCCCGTAGGGCATAGTTACGAATCCAGAAGGAGGCATGGATATTTGTAAATGTTTGTCTTTGTGGCATGGGAGTACTCTAAATAGCCGGTGAATAGCATGTCCTCTCGTGATTTCGGTGGAAGAAAAAGAGAGGTGAGAGACCCCTAACTCCCCAGGGTGTTCCTATTCTAACTTAGGGTTGACCTGTATGGAGTTTAAAACTATGGCTAAGAACAATCTTAACAAAATAGCCTTTTGCCACGATGAATTTCGTTTGCCATGATTTGTCACCGTCATTCAGGTGGCATCAAAAACCACAACACACTATGAAAGGAATTTATTAAATTTAAAACTTTTATATGCTAAAATGATTGAAACTGAGTAATATTTGTATCGCAAAATTATATATTTTGAAATAATGCTGTACCTCAATTTAAAGATAATTTAAGTAAAACTGTGTTCCAGTGCTTCTAAATCTTTCAATAACCGTGACACAATTTTCAATCAAAATTTTCATCGCGTCCCCCATACAATAATTATGGCTTGTGAACACAATGAAAACGCTAAAGCTACCTTACAATATTAAGTATAAACTATACTAACCATCAAAATATAAGTTATACAATTTATATATGCCATGCCCAAGAGAGGCACTAGCAATTACTAAAATTGTTTTTAATTTAATATTGATAAATTAACTATTAAAAACTTTGTGAAGTACTAATACGTTTATAAGTGTGTTATATCAGTGTAAATGTGCATTTAATTTTCATTATGTCAGAATGAATTTGGTTTAACTTCCTTTAAGCAAATCTATACTTATTTTAAATATTTTACTTTCGATTTTTCAATAAGCTCGTGACCCTTTTACAGTGATATCACGCCCCCTAAGGGGCGCTCCCCACAGTTTGAGAAACACTGCTGTATTCACACTTCAGGGAATCTGACTTTCTGTCTTCTTTTTCGAGTATTAATACTTGTTTCTAGCTGGTAATATATTATAGTCTCAATTTGATTAAGATGCATCGGAATTCAACGTAAATGATTGTCATAGTCAAAGGTTCTGAGTACCATGGGAGGATAAAAAAATTGCAGATGTGTTGGCTGTATTGTCAAATTATTTAGAACCATTAATATTGTGTAAAACAAACCTTAAAATTTTACTTTGAGAAAATGAAGAAAAATTTGTTCTTCAAATATTCATTAAAGCACTTTTCTATTTTCTTAGCAAAAATATACTGTCTTTAAAGCACAATCTTACCTAAGATCATTTTATCAGTTTGTGTAATTTCTTACTAGACACACTTTGCAAACCTAGCAGGATTTTCTTCATAGGACTGAGTATTTGGTACTGAACGAGTACACTGCAAAAGGCCATTGCGGATATTAATAATTTTTATTTCAAAAATTAAATGGTGTTTATTTATGATTTACTTGAACAATGGTTTTCAATTCCACACAATTATGCAGAATCTATTAGAAAATGTCAATTTATGTAAGGGATATTAAATTTTACTTGATTTTACTTATTTGATTTACTTATTTTGTTATTGTATACTATACCACTACTCAATTTAATCCAATTAAAACACACACAAGAATATTTGTACAAAAAAACTACAAATAAATAAACTACATTATAGGGGAGACCGGAGCAAGATGAAGGGTGGGGCAAGATAACGAATGTCTTAATTTTAATGGTTTCCTCTAGGTAGCAGGATTAACCGAACATTAGTGCCTCTCTTACTGGCCGTTCGTTAAATAATGGTATAGAGAAGCTGAAATCGCCATTTTTGTTGCAGTTGTGACGCTTTGATTGCTTACCGCTGCCCCAATATAATTTTTATGCATGTGTAAATAAGCTCTGCTACAGATACAGACAAGATATAACATTTCTCTTTAATATTTTTAAGTAACTTAGTTTAAATACTATATATTATCACGATTAAATGTCAATTAATAGACTTCCTTCACAAGAAAATGGAAACGCAAATTTTTAAACAGGCAGTCCGGGGGAAAGATGACGAGCTCGTCATCTTGCCCCGTGTTTCGGAATTTATTGAACTAACAATGTTGTCTATTTTATGCACAACAACACTTGTTTGTCTGTGATTTTGTCCGCTCGACCTTGCACTTCTATCTCTTCTAGGGCTAAGATTTTCGAAAGGTGGTGACCAGAGGAAGACGGTTTTGCCATCTGCTAACAGCTTTAGGGTCACTCATACAAGAAAAACTATCATAGACCAAAAGTTCTAGAGCGTTTGAGCACCGCTTACTTCTGAGCAGCTACAGTTGGAAATGCCGTTAAAGGGTTTAAAAAATGTCAGGTTGAGACTCATAATCCTCTTGTGTTTAGCAAATATAACTTTGCTGCTTCAAAATCTACTGACCATGTTGTTGTAGTCGATGAAACTGAAAATTATAGTGGTAATCCTCAGACCCTGTGGTAGTAGAAAACCAACATATAAATCATCCAGAAGAACAAGTTGCCTGTTAGTGTTTTTTTTATTTCAAACCATTGCCTAAAGCAACACAATGTCATAAAAAAAAAGAAAAATGTAAAAAAGTTAGCTGAAGCAATTTTACAAGCACACCTATCAAAGAAATGTTAGAACAAAGAGAAAAGCAGAAGGAAGAACATGAAACTTTAAAAAATAGAGAATAGAAGCCCATGAGCTAAAATGGAGTAAAAAAATGAAACTAAGTTCCTGTAGACCCAAGTCTATAAAATCCAGGCCAAACAGTCGAATTGCATCAATTTCAAAGAATGGTGTTATAAGATGTCCTGCTTGTGAAGAGGAATATTGTGACCCTCCAACAGAAGAATGAATCCGTGCTGTAAATGCCAAGAGTGGTGTGATGAGGAATGTTAAAATTATGAAAATGGCATTTTTATTTGTGACTATTGTTGGCTGCACAACTAAACACTTCAACATGACGTTACGATGCATTACGCCTAGTTTGATGCTTTGTAAGATGTAAAAACACAGCTATCATTTGTAAAACCATGTAACATATTCAAGAGATAAAATCTTTTCAACCTTTCTCAGTGCTGTCATCTTGTCCCAAGGTCAAAGACCCCTTGCCCCAATACTGAGGCTAGATGACAATTTGTTAAAGTTCTGAAAAAAACAAAATTATCTTTTGTTTTACTTATTTGAAAAATTAAATTGTATGTATTTAATTCTACAAAGCACTACTCTATTATACTTCATGTAAAAAAATATTTTATCCTTAAAAATAAATTAAAAAACAACAAAAACTGTTAACATAGTCAGTTTGTCCCGATCTCCCCTACATACAAACTAGTTTTACAATTTTAGCAGTGAGTTTGTACAGTTATATTATTTGTATAAAGGGGGGTGGGTCTGTCGTTAGGTGGACTGGGGTTCCCCCTAGTTATAGTAAAATAAATAACTATTATTATAATTAAATGTTATTAGTAATATAAGATATAAAATTGATATATCAGTGATGTTATCAGCATTAGTACATATATCATCAATATTCAAATAGATATCTTACTGAATAGTAAATTTAATATTTGGATGACGTAGTTGGTTTGGCGCTGCCCTTGTACGCCTAAGTCGGGGCATTTTCATGATGCAAAAAATTGACAGCGTCTACGTCGTATGATTATACCATATGGTAAATATCCATTGAGTCCCTGTTTAGCTTGGGTGTTTTAGGAAAAATTAAATATCTGTTTCCATATTGCATCGTCAAAGCTTTAGTGCCTTCCGCTTGGGAGGAGTCTGGACGATTGCGGCGATTGGTATGCCACTTATATGGTGCTGCGCTAAAACGAGATTCCAGCTCCCGGAGAATTTGGAAAGCCTGTAATACTAAAATACCAACCCTCAGCCAGATTGGTAATAAATAAATATTTTGATCCAGGTAAAAAAAAATTACAAATGAACAAGTCAAAGTTATACTCAGGATACAAAGGAAAATAAAGTTCCGTATAATTTATATTTTAAAAAAAATATTTACCCGCATACTAATGGCAATACTGATAGGATAAAATCCACATTTAATTTAACCAATGGAACCCTAGATTCTCTAACATTTAAAGTACCACCAACTGTAGAACTTTAATCAAAATTGCATTGCTCTGATTCTAATAAAAGCACTAATTGGGGAAAGTATCAATAAACTTAATCAATGCATTCATAGTTAGACCTTTACTTCTTAAGTTCCGGCTTCATTCAACAATTTTATAATTTTACAGTAGAAATTGTTAAAAGAAAACAAGTTGTGTGCCTGTGTGTGTATGTGGGGATGTAAAACAAAAATATCACCATATATCGGCCTTTATTTCTAAAATACCGCATTCTTTATAGAATTTATATTATTGCTCAGAAACTAATTGCAGAGCTGATTGGATAGAATTCACATTTAATTTAACCAATGGGAACCTTTGAATCCCTAACATTTTTAAAGTACTTCCTTCTTTATAAAACTAATTACATTTTATTGCTCAAATGCAAATGTAACCTCTGATTAGATGAAAGTTCCAGCAAATTTAACCACTGTTACAATAGTTAGTCCTTTCCTTTTAAAGAGTACCACATTCTTTCAAAAATTTAATAATTTATTGCTGTAATTGCTCAACAAAGCATTGGTGCCAGGCAGATCACAATTATTTTATTTAATATCATGTATTGTCTTTTATTTTTTAAAGAGAACCGCCTTCTTTACTTAATTAAAGTAAATTAGCCCAATTCTATGAGAGCGCTGATTGGACGGAAGTTTACGACAAATTTAATCAATGTAATAATTGCTCGGGTTCTGTTTTTAAGGTACCGCCTTCTTAGACAATCCTTCAATTTAATTGCTCCAATTCAAATCAAAATTATCATTGAATTTAAGGCTCAATTATTTAAACCAATATTGTGATAGATCGACATTTATTGAAGTTACCTTCTTATGGCACGTTAGGGAAAAAGTTTCGTTATCAGTTACGATTATGCGATGAACTAAGTTAAAGATGCATGAAGTTCCGACTTTCACCACGTTTTTAAAAAAAATCTCTCGAGAGTTTAACAAACATTCATATCATAACCACGAGATGTAAATTAATATATATATATATATATATATATATATATATACTAGCTGGAATACCCGTTCTTCACACGGGTGAACTGAAAAATTAAACAACACAGATTGAAGGATAAAAAAGTTTTTAATGAGTTAATTTTAAGTGAATTGCAAATTAAACAAAAAAAGTTTTCGCATATCTCATCTGAAGAAAAAAAAGAAAGAAAAAAATACTTTTGTAAAATTTTAATCTGTAGATCTAATAGCTGATGATGATTTTAATATTTATAACTCCCCGTAACACACACACACACTCTTGAGGGTCGATTTTTAAAAATACATCCCTAAGCTGATATCTGCTCAGCAAAAGTAAAACATTGTTAAAAGTTTTGTGACTCTTAAAATATTGTAAATAATTTATATCTGAAAGAATCATACATTAATACTACTTTCTGTTGAATTTATTTTATGTTAAAATTGCAATATTCCCAAGCAACACCGTTTCTTAAATAACAATAGCGATTCAATGAAAAACATAGCGAAATGTTGACGATAGAGTCAAGTTGGCAAATGTCTAGCTACTTTAATAGCTCAAACTTTATTAGAGCTTTGTGAGATCCGCCGTGTAGGGGAGGCGATGCACGTTAATGCTTCATCTACCGCATTATGATTTACTGCAGTTTTTATTATGCAATACTTTTTTTGGATCACTACATTAAAAATTAAGGGACATATATAAACAAAATACTCCACTTAGGGAAATTTAATCCGTTAGAGCTAACAAATTAATTAAATATATTCCATTATAAAAATAATTATGTGCACCGTTCACTTAAAATAAATAGTCAAATCGTTTTCTAAGGTTTTCATAAACATACAAAAATATAAGACACTTAAATTTTGACATTAACTATTTTTTGGGACAAAAGTTATAATCTTTGTTATCCGCTAAAAACACCGTCAGCTGAAAACGCATTATCTGCTACAAAACTATTCGCCTTCCCCGCTAAAATACTCTTCATAGAACGTGTGTAGTCATATATCTTGGAAAGGTGAATTTCAAAGAATAAAGTATTGGTGAATATTCCTACTAAATTGGTGTGGCGTGGTAGTTAGGAGAAGGGGGTGCCAACTCAGGTGCCGTCCACGTCACTTCACCATTGTTCAAAATTATGTGGTCCGTCGCCAAAAGCTCTCGTGTAGCTGAACTGTGCGACGTTAATATTCACTCAGTCCAAAAAATACAATACAGTAGTTATAATTATTTTTATACTAAAAAATGCAATATCTGCCTAATCAATTAAAATTATAGCATTATAATTAACTACTAACCACAAACAAATTTTGAAAATTTCTCCAAATGATGTAATGTGAAAGAGAAAATTTATTGAAACAGACAACAAATGCGTCTTATATGTATATAGATATAGATTTGTTTGAATTCTTGTGTATTATTACTTTTGTAAGACTCATGACATACTTTATGGTGTACCAGTCTTTTAAAGCTGACTGAGAAACATCAACATTTAGCTGGGTATAGCTAGTTATAACATAAAATTAAATTTTAAAATGATATCAAAAATAAAAGAAGACTCAATATTTTGAATAAATCAGTATTAACATTTTCGTACAAACACAATATATATATATATATATATATATATATATATATTGTAAAATAGTTATTTTGCTATTTGCATTTCAGACAGACATCAAACAAAACTTTAAAAATTGTCAGAAACAGATAAAACATATTTAAGATATAATACCCTGATTAATTTTGCCAAAGACATCGCAATGTGTAAAAAAATATTTGCAGTACATAATCGCCAAAAAAATGTAAGTACTAATATATATATATATAAAAAAATTATATATTGAATTAATTAAGGATTACTGGAGGGAAAGATAAAATAGGCTAATACTCATAATATTAATTTCATATTGGTAGGCTACTCATTTTTGGCATGATTTTGAAATCACGCCAAATTGGTATGTTGCGGCCAGTGTAATGTATTAATAATGTACAGAATTAAAGGTACTTACCTATTATCGCAACCTATCGGTGACATTATACAAAATAAAGCACATGATTGCCAATTCAACGCATACAAAGTTGGGATTGCCAAAGTGGCGAGTTGTCTTGAATGTTGGTGATTGTGCAATAATACGTAAGTACTAAAAAAATTATCCAAAGTATATATATCCCGAGCATAAAAATAAATTGAAAAATGAAGTACAATACTAACATTAACTGACATAGAAAGAACTGAACTAACTTTATTAAGGGGTGTTGGAAAGCTGAAATCTTCTTTTTTTGACAATTTGAGATTTTTACATTTTCAAATTATATAGAATCTTTCTAAAAATACCTTACTTTAACCTCAAGGGTAATTATATGGCCTTAAAACGTATTTATAAATAATCATTGAATTTGGGCCACGCCCATTTTAATGGCGAAAATTGTAAACAAATTACTTTGTTTTTGCTTAAAAGTATAACGACTAATATAAACCAAAACATGTATCTTTTATTTTAAATTGAGCCTTTTATTTTTTTATTTCCTTGTCGATTAGAAGTCTCACTGTATACATTAAAATCAATTTATCTCAAAATGTAAATTTTAATGTGCGATGTACCTTTTCTAAAAAACTACTGTTCACAGGTATGTAAATTTTTTATGAATTATTTATAATGATATCTAATAAATACTAAAATGAGCTTTTAGTAAAAAACTCAAAAATTTAATTTTTACAAATTTTTTAAGTAAAAAATGGGTCAAATTTCGCAATGTTTGATAAAATATTTCCTAATTTATTAAAAAATTCAAAATTAGCTAAAATCTCATTTTAGTATCATGAGAGAGGTGTACTTTAAGAGTATGAAAAATTTCATTCAGATTTTAAGAAAAGGTACATCGAAAACAGTCAATTTAACATTGTCAGTTAGAGAAAGAGAGAGGTTCCCAACTCCCCTTAATGCAAAAGCATAATTTGAACAAATAAGATACAATAACCGCAACCTATTGGCGACATTATATGAAACGCAGCACATGACTCGCAATTCAACATATATATGATTCTAAATCGGGGTTGCCAACTTGGCAAGTTATTTTGAGCGTTGGCGATTGTTAGGATAGTACATAAGTACCAAAAATAATTTATCTTACGACTACCTGCTTCCTCAACATACTCATTTTTGGCATGATTTTGAAATCACTCCAAATTTGTATATGTTCTAGCCACTCTAATGTTATAGTAATGTACAGAATTAGAGATACTTATGTATTATCGCAACCTATTGGTGACATTACACAAAATGAAGCACATAATTGCCAATTCATCGCATACAAAGTTGCGATTGCCCAAGTGATGAGTTGTCTTGAATATTGGCGATTGTGCAATATAATACGTGTATATATATATATATATATATGGATTATATATATATATATATATATATATATATATATATATATATATATATATATATAATATAAAATAAAAAAAAAATTATCCAAAGTATATATATCCCGAGAATAAAAATAAATTCAAAAATGAAGTACAATACTAACATTAACTGACCTAACTTTATCAATGCAAAAGCATAGTTTAAAAAAATAAGGTACTTACATATAACCACAACATATTGGCGACATATGAAACGAAGCACATGGCTCACAATTCAGCATATATATGACATGCGAAATCATGGTTGCCAACTTGGCAAGTTATTTTGAGCGTTGGCGATTGTTAAGATAGTACATAAGTTCAAAAAATAATTTATCTTACGACTACCTGCTTCCTCAACAGGTATTTAAGCCATTTGTATGTTTTGATCATTCTCTGATGCCTTTCCAGTTTGATATGTAATTACTACCAACACTGCTTTTGCTTGGGCAGTATGATTACCCAAGTTTGATTTTCTGCAAGGCAATTTTATGCACTGAAGCCAATAGTATACCCTTAAAGGTTAAAATAAAGACACATGAAATTACAAAATATTATTAATTTCATACATCTAAAACAGAAAACGAAAACGGAAATACTATAATTACGTTAATTGTACTGATAAGAACTGATATATAACCCTAAATCAATAAGAAGTTTTAGTTTGTCAAAATTATAATCTTCGCATTCTAAAGAAATAAATAAATAAGTTGTAATTGGTAAGCAAAATCACACACATAAATATCCCGCGATAATACCTAAATGTTGCCAAAACAACAAAACAAAATTTTAGTTGTTAAAAGAATATTTATTAAAAAAATTATTAATCGAAAAATAATCCTAATTAAATATCAAAGAATAGAAAAATTGAATAAATATTCCAACCGATAAACATAGCTATATAGTAAAAATATGTAATAATCTTGAAAAACTGCGTGTAAAGTATAAATTTTCCACTTAGTGAGAAACGTGACATCATATGACGTCATAACACGGGAAAATCACTTAAAAATTAAATTTTAAAACATTTAGAATGAATTACGATCGCCAAACCTATTTAAGAACCTTTCCCATGTAATTTTGTGTACGTGTACCAAATTTCATGTTATTTGGTTGTCTGGATCTTGAGTTATAAGGGAATAGACAGACAACAAATGCGTCTTATATATATATATATATATATATATATATTTATATATATACTTAAACTAAAATAAATTCAAAACTCAGAAGTTTATAATAATAAATGAAACAACTCAATTTGTAATAAATGAAACAATTTTGTAAAAATTTTGTAAAAAAAAAAGATTTCTAGTTTTATATAAATGGCAACAGTGAAAAATAAATAAAAAGATTTAGAATTCCCGAATTTTTGAGTAGTTGTGAATTATTTAAACTAATCATTTTTATTATAAATTGGACGAATCAAAAGCCATCTATATATTTCTATCAAATTCAGACAAAAAACAATTGCATAACCGGAAAGATAAATTTTTTCGCCATGACAAAGTATAACTTTTTCTACAAAATAATGATACTTTTTATTTTTTACGATTTTTTCTAAAATTAATCAAAATCGATGCGTTTTTATGAAAATGATTTCTAAACCGTTCCCGTTCAATATCCTTTCGCGTTAATGAATTGATATTCCACCTTAGAAAAGTCTATGCTTTTCTCTTTTAAAATCAGTCACTTAAAAAAAAGAATGCCACACACACACAAAAACTGATTTTATTTTTTTTTAAATATTTTTTTTAAAAAATAGGGTCAGGTGGGGTGAAGGAGAAGGGGGTGAATTCAAGCTTTTTTTTAGGGAAGGCCCTAAAATCAAACTGTTAAATAGATTTCAATGAAACTTTTGATGCATTTTTTATACATTGGATTCATATTGATTAAATATGAAGCATATCCATTCAATTTTGTCAGATTGTTTTCTCACAGTGATACATTTGAAAGAGCATGTTTTGATCCCCCAGTTTACCCCATGGTAGGGGAAAGGGGGTAGTTCTACAATATGTGTTTAATCAAATAAAAATAAGTAGATATTCTTTTTGAACTAAGAAGACACTGAAATAAATATGTCTTGATTATATTTAATGATACAAATGGCAAAAAAATGTTTTTATATATTATTTAATTAAAGAAATAATGTGCAACGGTTATCAAAATGATGTTCACATAATACGCCCTATATATCATTGAACTCTACACGATCTCCATTATCAAAAGCAGGAAAAGTGTTTGGTCAGATATTTGTGTGATAAACCTCATTGATTTATATCACTTGTCCAGCGAATTTGCATGATTGACTCTTTGACCGATACTCAACCTCTATCCATGATCCTTGCTTTACTTCTTTAAAACTTTCTGTATCATTTACATCCTTCTTTATATTGGGTTGTTCGGAAAGTAATTTCGTTTTTTCCCGACAGAGGATTTAATTGTATTTTTATGCACCCAACTTCACATTTAAGTCGTATTGTTTTTATATGTTTTGAGAGCTCATATAGCAAGGCTTGTGTGTGAAAAATTTCAATTAATTCTACGCAGAAGTGTTTGGTTGGTGCCCTTTTAAATATGGAGAGCAATAAGCAGCATTTTTGACATATCTTACTGTTTTACTACAGAAAGGGTAAAAATGCTGTTCAAGCCAGAAAAAAATTGACCGATGTGTATGAAGAAGGTGTGTTGACAGTACGCCAGTGCCAGAACTGGTTGGCTAAATTTCGATCCGGCAATTTTGATGTCGAAGAGGCACCACGTTCGGGAAGGCCTGTTAAAGCTGATAAAGACGCGGTAAAGGCATTAGTTGGTGCTAACCGGTGAATAACAACACGTGAGATCGGATTGAGGTTAAATTTATCAAATTCATTAGTTTATGACCACTTGAAAGGCCTGGGATTATCCTCGAAGCTCGATGTATGGGTTCCCCATTTTATCAAAGAGAGAAATCTGTGTCGCCGCATTGACGTCTGTGATTCGCTTCTCAAACATCACGAAAATGATCCGTTTTTGAAATACATCATCACTGGGGACGAAAAAGGTCATGGAGCAAAAAAAATGAACCTGCTCAAATCATTTCCAAAGCCGATATTCACCAAAAAAAGGTGATGCTGTCTGTTTGGTGGGATTTTAAAAGAATCGTTTTTTTAGCTTTTACCGGATAACGCAACGATTAATTCGGAAGTCTACTCTCATCAGCTAGAAAAACTGAATGATACACTTCGAATGAAAAGGTCAGAACTAATCAACAGGAAAGGTGTAGTGTTTCACAAATACAACGCGAGACCTCACACAAGTTTGGACACTCGCCAAAAGCTCTTACAGCTTGAATGGGATACAATACAACACCCACCATATTCTCCAGTCCTGGCACCATCGGATTATTATTTGTTCCGGTCACTCCAAAATTTTTTAGACGATTAAACCTTCATCTCAAATGAGGAGGCCAAAAACCACCTCGATCAGTTTTTTGCCAGCAAAGACCAAACATTTTATGAGCGTGGAATTATGCTACTACCAGAAAGACGGCAAAAGGTGTTGGACCAGAACGGCCAATATATTTGTTTATTATACGAAAACTGTCTTTCATTTTCACACAAAAAAAACCAAAATTACTTTCCGAACATTTCCAATATTTACTTGATTGAATTTGTTCTTACGGTCACTTTCTTCAGAAGCCAACCTTTTCAAAACATTTCGTTGGTTAAAACCTCATTAGGTTCGCTGTGTACTCTTTTTCACTTTCGCTTAAAATTCTCAATAGCTAAAATTGTTTTTACAGATGGGGTGGGACAGAGAGTTTGTGTTATTGCCTGCTTTAAATCTTTTCAAGATGAGTCGAGAGACACTGGGCGTCAAAATATTCAATGGTTGTGGAAGGATCTGTTCTTGTACTATGTCCTTGGTTGTTTCCCTTTCCTGTAAAAAGAATACCGATGGCCTTTCTGTTCAGAGGATAGTTAGGAATAGAGGATTCAGTTTGTTAATTCTATATAAGATTACACTTTAAAATAAAACTTAATTATACAATTCAATAGATATAAGCCGAAGAAGTTAACTTCTACCGTGTGTCCACACTGATACACACACAGACATTTTTTTAACGTACCGCCTTCTTTACTGCATTAATTAAACTTTATTGGTCAGCTCTACTGAAAACGCTGAATGAATAGTTTATAGTTCTCACCTCAAAAATTATATTACAACATTTTTTTTTACTATAAAAAGTCTCAATTCTTTTTTTTACTTAGTAGTTTTTGAAACGAAAACTTACAAATATTCAGTTTCACATTGATTTGTTAGATCATCATGCATTTACTGAGAATTAGACATCCAAGCATTGTAAGTCAATTTTAAAGTTGTGGTGTTTTAAAAAATAAGGAAAATAAAAGTTTATAGCAGTTATTTAACAATTTTCTCATCTATATTGTTCTTATATTATTTATATATCGCAAGACGTCTTTATTTTGTATCATTATATAGGAAAATGCTAAAGTTTAAAATTGATAATTTATTTGTGTGTAGATGTTTGTGTAACTAATGAGAAAAGTAGTATAGATATTAAAACCGAATGATATTTCCCGATTACTTCATATTTAAATGTATTTCAAAGTTCATAGCAGTATATTCGAAATAATGTTTCTCTAAGGAAAAAAAAAAAAAAACACATGTGCATGATATTGTTCAATGAAAAATGAAGCAATGGATTCAATGCTGATAATTATAAATAATCCCAAAAATTAGAAAGCAATTATAAAAAATAATAAGTCTTAAAAATGTTCCTTTATTAATACATTTACTATACATTTGGGAGTCAGGACAGTAAAATTGAGAAAATAAGAAATAATAATGAGACGATTCCTTTTTTAATTGATTTTAAATTGCATTTATGCTATATTGTTACGTAGAACGGTGTTCGAAGATTTTATGCTATCAGTTTCAAAAAGCAAAACAATACCCGAAGAGCGATGGATTTTTTTGTAAATAAACAATCCATACAATGCGGGACACAATAGCAGAATTTGCAAAATATATCCCAAAAATTCGTTAAGCATTCTAAAACGATGATGCTCTATAATCAAAGTCTAAAATACAAATATGCAATAAATTCACGAACAATCATTTGATCGTAGCAACCCTTCAACAGCAGTTTTTCTCAAATTGGGGGGTGCGCCACCCTGGGGGAACGCGACGACCCTGCGAGGAGGGGGCGAGCATACGAGGTCTGGCTATTAAATAGCGAGACTGGTTACAAAAAAGGGTTTTATTGTAAACAATATTTTACATTCGAATGCTCCCCTTCAATATACTCCTCTCCCCTCGCCACACACCTTTCCATGGATCAAAGCAGTGCCGGAAGTCTTCTTTGGTGAGGGCCTTTAGGAGCTCTGCCGTTTTTTGCTTTACCGCTTCCATCCACTCAAATCGGGTCCCTTTCAAAACAGATTTTATCTTTGGAAACAAAAAAAAGTCGCACGGTGCCAAATCTGGCGAGTACGGAGCGTGTTCGAGCACTGGGTGCGTTTATCGGCCAAATACCTTTTCACA
This sequence comes from Trichonephila clavipes, assembly GCA_019973935.1. NCBI lineage: Eukaryota > Metazoa > Arthropoda > Arachnida > Araneae > Nephilidae > Trichonephila > Trichonephila clavipes. Next base: position 289,733 of record BMAU01014636.1, on the reverse strand, counting down.
GATAGCGCGTTATGGGCAGGTGCCTTGTCCTGGTGCAAAATCCACGAGTTGTTCTTCCACAACTCGGGCCATTTCTTACATACTCGTTCTCGCAGTGTTACCAAAACTGACAAATAGTAAGTCTGGTTGACAGTCTGACCCTCAGGAACCCATTCAGTCATCACGAAAAAAAGTCATGTCGGAAAAAAAGATCAACATTGCCTTGAATTTTAATTTGGACATCCTTGCTTTTTTGGATTCTGGGCGATTCAGGCGTCTTCCAATGCATCGATATCCGCTTTGTTTCAACATCGTATTGAAAACTCCACGTTTCGGCGCAAGTAATAATGTTTTTTCATCCATCAGGAATATTCTTCAAATCTTTCAAAGAAATCTGAGCAGACCTGTTGACTCAAGAGCTTTTGGTCAGGAGTCAGGTTTTTGACGTGAAACGTCTTTAAAATCGCGCCGAAACATACGGGTACCAGGTTCAAAAAGTGGACCGTAACGAAAATGTCTATATCATCGTACCTTAATAATTACAAAAAACTATTAGTCCTAGAAACAAAAATGTGGTGTGAATATTTCACTTATGTAGTCAGCTCGCTGTTATGACCTTGAGTCCGGGTCTGGGTCGAGCGGGGCGGCGGGGGAGGGGTACTGCGTTAACTGTGCGAAACCAGCGCTCTCGCTCCTTTCTATTCAGTGTAACTCGTGACTCCGACTTGATAGCGCGGTGATTCTTTCGTGTGTTTATCAAGATTATTGAAACCGATTGATTCAGACAAAAATAAGTGTAATTTGGACAGTATTTATATTAAAAATAACCAGAAAGTGACAAAAAGTATATAAACATTTGCTATGTCGGCCTCAACTCGTGCAAGAGCCAGCCAGAAATATAAATCACGGCTATCGTTGGAAAGAGGGGGCTGTGGGCCACACACAGGTACCCCAATGTCCGGCGCCAAGCGAGCGAGACGGTTTCGGGAACGTCGCAAAGCCTACGCCGCGAGGAACTTTTCTGTGCCGCCAACCTTGCGAGCATCTCTAACACTGGAATACCTTTACTTATGGACGTAACGAATGAACAGACTGCCGCCAACCTCGCGAGCACCTCTACATATTCGCGACGAGTACGATCGGATGGCCAATCATCGCCTTCCCACGTTGCCAATGCAAGCAAGAGCCTTCTGTAAGCGATACGTCCTAGCCGAACGCAATAAAGACCAGGGTGGCTACTTACATCGACGACGGCAATTAATTTTGATCGTATCTGCTTTCAATGCACAAAGTTTGGTTGCCCATGCAGGAGATATTGAAAGCGATAATATATTGATGAACTCCGATTATATGGTAATTAGCGAGACTTGGATTAATTGCGCGAACACTGTGATGATCAATGGCTTCGAACTAAGAGCAAGCAATAACACCGCACTTGAACATCGTACACATTGTCCGTCTACCTCATCTGAATTGCCGGTGCGAGTTTCTGCAGCCGGAGGTTCTGCAATCTACAGAAACCTACAAAGCTCAACGAACTGTAGCGAAATCATAGTAAATGCCAACAAGTCATGCGGAAATACAGTCTTAAGAAAACATAATGTCGGCGACATATGCTTGGTGAACGTTAAAGTCGAAGATCTTATGCTGTTTATCCTCGGTGCCGTATATATACATCCTAAGGCGTCGGCTGAAGCTGTTAAGCTATGTCTTTATCAATCACTCCTGCCATATTCAGCAAACTTAACAAAATTAATACCGAACTCTCAGCCAGACTTGGAGACTCCAATCGTTCTATGCGGCGATTGCAATTGCGATCCACAACAGAACAGCTATCTTGTTGAGTTCATGAGGAATGAATTCAGCCTTAACTACATACAAACATCACCGACAACATTAGGCAATAAATACCACTGTAGACTGTACATTCACCAGAAATATTAATGTTGACATTATGCCGTATGTTTCTTATTTCACATATCACAGACCTATGTTAAATAAAATTGTTGTCGAATATTAATTGTAATAATAATTTATGTTTCTATTATGTATCTGTTCTTTTTTATTAAAATACTTAAAACACCGTCAATCCTGTTTTTATTTATTTCAATCTTTTACTTTAAAAGCGATTCGCTAACATAGACGTTTCACGTGAAAACCAACGGCTGTGTGCCCCAGCACAGTCCCACCCGATTTTTTGACACCAACTTCGCACAGACTTTTGTCATGTGTAATTAATTCCTCGAGTAAAATTTATCGAACCGTTTCTTTATCGGCCTTTACAGCCTCCATAATCATCCGGATGCTCATTCGACGATCTGCACGCACAATTTGGTTGATTTTGGTCACTGTTTCAACTCCGGAAACAGTGACAAGGCGACCTGGGCGCTGGTCATCTTCAGTGCTCTCTCGGCCCACACTGAAGCGTTTACACCACTGAAAAACACGCGCACGAGATAGAGAATTATCCCCATAGGCCTTTTGCAACAATTTATATCACTCAGTCGGAGTCGAGAAATTTGAGATTGATACGTTGCTCCTGTTTTTCGTCACACATGGCTTTCGGCACGAGAAAAAAACACGTTCGTTTCAAAACGCTACTGCCCAAATACTATAATAGTGACGAAAACGTGTTTTGGTACGTGAATAGAGAACATTTCCAGATACCCAACGCGCTACTTGTTTTTTCCTCCGCTCCTCTTGGACGCCATCTAGGCGCGCCATCTCGTTATTTAATAGCCAGACCTCGTATTCAAAATAAAAGGTTTAAAAAAATAATTTTCTGGAATGAAGTAAAACAAAATGTTTTCTGACATATATAATAAAAAATACACATTTAAATTAGAGAAAGGAAAAATAACATAACATTAATTCTATTACTTAAAAGTAATTTGCTTAAAATATATATTACTTAAAAGTAACGTATACAAAATTTAATACTTATCTTGTTAATTTGTACGGTTTATCATCATGATCGTATTGTAGATTTAGCACCCTCCCCCCCAAAAAAGTGCATTATTATTGCATTCAATGTATTATTATTTGGGGGGGGCGATAAAAATGATGATTGAAAATTGGGTCACCAGTAGTGAAAGTTTGAGAAGCACTGGGCTAGGCCATATGCTCGGAAGAAATAAATGGATGATTAGATTGATACTACAGCCAAAGTGATACCGACACCATTTCAGCTGGAGATTCCGACTTATAGGCTGCACGGATATGACTCGAAAGTTCCGCTTACGTCATGATCGCGATGTTGATAGATTTCTCCAGTAATTTCTAGAAACATCCGTATTCAGCCAACTTGCCAAATTTGGTGGCCAATAAATGATATCAACTTGACTGCATCAACAGTGTTTCGCAAATTTTCGATTGAATAGCCATTATAATGTAAGGGTCAGTGTTGCTCGAGAATATTACATTTTTTGGCATAAAATAAATACAGCAGAAATGATTAAAGAACTACACATCCAGATATAAATTATTTAAACTATTTTAAGGATTTATTACACAAAATTGTTCATAATATATGTATATAATATAAAATTTTGTGTAGAACGCGCTCCTATATTTTCAAGCTAGCAATTTTAATTTTTAGGAATATTCGTCGTATTACATGGACGCCATTCTTTATGAAGAAACCTGAAATGTTCTTATATTTTGAAGTAATTTATTTGAGTTTTTATTCCAAGCTAATTAACGTACTGACTGAATGAGACGTTTATATACACCAATGGCACTTAAGACGTTAAAGTCGTATTTTAGCGTCAGGTATATTATTATTGAATTCAATAAATTGCTATTGTATGGAAGAGGGTGCGATAAAAAGTATGATTGAAAATTGGGTCGCAAGTATTGAAAGTTTGAGAAGCACTGATTTATGAATGTCTAATATTTTTACGCTCCTCTTTTTTATTTGTTTTTATTTACTTATTTATTTTTTTTTTATTTTTAAAACTAACATTTTTTTACTCTGTGTATGAACGCTTACATATAAATTTCGATCTTATTTTTTGTGTTAAATGTGCGCGTTATGCGCCAGAATTTACGATAAATTTTATTGAATCGTTGCTAAATTTATTGCCTTTATCATCCGAATAAAAAGCAAATATTTCTCAGACTTGCTTAAATACATCATTAGTTGTTATCCAGAAAACCCCTCTTATGTATTGAGTTGTTTCTTGAAGTTTAACATTTATTTCTAATTTGCTTGTTATAACTCAATTAGGATTAATTTAATTAAATTGGAAATAAGAATACATATGTTTTCTAACAAATGTAACATTAGTTGATGATACATAGATGTCTTAATCTTGATGTTCGAGTTTCTATTGAAATCCTTATTAAGTGATTCCCGGGGGAAATTTTCCTAAAACACGGGAAGAATTTACCATTTTGTTTTCGTTTCAAAATGGTTGCATGTTAGCAAATGTGTTTGAGTGGAATTAACTCTTATTTCTTAATTTTACATTTCGACTTAATTTCATTAGAATATACGATTAAAAACACTTATTTTTTGATGACTGAAATACTGCAGTATTTCTACAAAATTACATTAGAATTCTGTAATGGTGTCTGGGAGAAGAATTAAGTGTACTTAAATTGGATTGAGTATTAGGTTATTATTAAAAATCTTCTTTTGTCTGTTTTCAAAAACTTAATCATAGACCAGTTTCTGAGTTCTTTGGAATATTTAGGTGTACAAAAATCAAATAGTAATTAAATTAGTTATTTTTATTTAATTCAATAAGTTTACATGATCTCAGCTTCTGGCTGTAACTAAAATATTTTACTTAAGAAAGCAAGGAAATCAATTTAAAAGTGTGGAATTTTGTAAGGAAGTCTAAGATAACACTTTATTAAAAAAGACAACGTACACTAAATTCAACTTAAAATCACACTGTTAGGTATTTTACTAAATCTCCATGGGCGTTTTCCGAATTTAATCCCTTAAAATCTATAATAAGAGTTGTGACAATTCCTCATTAGGGATTAATACAGTTCCCTACAAAAATCATTACTTTGGATTCCGCCCAAGAATCCAGGTAAATACTAATAACTTTATAAATATTTTGATAATTGTACAATTTAAATAATTAAATAAATTTTTATTTCAAGCTATATACATGTATGCACATTAAACACTGGATTAACCGGATACATGTCCTCGGGTTCCTCTCATTTTCCCATAACACAGCTTACTCTACAAAAGGACACAGTGAAGTATATTGTCAATTAATGTGACAGCTTACTCAGTAAGCTAAATCCTTACACAATCATCGGCGCAATTATACAAACAATCAATGACATGGTAGAAATTTGTTTCGGAAGCGCTCCGATGAATTTGTGTCGTAGCATTTCTACTAATATTCACAAGCCTATAAACGTGATGAATGCCGGTCAATGCAGCGTTACTGAATATATACATCTTATTCTCGGCACATTCTAACCTGAACAAGGACGTCTTAAGACACTCTTTGAGGCCCTGGGATTAGAGAAATCATAAGACTTCGTGAGTCCCGGTCCCCAATGTAAAAGTTGGCCCAACCTGAGATCTTGAGAAGTAAACGGTATATAAAGTGCATTGTCTAAATATTCGTTCAAACGGTAATTTGAAACAAATGAATGTGCACGACTCACAATGTGAAAAACCTAGGCTCAAACTTTCTCGACAGATGTCCTCATTTTGACTGAGTTGAGTGGTTGTTTATGGTATTAGGTCTAGAACTAGACATGGACTACAGTCATCACATAATAATGCAGTCTTACCACTTTTACCATTTGATATGTAGCTAGAAATTCTGTGTTTTTCGGAGAATATTTACGGGAATAATATTTGAACATACTAAAATTACCCAGATCATTATCTTAAGACAAATATCCAAACGAAATGAGGCCTCCACCGAGAGAGGGGGTGAGTGAATATTAACGTCGCACAGTTCAGATACACGAAGGCTTTTAGCGACTGACCTCGAAATTTTGAATTATGGTCAAGTGACGAGGACGACACCTGAGCTGACACACCCCTCTCCTGACTACTTCACCACACCACGGGAGGACGTTTGAACTCTTGACAGATTTAACGTGAATTGATCTCATACACGGCGGGTCTTTTGTGGTACTGTGCTTGGACTCATGACATACATGTCAGGATCCGATACCTTGACCACTCTGCTACTGCAGCCCTGAGACCCCAACTGAAAGCAAGGCCCTGGGCGCGAGCCTAGTTGGGTCATGCCTTAAGCCGTCTCTGAGCCTGAAATAACGCCTTTTTTACTCTCCTATATATATATATATATATATATATATATATATATATATATAAGCCTACAAACATCACCCTGTAGCTGTGCCAAATAATTATTTTTCCGACACCACTTCCTTCGTGAATTGGGTACATTTTGGTCTCACAGATTATCACGCGTAGTATTTTAAGCAGCCATTTGGGGCACCCTGATTATATATATTTCTGAAAATATTTCAATTTTACATTTATGGTATTGGATTGGTTGCGTGTTTATTTATATTGTATTAAGTAGTTACACGATATCAATCGTGGATGGATACTGTAATTTGGAATGATAGTCAAGTGACCAGGACGCTGGACCACGCTGTCGCTCATTGTCCAACATCTACGCCCTACTGACTTAAGGAATGTATGCCGCCTTGTAGGAACAAACCCGCATCTGACCACTCTACATTGCGTATATTTGCAGCAACAACGCAGGAACCCACGACATATAAAATTATGAATTTAGAATAAAATGTATTCTTTTTAAAAAAGTATTGAATATATATATATATATATATATATATATATATATATATATATATATTAAATAATATAATTAATAGTTTTGGAATATATAAAAATGAATTGATGTATTTCATTGAAAAATTAAATTAAGACAAGAGCTTGCTTTTAAAATTAATGATTATATGATAATTCTATTTATTATAATGTACGTTACTCTTTAATGAACGTATAATTCCGCTCAAGCATGCATATTTATATTTCTTTCAAAAGTTCTGTACATTATGTACCTTAATGCAATTTTTTTGTGTGCAGTTTTTATGATTATTTATGTTACTTTTTTATCATTTTATTCTTTGCTTAGTTAATACTTAGGGTTAATGCTACCATTAATAAATAAAAAAAATAAATATAAATTTATTTTGAATTTTAAATTTATATGAGTCAATGGCAGTTTGATTACTTTTATGATTCCTCATAAAATAAAAATTAAAGAAATAAAGGGGTACTTTTTTCATATAGCTAACTTCTTGCTTGTTTTGCAATTAAACGTTTCACTTCAGCGAAACAACTAAAACTAAAGCATAATATTATGTTTCATAACTCTTCTTTCTATATTTTGCTCTTTATTTAAAGAAGCAATAGTGTTCTCGGTATTCTACAGAAGTTAATTATTTTCTTTTTAACTTAAATCGAAAACTCCTTCTATATCATTAAATACAACCGAAAAAAGCAAGGCAATTTTTCTTTTTCTGAATCAATTAATATTATGTTGATGATTCTGGATACGTAGTTGTGGATACAGCTACACTTATGAACTATGCAAGTTAAAAATAATTGGCGATATTCGGATATTATTAAAATAGAGAACATTTTGTTCGTGGATTTTAATTTCCTTGCCTTAGTATTAATATAATAAAGCATGCTAAAGCAGTGTTAATCAAGAAAAAAAATGAAAAGAGAATTAAGTTTTACATAACATTGCATACTGTTTTTAATATAGAAAGAGCTGCTAACTAATTAAAAAGCAGACATTTTACAAGGGGGGGAATGGATTGTGTGTTTAAGCGTAAATTATTTAAATGATATTTAACGGTAAGGTAATATGTATTAAACCGATCCATTACTTTGTAATATGTCTTAAAGAAAAAACTTAGATTAAGCGGAAAAGAAGTAATTTTAATAATTGTATAAAAAATAAAAAATATGTGTGTTTTATTTTTAAGATCTTATAATAACTCTTTCGGATTTAGTAACTGATGTGCCTGTTTAGGCATCATGCTTGTCAATCGAACATGATTGAAAATTGTGATGTCCATCTCCATTATCATTCATTTTTCTTCAAAGTGAAAAATTATTTCAAACAATCAATGAACTCCAAATTTTTACCGAATATCTAATGTGTATAATTTTCAATATTTTTTACAGTTTGTTATTACAACTTTGTTTTCTTTTTAAATTTAATAATTAAATGTACGCCAACTCTATTTATAACTCACCAAGTAGACACTCCGATTTCTTGTGTGTCGTAAGCACTGAACTGGCAACCTTGTACTCGTTTCATATAATGTCGCCAATAGGTGTTGATAATTCTTAAGTACCAAAAATATGTAACATTTCGTGTATGCTTCCTGTTTCGGTACCTACGTATTATCTCAACAATCGCCAGTTGGCACCTACGATTTCCTATGTGTTGTACGCGTGAAAATGGCAACCATGCGCTTTGCTTTAAATAATGTCGTCAACAGATTGCAATAACACAAAAGTACCCCTGTTTTAATATTTTACTGCTAAAATGTATTTAACTTTTGTTTGCTTCGGATGTCATTTCTCTGTTTCTACGAAGCAAATAATTACAGTATTTTCTTTGAATTTATAGCTCTGGTTTGTGTTCCATAACGGGAGGCCTCGGTAGCCTAGTGATCAAGTTAACGGACTCGTGGCTGGCGTGTCATGAGTTCAAGCCTAATACCCCTGAAGATTCACCGTGTAAGGGAAATCTGTCTCACGTTAAATCTGTGAAGAGTTCAAACGCCATCCCATTGGTGTGGTAGTAAGGAGAGAGGTGCCAGCTCAAATGTCGTCCTCGTCGCTTGACCATGATTCAAATTGACGATATCCATCACCAAAAGCCTTCAGGAAGCTTATCAGTGCGACTTTAAAATTCACTCACTCACTCATTTGTTCCAAACCGGAATAATTTTTGGAAATTCCAATTTTATGGAAATTAAATAGGACTAATTTTTCAGTTAAGTTAAAGATAAAACTAAAAAGTGACACATATCATAAGCACATGTAGACTTTATAAAATAAAGATCACCAAAAGATTGTTTTTCTCTTAAAATGACATCCGCTATTTTCCTTGAATCTCTTCAGAAAAAGAAAAAAAAACCATTTTTTTATTTAATTTTCTTTTAAATCCGTAGAACAAAATTCATTGGGGACAATGGGGTATATAATGCCAAAAATGAAATATTGCCATTCATAAAAAACCATACATTACATACAAAAAAAGAAAAAGAATCTAAATTTCTATTTATATGCCTATTTAATATGTTTATATATACATATATATATGTTAAGTCATAATCTTATATATATTCTTTGTTATAGAATATATATCTGGACTTTTCATAATCTCTGATATGTCCAAAAATAATGTTCCCAACAGGTATGTTGTGTGCGAATTGAACTAAGCAAAAATCTTAATTCATTCCAAATGATTGCAAACTGCAAATTGTATACATCTAGCGTCTTACATTATTCATAAATTCGGCCATCTGAAATCTTATGCGAAGGAGCTTTCTGGGAACATAATTTAAATCAATTTAATAGTAGAAATCTCTGAGAGCCGCTCTAACGTTTAAAAGTTCTAACTAATCAATGCGTCGAAATGACAGAACGCATGACCTGTCCGAGACCTTCCTTTACGGTCGGATTAACGTCATTAGGTTTACCGACCGATGTGGCAAGGGTTGTCACATCCAATCAGACACGAAGCACACTGCTCTCCCTAACTTAATGTCGCAGGTAAATATTTGCAGTTTTGTCTCCGCGGAGGGATTAAGCAGGATACTTTGATTTGAGAGGGATAATTGGGGGAAATGCAGAATAGAAGCGGGATTTGGAAAGCTCGCTTGGATAATGAATGATTAGTGCAAATCTGAGAGCGGTGGCTGTGTTGTGTAGAGTTAATATTGATTAATTTGATTGGCACACACACAAAGGGTTTTATGCAATGTTTGGCGCTTTATAATAAAGGTATGAGTAATTTATACAAACATCGCCATACGTTTGAAATATCATGGATTTCATGGTCTGTGCTTCTGTTGTTATTAACCTTTTCCACACGTTTCCTTGAAAAACTTGGATCTACAAGAGAAGTTCATAAGCGTCTCACAAGTAATTGCTAAAATTGCTCTTAAACTAATACTGTTACACTAACTATCACAATTAATAGAAATACATTATCACATATACTGATAAATTTATTTGCATATTATACAAGTATAAACATGTATATTATTTTTAATTGCACCAGAATGGGCGTTTTGTTTTGTTGCCTTTAAATAACTTATTACCTTAACTGAACTCAGTGGCTTAACAGCCCATGAGGGCCAAGGCCTACTGTGCCCAACCCAGTATGAGTAAAAAATTATTACTTTTTTTTTAAAATATACGTTTATTTTCGATATTCTCGTGTCCCTCTCATATGGTTATTACGCCCCTCAAAAGGCGCTCCTCACAGTTTGAGAATCACTGTGATAGTGTATGACTTTACAAGTCTATTATTTCTTAGTAAAATGATATTAATCACAATTCTTCTTTTGATGTCTTTTTGAAAATATTTATAATGTAGTGATAGCGTTTTTCCGATTGGTTCTAATACCTAAAGGCATATGTATTAACCACAATAACTCCGCAGTTTCCTAAAACAAACATGCCATGGCATTTCTAGCTACATCAAGAGATAAGACATGTTTGATCTGGTATACGATAGATGTTTTTCATATTCATTCACCTTTTTTTTGTTGCCAGTTGTAACAGTTGCAATTAATCAACAGCCGAGTGGTCATGATTAACAAGCTTTTGCATAAATCATAGTTAGGGTTTGCAATCCCGTGCTGTATTTTCAATACTGGGAGCATGGTATTTCATTATCAAAATACCGGGATTATAACTGGAATATATATGAAGAACACTTAAACATGAGCTATTAACGGTACTCTTGATCATGCTCTCAACTCTGATCTGGATCCTGACAGACAGCAGAAGCTCCATCCAATATTTGAAAAGTTATGGGTAATACTGGTCCAGCTATTATATCCAAATTGGCTAGGCTTGGTCAGAGGACACAAGTGTGTTTTCAGTGGTTGCCGTCAAATGTAGGCCTGGGAACGAGACAGATGATGAGTTGGCTGATATGGGTTGTAATCTCCCTCTGTCTTGAGCCATTCTGAAATTCCTTCCTTCCACAGAGATAAAATAAATCTGACTTGGTGAAGCCCTCCTGCTCACCACTGATGCGCAGCTAAGAGTCTTGGCCTATCTCTACTATGCAGGAGATCCAGGGTTCTTCAGATGGCCCTGGCCCGCTTTAGACGCTGTCACCTGCGTGATATGACCTTTGTGCAGGAGGTAAAGTCTTTGCCCTCTCCCTGCTTCTTTTGCTCATCTTCTGGATTGCCGGGGTATATGCTTGGGACAGTTTGGAGATCAAGACTTGGTTTGTGACATTCTTATGTTGAAAGGTGAAATGGACTTGGTGTAGGTTTTATTGATGCAAGGGGATTTGAAACAACAACAAACTTACACATTAGCATGAATCAATGTACATATATATATATAATAAAACTGTAAAGATCATTAAAAATTTGTTTAATATCATTAATAATTGAAACAAATCAAAAGAAAACTTAATAAATGCATTGTATATTTCTCAGTATAATAAAATTCTGTCTTTATCTTTCTCAAAAAATGTTTTTTTTAAAATTATTTTCAACATTTAAATATTAATGCATGCAATCTAAATTGAAAATACTTTTATGATGATAACAAAATAGTGTTACTAAATTTATACTTCTATAGATTAAAAAAGAAGAAAACATTAAAATAAATCACCTATAACTGAGTCTCAATTCACAAACTCTGAATATTCAGAAACAATTTTGACAAAATGCCTTTTCAGTACTTCAAACAGCAATAACAGCTCAAACATTTTATGAAAATATACTTATAACAGCAAAATAATGGTACTTAAGTTATTTCTTTAAATAATAAAAAAGCAAGAGAGAGAATAAAATTTAAAAACATGAATAATATTGACTTAACATAATAATTCACACAGAAAAATGATTCGAGTTTGATGGTTCAGAAAAGAAAAAGAAAAATGTATTATAAACATTAGGCAAATGAGTCACTATTTTTTTATTACTGGGAACAGCAATGAATGTTGCACAATGTCTCGTTTTGGAAGTTGAAGTTCTGTATATTAATTTTCTGAAAATTAAATTCTTGAAAAATTTTGATGAGAAAAAAATTTCACAATATAATTCAGACAAAAATTAAATCTCTGGATTAATAATTTTAACCCCGGGTTTCGGGCATACAGGATCCCGGGTTTGCAAACCATAATCCTAGAATCAATGAAAACACGCATTGCAAAGGGTTTCGTGCTCGTTGTATCATTCAAGATTCAAAGTCCTCTCGTGGGAAAGGTGCAAAATTTCGGACGGGAAGTAGTCTGCTCAAAAAACGTCCTCGTCACTTGACCATGATTAAGAATGACGAGGTTTGTCTCAAACAGCCTGTGGGTTGCTCCAGAGTGAGGCTGAAATTAAAATCAAATCAATTGAAATTTGTTGCCAGATGGAAGAAAGAATCAAAATGTTTCTCATTCATAGTTAAATTTACCTTAAGAATGACCTTCTGTTGAACATGGCACGCATATTAACTTGTGAAAATAGTGCTGCGATATTTGTGGATTTCTCAAATTTATTTTTTTTATATATCATCTGATTTGTTAGTAATTATTGAATAATGATGTAGATTTTATTGTTTTTTTTCAATGATTTTTTAATTACCATAACCTTAAATATGATTCACATCTTATAGGAATTATATTTTAGAACTGTAAATATATGTTTGTGAGTTCGAATTCCTTAAGAATTGAACTTTATTCCTTAATCAAAAGGTCAAAAATTTAAAGTTAACTTAAAAACTTTAAAAATGGTCCTATTCTTATCTAATTTTTTTAAAAATAACTGTCGAACAGGATGATTCAGATATATTAGTGCTTAGAATTGTTGATAAATTAACGCCTACTGCTTTGAATCCATTGAACAACCTTATAAAATCGCTATATTAGGTAACGCGCGTTTCCGTATATTTCAAAGTTCGGTTTTTATTGTGTTAAAAATCAAGCATTTTTTTTTCTTCCTCCTTTTCTCTCTTAGAATTCGAGATATGGTTTTCTTCAAATTCAAAAAATATCATATAAAAAAATAAAACTTTGAATTATACAGTCATATTTTGAAAGTCGATGTATAATAAGGTAGCTGTCAAAAAGGGTATTTTTTAATTCAAAAAAAAAAAAAAGCTTACGAAAAAAAAAGGGAAAGAAAAAAAACCTTTATTCTCGACGTGTAAAAAAAAGGTATTTGTAACAGTTAAGTTTTGAAAAGAGAAAGCCCCTAACCAACAGAAAAGTAGTTTTTCTTAGATGAAATTACTAAAATTTACTTTTAAAGTTACGGAAAAAAATTTCAAAACTAGAAAGATCTATCATTATCAAACATATAACATAAACTGCTTCTGTATTCTTTTAGCTAGCTTGAAAAAATTCGATTATCTGAATTTTTTGTTCTTAGGTATTGTGCATTGTTTTAAGTAATATAAGAAGTTTTTTTAATACAATAATAAAATAAACCTTAAATGTCTTTACAATTTTTTTTCGAAAATAATCGCTTTAATTCATCTTTAAATTGCAATTAAGTTTCAACAATACCTGATTCAGTAATTGAACATATAATTAAATGTACGGTTTCTTAAAATATAGAAAATACTTTTTAAATTACTTTATAAAGAGTGTTTTTTTAGAGGTATACAACATTAAATTGCAATAAAACAACGATAAATTATTCGATTGACATGAATTTTTTTTATTCGAAAGATAATCTTGTGGCATTACATTTTAAATATGATTTCTGGCATAGGACTGCCACGGCTGGCTCGGATGTAGTCCAATCTGGACGTCCAATTTTCGATGACTTTTTCCAACGTTTGTGGCCGTATATTGGCAATAACACGGTGAATGTTGATTTCCAAATGGTCAATCGTTTGTGGCTTATCCGCATAGACCAATGACTTTACATAACTCCACAGAAAATAGTCTAGCGGTGTTAAATCACAAGATCTTGGAGGCCAATTCACAGGTCCAAAACGTGAAATTAGGCGGTCACCAAACGTGTCTTTCAATAAATCGATTGTGGCACGAACTGTGTGACATGTTGCGCCGTCTTGCTGGAACCACAGTTGCTGGAGATCATGATTGTTCAAATCAGGAATGAAAAAGTTAGTAATTATGGCTCTAATACCGATCACCATTGAGGGTAACGTTGTGGCCTTCATCGTTTTTGAAGAAAGATTCCACCAGCCCATAAAGCGCACCAAACAGTCAGTTTTTCTGGATGTAACGGTGTTTCGACATACACTTGTGGATTAGCTTCCCTCCAAATGCGGCAGTTTTGTTTGTTGACGCAACCATTCAACCAGAAGTGCGCTTCATCGCTAAATAAAATTCGCTTATGAAAATCGGGAACCACGGCCATCTCGTTTTGGGCCCATTCGACGAATCCACGCCTTGCTTGGTGATCGTTTTGATGAATTGCCAAAACCAACTGAGAATAAATCACTTGACAGCTGTTAAATCGGTCGCCATCTTGGAAAGTAACGCCAACTTAAACTTGTATACCTGGGAAAAAAACACTCTTTACATATCATTTCTTTACTACCGAGTATATAGCAAATATTTAATTTTAATTACCTGATTCAATAATTAACTATATGAACGGTAATCAAGGGTCTTTCCCAATGCTTCTACTAAGCATTGACGTACCATAAAATCCAGTGTATAATTCGCACTTTTAACTCAAAAGATAAGCTTGGCATTGACGGGTGCGTGTTTTACGCCAGTTATATAAATGAGAGCATTAAAAATAAAGAAATAAAAGAGACGAACATGGAAGAAATTAGACTTCCACACAATAGGAGGCAGATATTTTTCAAGAGAGGAGGGGTCTAGGGGAGAAAGTCCACCATTCTCGTTCCCTAATACGCCGCAAAGTATTTTTTTTTATTTTGTCGATTGGAGGGAAAAAAAACAGCAAAAAATAAGTTATTCGATTAAAAATTAGCATTAACTACTAAAATAAATTGTTAAAAACAAATACAGTACAGTCCTGCTAATCCGAACGGCTCCGCGGAAAAAAATTTATAATTTTAAGGACGAAAATCGGTGAATATTTCAATATAAAACAGTGTAAACCTTAATTCAAAACAGTTCTTTATTTAATATTCACGCACTGTACATCAAGTTATGGTTTAAATTTTAAGTCTTTTCGATGATGCGTAATTTCGCCAGCGCCTCATAAATAACACATCAGCTGGTGTAGTGTCGCGCTGTTGCTCCAAGTAGCGCAGGGCAAGGTCAAGGGCAGCTGTGCCGTCTGCATGTGGCACCACGTCCTTCTTATCGCATTGCGTCTCGTCGTCACTCCCCCCCTCCTCCATTGGCTCTTGAGTCACTGCCGCAGTTATGTCGTCATCAGTCAGAAATTCGGCTGTTCCCCGTCTTCTTCCATCCATTCATTGATGTCTCTTTCCCCAGCTTCCTCGCAACCAGGAATTGTCTGCACTAGCTGAAGCAGTCTGGTCACATTATTTTCTGGTTGGTTTTCTGCATACTCAAGGGTTGGCCATAGTTTTTTCCAAGACTTTATTAAAGTTTGGTCAGTTACGTTTTCCCAGGACTCAGCAGACCAATGATACTAGCACTGAAAGTGGCATCACCGTTCATTAATTTATTTAATTGAATAGCCTTTTCTTGAATGATAGGCCCACTGAGGGGGGGTTCCTCTTTGTCTTTCCTGGGTAAACCAAATATGAAGCGCATTATCAACTTTATCGTACAGCGATTGCTTTGCTGTCTGTCTGTTTTCAAGAGTCTCGCCAGAAGAATTAGCACAGTATTGTTCAAGCTTTCTACGATTTTTTCTCCAATCACAAATTGTAGCTTTGCCAAAATTAAACTCTGTAGCCAATTTTGTCACACCTTCACCTTTATCTAAACGCTTTAGAACCTCTAGTTTGTCTTTAAGAGTAAGTGTTGAGTGTTTAGGCTTACTCGCCATAACAATCTGTTTACGTACACTGTATCACAGATAAATGTCCAAAACACACAACAAACTGTTTTCACTGTAGAATATCACACTGTAACACTGTTATGAGCACAGAGACAAAAGCGGACGAGTGTAGAACGAGCGCGGAACGACTGACGGCCAACTGTACGGGCACACGCACACGCAGTCACACTGACACGCTAAGTTAGTAGTGGTGGAGGGGAGGACACACGCGTCGAGGAGTGGGAGTACAGTCCACGTGGCAAAAAAGCGGGCGCGTACGCTCACATTACGACAAAATACATAGACACAATAGACCCGTACTCCCGGTTCAAATAGTGATTTCGCTGTTACTCTGGCTAATCCGAACAATCACGTAATCCGAACAGGGGTCTGTCCGATATTGTTCGGATTATCGGGACTGCACTGTACTTGTTCATAACGATAGTTAATAACAATAAAGCGGAGTATAACGCGCGTCTATACTTTCAAGATGAAATTTTTAATTTTTAGATTTATTCGACGTAAAACACGAACCCCCTTTTTGCGAAGAAACTTGAAATGTTCTTATGTTGAACTCAAATATTCCAGGCATTATTCCAAGCTTTAGAAAAAATAGTACATTTCTAGAACTCTATAAACATTTAAGTTTATAAGGTTTGTCATTTATTTTAAATAAACAGTATTTCCATCCATATAAAAGTCTAATTATTTTCTATGTTCTTTTTTTATTTTTAAAGCTGCCATTTTTATTCTCTGCGTATAATTCGCACTCGTAAATTTCCATCTTATTTTTTTTGTTCTTAGGTTTTGTGTTTTTTTTTGTTTTATTATGTACACAGAATTATCTTCAATCAAAAAAAAAAAAAAACATGGGTTATGAGGGGTGGTCCGGACAAGTAGACCTACCCCTTTTGTGCGCATCTGCTTCTACATATATTGAAACATTATTTATTTAAAAGAAATGACATTTCTAATGAACTTTAGGGGTTTCAGTACAAAAGTACACGATGTTTTTTTCTTTCTCCCCGGCCCCCTAAAGCTTGGAATAATGCCTCGAATGAATGATTTCAAAACATAACAGCATTGCGCATGCATATTTCAGGATTCTTGGTTAAATTATTGAACGTTATAAGGCGAATTGACCTAAGAAATTAAAAATTGCAGCTTGAAAGTATAGGTGCGCCTTATTCACCGGATTTTACTGTAATTTATTCAAGAAAATATATGTTATAAGTAACATTAAAATTATCATATCATTTTCAGAACAAATCTGCTTAAGACCAAGTATTTTGGACGACTATATTACTTGCTTCTTAATAATGAGAGCTTAATCTTGAGGGGATATGGTTTTTATTCTTTGTACACACATCGTAAGGTAACTTAGTACGTATGTATTATCGTAACAATCGAAAACTTTTTTAATAACTTGCCAAATTGGCAACCTCAATTTCGCAAGTGTTGAGGCTGAATTGGCTACCATGTGTTTCGCTTCGTATTTCTCCATTTGCCGAAATCTTAAGCCTACACGTTTGTAAATCTAGACTCGAATCGTTTGGAGATGGTCTCTACTGAACTCTGAACTAATAAAATCAAAAATGTAAGTATATATGTATATAATCACAATTACAATACTATAATAATAATATATAATACTACAATAATATTATGAAAAAAAATTAATATGATATTTCGTTGCACGGGCAATTAAACATTTGCATCGCTTGGTGCGTATGTGCCGATGTTCTTTGATTTATATTTTTCCAGCTTCTGCCATTTTAAACGTAATATTCAATTGATACGTTGAGGTCCAATGCTAAAATACTTATCTGGGATTTATCACACTCACAAGTGCACGACTAAGGAAATTCATTTTCGGACGAGACTTGGTAATAGTAATAGTATTATACTCCTTTAGGGTATTGAACCATCAATGTGATTCCGCCGAAAGGCCAGTCAATTCGGAGAAAATAGAATTCAAAATGCATGCTTTGCTTTTATACAATCCTTTTTAATTACCTCCAGTGACATAGTTGGTAGAGCGCCTGATTTCTTCGCCAGCGGATAGGGTTCGAATCACGCAATCAACTTTGTTTTCTATTCATTTAATTTTTTTGAAGTTAAATAAATTTACTTAAAATGACTCGTTAATTATTTTATATAATTATAAAATAATTAAGTAAATAACTTATAAAAAGACATTAATTTATTATATTAATTATTAAATAACTAATTTAAAATTAACAATAGGGTATTTTATAATTTTTTTTATATTATATGTAATATAAAACTATTTTTATCTAATTTTTATATAAGATATCATTTAATATTTATAATATATAAATATTATTTATTAACATAAAAATATATTTATAAAATATAATATAAATATTTATATAATTACAGTATTTTTTTTACTTCATAAAATACAAAATTATATAAAATTCCATTTAATAATTAATAAACCTTCCATAAATAATTTTTTTAATTAAAAAAAATATTAAATGAATTAAAAAAACCTTTTTTTTTCATTTCATTTAATGATGTAATAAATATAATAAAAAACATATGTTTTATTATTGTAATAAAAATAACATGTATTTTATATATTATTAATTAAATTATTTTATAATTATTTTAAAATTTTAATAAGTCTTTCTTAAAGAAATTTATTTAATTTAAAAAATTATTAAATGAATTGAAAAAAAAGTGGAACGCGTGATTCAAGCCCTATTTACCGGCGTAAAAAGCAAGCTTTCTACCAAATATGCAAATGAGTCGTTGGAGGTAATTAAAACATATTTGTATAAAAGTTAAGCATGAATTTTTAAGGATATTTGCTCTGAATTGGCTAGCTTTTCGGTTGAATTACATTGAGGGTTGAATACCCTAAATCAGTGCTTCTCAAACTTTCAATACTGGCGCCCCCCTTTTCAATCACAATTTTTATCCCAACCCTCTTATACATTAATAATGCACAAAATGCAATAATAATGCACTTTGACGCTAAAGCTACAATACGAGATCTTAATTATAAACCATACAAATTAATAACATAGGTATTAAATTTTGAATACTACTTTTAAGCAAAAAAATAAATTAATTAAGTAATAGGATAATAATTACGTTATTTTTCCTTTCTCTATTTTTTAAATTGAACATATTGCAAAATGCGGTGACTGCTTAGAAGACAAAATATAGATATCTATACTAAATATAGAAAAAGAACTCAGAGTGTGAATTTCTAATCGTAAGCCTTTTTCCTTATAAAAACTTTGCTTTGCAAGACAAGCCCATGGAAGTCGTTAATACTTATTAAACTTGTTCTTAATTTAGTATTAATTAATTAGTTATAAATTGCTCTGTGCAGCACTGATACATTACAAGTATACCGGCTGAAGTGCCCACTCTTTGCACGAGTTCATTTATAAGAAAATAAAACATTATTGATATAATCGCTGAATTGTAAAGAGTGCAAAGCCAAATGCTCGACAATGTTTTCAAAAATGTAAAACGATTTTTTTAAAATGGTTGCACAAATTATAATTAGTATTAAGCGAATTTTAATTTTAAGCCTCACAGAATTAGCATTTATAGTTGATGTTAAATAATGAACAATAATATAAAATTCCGATGAAGAATAATTGTATTATTTTTAATATTAAAGCAAAAAGACTTCATGTTTTAACCTGGTAGCACGCACGCACTCGCTACGATCTAGCGGGGTTATTGAGTCACGCCAATCCTTTTTTTTATAATTATTTTATTGTACACGATACAAATCGTTATTATAATGAATAATTTAATTAAGAGAAAGTTTACTTACCTACTTTCAAGGACTTTTCAATTTTTCTTTGGTAACAAATAGACAGCTTTGCCAGGATCAAGAATTTCGTGATATGTGTGTCCCGCTCGACCACTTCCTGGTAAAAAGTGTATTCATTATTATAATATGTATGTTACTGCTAAAAACAATGTTTATGCTTTATATGTTTGTAAATACTCATCTTGGTCTAAGTCTTCTTTCGCATAGTAATCCATCAAAGTGTGTGTGTGTGCTCTCCGTGGTTTTCCAATAATCATAAAACTGTTTTGCATGGAAAAAAGCGCAACAGAGAAATATATTACTTACAACTTCCTTAAATGAGAAATAAACACATAAGAGATGGGTCATAAATAACTGTACCAATAACTTAGAAGGTCAAACAAATTACAGCTATAATGTGCAGTATTTCAAAAATAATGACAGTTATGAATTTTTTATGTTCCTGCATTTTTTCGATTCTGGATCTGGGATCTGTTTTTTCTCTGAAAGAGTAGAAGGTTAGTTTTAAAAAAGAAAACGTAATAAAAACTCTCTCATCATGGGATTACAGCAAATTAAATAAAATATGTTTTATTTGGTTATAGGATCAAATATAGCTAATTAAGTATTGAAGAAGTTTTTTTTTTTGATGACTTATAATATCGCCTATAACTTACGTCAGAGTAAAAGTGCATTTTTTATTATGTCTGAAAGTATTTTGTTTTAATTCATTCCAGTAAATTAATTATTTTTTTTAAATCTCTCATTTTCGATTTGCTCGCGGCCCCCCGGGGGGCGCCAAACAGTTTGAGGAACACTGCCCTAAAGGAGTAATACTATTACACCAAAGTTTCGTCCTAAAATGAAAGTCCTTAGTTGTGCCCTCCTCCTGTCAGAAAAGATGCTGAAGAAAAGGACAAAATGATAGATAGATAAGGAGGGAGAGAGAGAGAGAGATTTGAATCCATTTTAAAATCCTTTTCTTCACATTTTACACCTAAATTTAATTTAGATATTGCGAAATAAGGGCATGAACTGTCTTCAGGAATTTGTCTTTTTTCTTGTACTGTTTATTATTTAAGTGCGAAATAAAAACATGGAAAGTATAAAACTAAAAAATACTTGTTCTTTATTCTCTCTCTCTCTCTCTCTTGTACTCTGATTCTTATTTATTTATATTCTGTATTCTCACCAGCGCATTCCTTTTTATTGAATTTGTGCAATTTTATTGCCAAAACGTTTCCAATAGTACGCCAATGTCGCCAAGGTAGCGAAATATTTGGCGATAACACGCAAATACAAATCTGCTTAAACGAAGTATTTTGGACGACTATATATATTACTTATTTCTTAAAAATACAATGGCTTAATCTTGAGGAAATATATTTTAATATTCTTTGTAAACACATCGTAAAATAACTTTGTTGTGAATTTATCCGTTGATTTAGTTGGGGCAAGTTGATAATAGATATCTTGTAAGTGAATCCATCCATCATAATCATTTCCACCAGACTGTCACTTCTTGTCTATCGTTTGGCAATAAAATGATACATTACTGAACGTGTGTAGCTTATATGAAACATTAATTTACATGTAGCTTTCACAACGCCCTTTTAAAAAAAGAAACAGTGATTTTAACAAGAAATATTTTTGAAAAAATAAAAAAAACACACTTTAAGATTAAAAATAGAGAAGCAATTGCAAAACATTTAGGAAATTTTTGTTTATATCTTAAATAAAATATTACATTTGATATATAGATTCTGAGGGTGGGAAAAATATCGATTTATTGAATAAAAAACCCCTCTATTTTGAAATAGTATTTTGGATTTCAAGACATAACTTATAATCTATTAATACATTTAAAATACAAGATAAAATCGAAAAAACTATGAATTATGGTTGATTAGTCTTTTCTAGCCAATTAAATGAAAAATAAATTGAACCTTTCAAAAATATAAAATACTTTTAAATGGTGTAATATTGATGTCACGAGAGGAAAGGTCTCTAAATTGCTCAGAAAATCGGGAAAGAATAACTAAATTAAGGTATTTGAGAAAAAAGAAGTAAAAAAAAAAATTTTTTTTAGTCAATTCCTATTTAGATCAACAAAGAAAGTTTTTATCTTAGCTACTTTTTAATAAATATTTACATACAATATAAATATGTATATACATATGAAAGAATCGGAACATTAAGGGGTAATTCATTTTTATTCATTATCATTAAAATATCGTATTGTCATCCAAAAACAATCGTTTATATACAATTTCAGTTCAACTGAATGCTTTAAAACGTGCAAGTTTCGACACAAGTCGCCAAAAATGATGCCAACGTGGCTGTATTTGTAATTCTTTAAATAATCAGTTTTATTCATTTAATTTTATTAATTATAATTAAACTACTGTATTGTCACCCAAAATAATCTTATATTTAAAATTTCCACTCAATTGAGCGCTTTAAAATGTATTTTATTAATGATTAAAAATTCTACGAAAATAAATAATAGCAGGAACTGTAAAAAGTAAACAAAAATTGCTGTCGATAGTTTTTGTAAGCATCTGAATGAAAAGTTTCATTTTAAGTGCATTTAGTAACGCATGTAATACAAATGCAAGCGTGGTTCACTTATTTATACACATTAATCACTCTTATTTGCAGATATTCAGTATAATATTTTTCTTCTAAATCTGAAGAGTGGCCCCTTAAAACGAGCTCATACATCATATTGCTACTTTCGAGGCAGGCATTTATTAGTAGAGCACACAAGAATTTGCCAAAGGGAAGTCCAGGGTTGAAAGTCCACCATTCTTGTATCATGCATCTTTTGGTTTTGTCGATTTTCGGGAACAAAAACCAATAAAAAATTAATGATTTAATAAATAATTAACACTAATTAATATAACTAGTCATTAATAACAAATATTAATTAAATTTACGTACTATATACATAGGATTATGATCAATCGGGGAAAAAATCAAGGGCTTTAGGGGGGGTCAGTCCGGATCCCAAGGACACCCCCTAGTGTACGTCACTGCATTTAAGTTACGATACACTGAAGAACAACAGTATAAAAGGGTGCCACTGCATTTTAAATACGTAGAGCAGCGTCTCTCTAACTGTGGGGGGCGTTATAACTGTACGAAAGGGGCACTAGCATATCGAAATCTCGAAAACAAAAGAAAATTTTTAAAAAATACTAATTTACTGAAAGCAAAAAAAAAGTACAAAAAATAAATTATGTATGTATTTTTGATACAATACACTTATAAATATATCAGTACTGCACAATTTTCTGAAAATTCCTATTATTAGTTCACAATCTCTATATATTTATTTATTTATCTTGGTTGAATTTTCAATCGTTAATAAAATACATTTTAAAGCTCTCAATTGAGCTGAAATTTTATATATAGGATTATTTTTGACGGCAATACAATAATAAAATAATAATTAATAAAAATTAATTGATTATTACTAATTATTTAAAGAGTTACAAATACAAACACTTTGGCATCCTTTTTGACGACTTAGCGACCCTTTTGGTGACTTGAGTCAAAACATGAAAAGGTTTTTTCTCACGTGTTAAAGTATTCAGTTGAACTGAAATTTATATACACGATTGTTTTGGATGACAATTGTAACAAACTCTACGCTCATAGACCGTGTGATTTGGAACTTCAGTTGAGTGACGAGGAGGACGGCTGAGGTGGCACCCCACTCTCCAAGCTTCAACGTGAGGATCTCGAGCCTTGCAGTGAAATTCCTGAACATCGATTGGCAACGTAGACTGATCGCAAGCACTGCGCATGCACGAGTGACAAGCCAGTGGGAGTCGGCAATTGAAAACCACGACTCACCTGGTGACCTGGTGATGATTGAGTGATATTCTCTGAACTCCACCCGTGAGCGCCTTGTTGATATCTGAAGTTGGCTTTTGCTTCCGACGAGAGCAGTGGTATCTGTGAGCTCCACCCGTGAGGCACAGTGTGAAAATCCGCAGTGGGTTATTACCTCTCAACGAGAAAGACTGTTTGGCTCCATCAGCGAGCGTAAAGACTGATTATCTCTGTGAATGTCAAGATCTCTAATTTCTAAATTGTAAATACTGTACAAGGTAAATCGTGTATGTCTGTGAACTGTCTTGTGTTTGGGAAATAAATGTACAAAGATCAAAGAGGTGTCATCTTTTAGATGCTTGAGACGTTACACAATATGATACTTTAATGATAATGAATAAAAAGGAATTACCACTTAATGTTGTGATTCTGTCATATGTTTATACATATTTATATTAATTGTAACTATTTAACAAGAAGTAGCTAAAACAAAATTTTTCATTGTTGATCTAAGTAGGAATTGACTTATTTTTTTTATTTTACTTGTTTATAATTAATTTAAGAATTCTAATTCAAAAACAAATAAATAATTACCAGTGATCTAATGGTTTTATCGTGCATAAAATTATAATTATTTATATAATTTAATTTCTAATGGCAAATTATGAACAATTATGTAAAATTATATACAAAAACTAATAATTATCTTGATAATTTGTATGGTATATAATGAATCCCTGAACTCTCTCTTCCGATTAAAAGTTACTTGATTCGCTTCCTAGTGCGACCGTTTTTTTTACGTGGGTGTGAATATGTGATGTATAGGGGGCGGGGTAAAAATCAATAAATAAGAAAATCATGTGAAATAAGCACATCCTTCTCAAACAACGGCAAAGTTCCTTTATTGCATTTCTAAGTCTTCTGAATAATTTTATGAATAGCAGAACAAAGAAAAGATCATACTTCGGACAGACGCAAATGTACGTCCGGGGAAAATAACGTTTCAGCTGAGTGAGACGTTTATATACGCCAGTGGCCCTGAAGAGCTTAAAGCTTTGTAGCTTTAGCATCAAAGTATAGTGTTATTGAATTAAATACTTTGTTATTGTATGGAAAGGAGGGGGCGATGGAAATTATGATTGAATAATGGATCGCAAGTAGTAAAATTTTGAGAAGCACTGACGCAGAGGCTTAAAGTATTTTTGTGTTACTGTGGTGAGGGACTTTGAATAGAGGAAAGCCCTCAACCACTTTCAAAATGTTTAGGTCCATCGCCATCAGTTGTGCACATCAATGCGATGCAGAATTAAATGTACTTATTTTATTAATATATTACTATTTACCAGTTGATGCTCTAGGAAATTCACTTATTTATTTACAATTGGAACGATTTAAAATTTTAAGCATATATTTATAATTCATACGAAATATTCTTCTTACTTCAATTTTTTTTTAAAAATCTGACATTAAGAGGCATTGAATCAAACAAGGATTTTAACACATCTCCCAATAAGCCCCGGGCCTAACATATAAAAGGCGCTACCTTCTAACTTTCCTAATTCTAGCCTAGCAGTATTAACTTCCAAAGGACATGTGTCAAAATTTCATGATAGTATTTTGTTTAGTTGAAAGGTTACAGTGGTTTCAGGGAAGCAACTTTTATTTGTTAGAAACCATGGATGAAAAATGATTTCGTGTGTTAATTAAGCATTGATTTTTGATGGGTAAAAACATTGTTCTCAAGCAAAACAATGACATGTTAAGTATTATTCGTACTCTGCTACATTGCCAACAATAGTTAAGCGGTGGTATGCAAATTTAAAATGTGGTGGCACAGACATAAACGACGCTGAACGTTCTGGTCTCCCAAATTCGGCAGTTGTTCCAGAAAACATAAAAAAGTCCAAAAAATCATTTTAGACGATCGTAAATTGAAACTATCCGATGTAGCAGAGAATTTAAAGACATCAGAAAGCAGTGTGTGGGGTAGCAGTGTATAAACTACTTTGCAAGATCATTTGTGAATGAAGATGTTGTGTTCGAAGAGGGTTCCGCGTTTGCTCACTGTCGATCAAAAATAACAACGCATCGACGATTCAGTGGGTTGTTTGGAGCAGTTTAAGCGAAATAAACATTATTTTTACGTAGTTATGTGACAACGGAGGATACATATGTATCCATTACTACCTGCCTGAATCCAAAAGATCGTCAATTGAGCGTACAGTCGCCGGTGAAAGCCGTCCAAAGTGACTAAAAATTCAAATGTCAGCTGGCAAGGTTACGGCATCCATAATATTTGGGTGCACATGGAATTTTGTTTATCGACTGCCTTGAGAAAGTCAAATCAAGTAATAATGAGTATTGCATGGCGTTATTGGTTCAGATGAATGAAAAAATAAAAACAAAGTGTCCTCAAATGCAAAAGAAAAAGTGCCGTTTAACCAAGATAATGCTCCATGCTACAAGTCCATGAAAACGTTGTCAAATTAAATTAATTGCGCTTTGATTTACTTTCTCACCCACCTTACAGTCAAGATCTAGCCCCAGTGATTGCTGAATGTTTGTAGATCTTAAAAAAGTGATACAGGGAAAAAATTTTGGCACAAATGTAGAAAGGTTTGCCGAAGTTGAAGCCTGTTTTGAGAGCAAAGACAAATCATTCTACAAAAAAGGTATTTAAAACCTAGAAGAACACTCGGCTGAATGTATCACTCTTGAAAGGAAGTATCTTGTTAAATAAAATTTATTTTTGCCTAAAAGTTGTCGTTTTTAGTTAAGCCCGGGACTTATTGAGTGAAGTGTTATATCAATAGGAATTAAAAAAATGTCTTTTTTTTTAAAATCTTGTTAACTTATTTTAAAATGTATATTATGGTTTAAATAACATAACAGAAGACAAAAAGCATTTTAAAAAAGAATTTTTTTGTCTTAATGTGCGTGCCCTGTATCAAAGCATGAGGCAGGTTATTATGCAGTTTTGACAAGGATGCATCTAATATTATTGTTAAATTTTCATTTACATGACGACTTAAGCTCTTAATGCTTCCAATACTCGAAAGACTTTTTTATGTTTCTCAGTTTTACAATTAATTTTTCTACACACCTCAAGTTATAAGCCTTACCTTACCTTAGTTATTACCTCTCTAGCTAAGTATAATATAGAAGGAAATTAATTAAATGCAAATGCCGCATTAGGTTTGAATACGTCTCTAGTATAACTTTGTTACTTCAAGCAAGTGACAAATGCCGAAACTGCAAGAGTGGAACAAATCGTATTCATACATTATAATCTTTACGAAAAATATTAGTGCATTCTATTTACATTATATTTTGGAGACATTTTTTTAGAAGTTATATACAGTCGAACCTGTTTTCGTGCGGTCTTTTTTATGCGGTATTTTTATGCGATTTCCTTTTTGTGCGATTTTATTTTTGTGCGGCTTTTTATGTGCGATATTTATTTTATGCGGTGTATGAATTTCAATGGCTTTGGCACCACTGTAATGTTTCCTATCTATTTTCTAGTGGCATAACGGCGAATGTTAGGACCCCAGCTAAAAGTCAGGTTTTGCCTTTAATATTTTATAAATTGGGTTAAATACGCATTTAGCGTAAGGCAGGTCTTGGGCCTCTAGAATGTTACCCCCCCTGAGGCAGGGATGTACGTTACGGCACTGAAATGTAGACACTTCAAGATGCTCTGTTTATTTGTTACAGAATCCCAGCAATGCGCATTCAGCTACTTTCTCTCGACGCTCCAGCAGCCCGCTCTTGATTGAAGACGAAACTTTCAATGACAGTGACATTGTCAATGAATTCATAAATTATGAAGACGGACAAGAAGCCAGATTCTTCGAGAGTGGATAAAAATATACATGGATCCAGCTTTCCATCAAAAATGGAAAAGCATTTTCTTAAAATAGATACTAGTGAAAAAAGGAGTATAAAATTCCAAAAAGGGCTTTCAATCATGTATAGCTCGTTATCGTGGCATTTACAAGCAACTAATTAACCATCCTTCTTCACAAAAACTTATGTCTTACTTTATGTTGCCAAAAATTAAATGAATTGAAATTGCACCTTCAAGTGACGAAAGTTATTATTTATTACATGTCTTTGGATTACGATGAGTAGCGATGAATTATGTATGTGAATTTTAAAGGCTTATCCTTACATACAATGAGAAACTATATGTTTTTAAAATGTTTCCATGTGTAATATTTAATTATTTACTTTGTTATGGAAGTACTCTTACATAAATTTCATAAATAATTGGCGTACTTTATAAATGTGACTTTTTTTTATGTGGTCTCCATCCACTGCATAAAAAAAAGATTTTGTAGTATTTCCACGAAATAGTTTGTTATATGTAATAATTTATTAAAATTTTGAATATTTTTTGTGCGATTTCTTATGCGTTCACTATGTACCGCACAAAAGCAGGTTCAACTGTATTGTGCTTCTCTCGTTATGTAATTCACTGCATTGAGTCCATCATATTTAATTAGAGCATTTTACATAGGAACCGAATTGTATTTTAAATTCATTCCGATTAACTCGTTGGCAAGGAATTTATAAAAATAAGACTTATGTTACAAAGTTTTCTTTAGCGAATGTATGCACAAACGAATTGATGTTTCAATCGAAAAAAAATACTACTATCAGTATGAAACTGTTTTTTTTAATAACGTTTACACTATCAGATTTTATGCGCATGTAGTCCGGGTGCAAAAAAAAAGAAAAGAAAAACGTGAACCAAACTCACGGATATTTGCTCACACTGCAATGTACTCGCTACCCAGTTCCAAAACCAACTAATGAGAGAGGGAGAAAATGTTTTTGTTTGGCGGTTGTAAGGGTGCTGGGTGAAAAAGGCTTAGATAAGCAAAATACGATTGTGTCACAGGCTATTACGAGTGTATCTCACAGCCACGTTAGCCTCCCTTCTACGAAACATGTGAACCCCCCCTATTATTTCACACACCCTTTATTCCTTTATCTACTGCATTATGATTAACTGTAGTTTTTTTCATGCAATATTTTTTTTTTTGAATCGCTATATTGAAAATTAAGGGGTGTATATAAACTAAATACTCAATTTTGGGAAATTTAATCCATTAGAGAGCTAATTAATTCACTTAAGATATTCTCCTGTAAAATGTATTATATACATTGTTCACTTAAAACAAATAGTCAAATCGTTTTCCAATGTCTTCATTAACATACAAACAAAATAAGACACTTAACTTTTGACATTAATGATTTTTTCGGAACAAAAGGAATATGAAAACACCTTCAGTTTAAAAGGTAATTTCTGCTATAAAACTATTCGCCTTTCTCGCTAAAATGCTCATCGTAGAATTCGTGCTGCCATGTATTTTGAAAGAGTGGACTTAAAATAATATCCCTGCTATGCATCGTCAGAGTATTCATAAAAATGGGTATTCTATGTAACTTTATATTAAGTAGTACTTATAAGTACCGACAGTAGATAAAGGGTTAAATCTCATTTGCCCAGAGTGTTTTCTGTGTTTTGATTATTTCCAGAAGATAAATCTTTTCGTCTTAAGCGATATTCTTTTTTTGTTAAGAGAAAAAAATGCTTCAAAATGCATAATAGTTTGTCGAGAGCGTTGTGTTAAGGGGACTTGGCACCCTTTGAGCAAACTTCTTTATTTACGTATTTAAAAATTATATTTTAACATTTTATACAATGTTTCTATTCAAGAAAATGTTATCAGATGAAATTTTCATATATTATTCACACAATTTAAAAAATTTAAATTTTTTGAAGAAAATTGGGAAAATTTTAAAATCCTACTCCTTTTTTAAAAATTAATTTTTTGACCTGATTTTTTTATAATACTCTTATGGAAGTTTTTTAACAACTTTAGGGATAACTTTTAGAATAACTTCATTCGTTTTTGAGAAAAAAAATAAAATGTTGATATACAGGCTAAAAATCAACGAAAAAGCCAACATGTCTTACATTTTATTTTCTTTAAAAAAAAGTATTCAGTTTATAGCAAAACGGATCCCTAATTTTATTACATGCTTTATTTTTAACACGCAGGAACAAAATTGAAGTGATTGGTAAATAATTGCCGAAGGAGTAGCATTTTGAATGCACTAAGGTTTCGAAAAACACAAACTGAGAAAAACCACTTTAAAGTTTATAATTCTAAAAAAAATAATTATTATAAGCTTAATTAAACTTAAAATACCACTTTAAGATATTACTTATACGTTTTTCTTTAAAATAATTGCAGTTTCATATGTTTTCAACTTACAAATTTTTATAAATGATCAACATTTAGAGAGTACTAATTGCACAAGAAAACTCAAGAAAAACTTAAATTTTTTTTTTTTTTCACGACAGAAATTTTAGCTGTTTTTCTTCTTATAATATTAAAGTATTACATTTGTATGAAAAATATATCAGGAATTAGAACTGAAATTATAAAATTATTAATATAAAATGTCTTAATTTAATATAAATGCCTTAATTAAGACCGCACAAAAACAGGTTCGACTGTATATAACTTCTAAAAAAATGTCTCCAAAATATAATGTAAATAGAATGCACTAATATTTTTCGTAAAGATTATAATGTATGAATACGATTTGTTCCACTCTTGCAGTTTCGGCATTTGTCACTTGCTTGAAGTAACAAAGTTATACTAGAGACGTATTCAAACCTAATGCGGCATTTGCATTTAATTAATTTCCTTCTATATTATACTTAGCTAGAGAGGTAATAACTAAGGTAAGGTAAGGTCTTCTTATAATATTAAAGTATTAAATTTGTATGAAAAATATATTAGGAATAAGAACTGAGAGAAATTATGAAATTATTAATATAAAATGCCTTAATTTAAAAATTTTACATGCACAGATTTCACAAGGAAGAAAAATTACATTATTGTATTGCCTCGGAAATATTCTGCTTTTAATACTACACATTCTTTTTTATAGTTATTATTTCTATTTATAAAATAGAATTTTTTTTATCATAACGCATTTTTTAGCTTTTTTTTTCTAAAAAGGGGGTGTGGCTGAATTGCCTAATTTGTTTCCAAATGAAGTTTTATTCAACTTCTAACTTTCCGCATGCACAAGTGATATATCAATCGAAAGATAATAATGCAAATAATAAGATTAAATGAAAATAAAAAATACGATATGTTTGTGATTTTTAGGATACCAAGAGTTCTTAATGGATTGCAATACCGGACCAAAAGTTCAATACTGGTGTTCGGTATTTTTTATATCTTGATACCGGTTTTAATATCAGTATTAGAAATGTTAGAAAAATATACAGGTTTTTCTTAGTTTTATTTGCCAGTTTTATTAGAGACTGTAAATAACACACAAAAAGAATTTGTAACTTATAAGTTATAACAGTAAATAAAGAATCGCAAAAAAGTAAGGGAGCATCTGATTTATTTAAATCACAAAACGTTTTAATATCACTATTCAATCTGTGGTACTATTATAAATTTTTGAAATGTGATCTTAAAAACATAATGCATCCATTGTACTGTCATTAAGCCTGGAATATAATTTTGTGCAAAAATTACCTACTGTCGAAAATGCTCTTTCGGCATCTGAGCTAGTTGGTGGTATTGTTAGCAATGCCCGATATACTTTTCCAAGTATTTACCACTAAATCTCTCATCTTTGCATATAAATCGATTTCTTTTCGGATGATGTTTTGGATATAGTTGATTTCTGTATTGCATTTGTTTTGCGGAATTTTTTTTAAGTTTATCTTATTCTAATTTTTTTGCCCAAGAGACAATTCCTCTTCACTATTGGCATTAGTATTATCATCATCTTCGATAACTGTACCGAATGTTTCTGAATGTGTATAGGTTTGTGGGTAAAACCTTTTAAGAAAATTTACTATGAACTGGATCAAATTTGAATTGATTAGGCTATTTTCTTCCCTTTCATTTTCACTTTTGAAATCCTTATAAGCATGATATGAAAATACAATATGAATTACGATGTCAATAATTTAAAAATTTCAGAATATTACGCACTTTCTTCACAACTACGCCTGTTTTCACAAATACTACGAATCATGTGACTACAAATCCTGCGCGTTTGCAGTATCACTCTGAGCTGTCATATCATAGTTTTGGCACACCTCCTTGTATGATTCGTATATTTTATCACTTCTTGATTGGATGATGCAACTTTATATTCACAGTCTAAATACTTTCACCCGTTAGGGCGACATAAAAACAAAAGCATATACTACCTTGCTATTATTTTGGCGATCCCTGAACATATAGAGGAAACATTTTTTTTAAAAAAATCTAGTAAATATCGAAAAAACGGTATTTATACTTGTGAATACCGGTATTGCAAAATTGTACACAAATGGCTCAAAATACTGGTATTCGGTATCCCGTTATACCGGTATTGCAATCCCTAGTTGTATTATTTTATGTAAACCGATATTTCGTCTTAAGAGTTTTCGCACTAAACGTGTTTTACTGTAGATATTTAAAGAAAAAAAACCCTAAATTTTAATGCAAATTCGACGCATCTTTATAGGGATCAGCTGAAGATTAGTAGTATTTCTATTTCATGAAATAAATTCACCTGATGATAATCTTGTTTTGATCTCCCTTGAAGATAGCATTTGTACACAATTTTATGTAAGAAAATTAGATATTATTTGTGATCACCTCATGTCTAAAGGGGTTTTTTTGTAATTAATTGCCTAAATCAAACGCTAATATAAATGATAATTTTATGTAAAATGTCATTTGCATTTCGAATAATTGCTTTTAAGATGATTCTAGACATTCAAGAAATAGAATCTTAAAAAGGCATTCAAAGTCAAACTTTTATTTATTATGAGTAATTCTCAGTAATACTGCTCATAAAATCTTTGTGTTTCCATCTTCCAGAAAGAAAGAAAAAATGTTCTATTTAACGTGGACAAGAACGCCGCCATAAAAAACTACACATGTTAGATGTCTTAAGCAAAACATCAGCTTTAACGGATTGATGCATTGGAATGAAAAGATCCACTTACCATAAGAAAAGAAAAAGAGGAGGAAGCAAATCACTGACAAAAGAGAACAATTCAAACTGGGTCCATTCTTATACAAAGATTTTTAAAAAAAGTTTCACTTAGAAGAGTTGAGTTGACGCCTCTTTTTCTGTGCGATGTTTAACGGAAGAGTTCAAATCAAAAGATTTCTCCCAAACAAAAGAATTTATTGCTCTTTTCTAAAACCTAGTGACGAATCATAAAAATAGGGATACTAATTTTATACGGTCTTTGCTAGATAAGAAAGACATTTTACGCGCTCGTAATATTTGCTTTTCATTCTATTGTACAATGTGATGGAAAGTACACTAAACCTATTTTCTTTTAATCTACATTTATTATTATGCTTAAAAATAAACAAAGTAAGAAAGTACGATACATACGATAATAATAATACAAGTGGATACATAATATTCATGTGAAAAAAAACAATGATTAAATAACTGTAAAATACAACTGCACGTTCTTCTCCATGAATATTCAATTTTTAGATAAAAGACGTAAATTAAATCAAAAATTACATTATACGTATTGTTTTAATGACTTAATGTATCCGACTACTTGCGACAACTTTTTTTATAAAAAAATGGAGGTATAGAGATTATTTTGTGGTTTTTAGATTTATTCCGCATGTTTTATGAAAAAAGGAATTTTGAAGAGAAAAATAAATAATTGCTGCTAAAATGGGTAAAAATTGACAACAAATTACATAAACGGAGACCATTTGGTACAAATAGTAAAAGAACCAATTCTCAATCGTTCAATTTTGATGTATTACCTTGGAATTCCTTTTTGAAATGACCTTTAAGGATAAGAGATGTTTTAATTTTTACAAAAACTAGAGTACTTTATCTTAGTTATGATATGAAATTGTTTAGAAAGAGATTCACAAAAGGAGATGTAAATTTTGTAATAAAACAATAATTGATCAAATCTGAAGGTTAAAACACTTCAACTATAATGCAGAAGATAACATAAAATATTTCATTAAATTATTTAAAAAAAAAATTTGAGCAATCGCGGTCCCTTTTTGAGCGTTTGGAAAAAAACACATTTCGAGTAAAACTCATTTTAAAGTTTGGCATCCTATGTAAAGTAATGACATCTGTGCTTTTACTAAAACTGTTGTAATTTTTGTTTTAGTGAATAGAATAAAAAATTGGGGTACTTTTATAAAGCTAATAAGATGGTATATATATATAAAATAAAATTATAAAAAAAAATTGCCAATTTCTTAAAAAAAAGTCATGAGAGAGAGAGAGATTTTAGGGAGTCGAATACCTTAATTTAAGGCATCAAATTAATTAAAATATTTTTTTACTACTTCTTCAAAAAATAAAATAAGGATAATTTTGACAGACTGAAATACGAAAATAGATTGGGTCAAAATTTATAATCCAAATTTAGTGAAAGAATCTTTTATAATATATTAGTGACTATATATTCCAAGACAATTTCATAACATATTTTAATACTTATCTGCTATCGCCGAATTTATTTTAATTAATTTTTGGCAAAATAGGAATAATAAGGAAGTTTGCAAACTATTACAGGCATCATCCAAAAATATCTCTAAATTCATATTTCTGTGAAAATCAATTTAATTTTATACTATTAAAAGCAATTTTTTTTCAAAAGACTCGCATTGAAAAAAAAATGTTTTTCATAAAATAGTTCACACACATTAAAATTTGTGAATCATTTTTACTCACATAATGTTAAAATTAAAAAGAAAGATGCTATCTAATTGAATGATGGCATCAGTAAGGAAAATATGTTCTATATCAGCGTAAAGATTTTGTTCCTAATAATACATGTAGTTTCCATTTTTATTCTGATAATAAAATAACGTCAAAGGTCGAGAAATTTTATGTTCTCTCTCTCCCTTTATACAGCCTATTAAAAACTAATCCTAACATTTTTCTAGCCATATAATTTCGGTGATTTATTTAATTCACACTGAAAATAAAATATAGTGTGAAGAGGAAGCTTTCGACATTTTTTTGGTCGAGGGATAAATTTTCGAGAGGATTTGTAAACTATTTTAATTGTTAATTAAAAAATAATAATATTGTAGGGAGAAAAAGAAATGTCACAGTAAAATCACCAAATTTTGACAAGAATTCTTTGAATCTATAGCGGAATTATTTATATATTCAAGCTACATTAAAGAAAATTCTTCATTTTTTTAGCATATATTTTTACTTTTAATTTTCAATAGAATAAATTATTAAAACTTACGCATTATGAATTTTAAGAACAGTTCCTAATCTAATTATTTCATTATTCACAATTTTTTCTTGTTTCCCAATAAGAGTTTATTAAACAAGGGTACTTTTATACATTTGTAAAGCGTGGGTAGCCAAGTGGTTAGAGCATCGGACTCCAGACCGGTGCCCGATGCCACCAAATACCCTGTGAGTACACACGGAGTACGTACTCTTTAAATCAGTGGGTCCGAAAGCCTTGTGGGCGGCCGCAGTTGAAACCCCGTGTGCAGGGTGCTGTAAAATATTTCTCTCCTCTCCAGTCCCATGCTGAGGAGGAGATAGAGATGGTGTCGTCGTCTATCGTAAAGAAGTCCAACCTGTGTCTCAGGCTCTGGCAACATTCATTCCTCCCTTCGGGATGGACACAACAACAATAATTGTTGTAGCTTTTTATCCATGCACACGAAACATTTTAAAAGCTATGCGTTTAAAAAATAATTTTTGCTTTATTGAGCTTAGAAGTGGCCAAACCAAAATTAGGTAATTCAAATTCAAAATATAATTTTCGTTTGAAAAGTGTTCTACCGAAGAAACCGCATACATATCAATTAGAATTTTTTGACTTAAGAGAATATATATTTTAGAAAATTGAAACTAAAATATGGTTTTATAAATATTTTTCCAATTATATTTAATTTTTTATTACTTTAAAATCAATACACATATATTTATTATGCATGTAGTTATGAATATAAGAAATTCATTTTATTTTAATAATGTTTTAATAAAGGTACGCACACATACTTTGAGTAATAAAAACGTGGCACTGTATGTTACAATACTTTGTTTTGATAGTTTGCAAAGTAATATGTAAAATGCTTCCTGTTATCAATTAAAGCTACATAAACTTGAATTTTTATCTCGCTTTCATGAAATAATTTTTTATATTTACTGAATGTTTTTAAAATATAATTTAGAACTTAAGGATCAAATGATCAAGAATTAAAATTGTTTATTTCTGTTTACTTCATCATATTCTTTTAAATGTGAAACTTTACACTCATGAACAAAAAAAAATAACGCACCAAAAAATAAAAGCGGGATCATAACAAAACTTTGTATGAAAGTACATGTTCGGGAGATATGCAAATTATTAGAAAAGCAGCGGGATTGCACATTGCGTTTAACTTTCAAAGGCCATTTAACGTCGTTCTACGTGGAGTATAAAACAAGTAACCACAAAGCTTATTTGACTGTGCTGAATCGTTTATAAAGGAAGAGCTGAGGTAAAGGCCCATTACGCCATTTCAGATGACAATAAGCAGCTGCCGTAGCTTGAGAGGGGAGAATTATCGGTATGGTGGAAGCTGTGTTGTCAGCTAGGCGAGTAGCTCGCCAATTAGGCCAATCTGATTGTATTGTGAGGAGGTGTTGGGACCACTGGATCCGAGAGACGTCATTTACACGAAAACCAGGTTCAGAATGCCCTCATCAGACCAGTCGTCCAGAAGACCGCCACATCGTAAGAAATGCCCACGCAAGGTCAACAGCTTCATCGGTCGCCATCCAGGCACAGGTAGCACCTTCACTAGAGGCCTCTGTGTCTTATCGAACCATACGAAGGTGTCTGACTGAATTATACTTGAGATTTCGGCACCCATTACGTGTGCTGCCCTTG
The DNA here is from genome assembly GCA_019973935.1 of Trichonephila clavipes. Classification (NCBI taxonomy): domain Eukaryota; kingdom Metazoa; phylum Arthropoda; class Arachnida; order Araneae; family Nephilidae; genus Trichonephila; species Trichonephila clavipes. Next base: position 252,999 of record BMAU01014636.1, on the reverse strand, counting down.
ACACCCACCCATCGAAGCCTCCGTTTGGAGTGGTGTCGCGCACGAGGAAACTTTACTGCAGCGGAATGGAACAGGTTGTCTTTAGCGATGAATTCAGATTCAATCTCAGCAGTGATGACAATTGTGTGCTCGTTTATGTAGACCCGTGGTGAACGTCTCAATTCTGCCTTTGCTTTACAATAACACACCACTCTCACAGCTGGTGTGATAGTGTGGTGTGCCATTGCCTACAATGCATGGTACCCCCTAGTATTGATCCGTAGCACCATGACAGCCCATCGGTATGTCCATGACATCCTGCAATCACAAGTGTTGCCACTCCTTCAACGGCTCCCAGGAGCCATTTTTCAAGAAGACAATGATCGGCCTCACATGGCAAGGGTGTCACAATATTCTTACTACTGTTACTACTCTTCCTTGACTTGCCTGATCCCCAGATTCGTCTCCAATAAATCATATCTGGGACCATTTGGGACGGCGAGTTGGGCATCCCACGAGTTTGAACAAACTACAGGCAAGGTAACTGCAAATATGGAACGAAATGCCTCAAGACATCTTACAGAACTTGCATGTCTCAATGCCCGATCGTATTGCTTCGCGCATTCGCCCTAGGGAGAAGTTAAACATGGTATTAAATCCTTCGTACTTTTCCCTTTTTCGCTGAAATAAATGATAATTTTTCTTTGATTTTCTAATCATTTACTTACATCAAAGTAGTCATTGCGTATGTAAATTTTCGTTTCACTTTGACGAGTCCTTCTTAGTGCGCTAATTTTCTGTCCGTGAATGTATATGGCCACCGAAATCCAAGTTTGCCCATTTTAAAGTCCATTCTATCCACTCTTCCCCACATTGAACAAGAATAAATATTTGCGTTAAAAAATTGCATTCTTCCTTGTGTTAATTAAATAAAATTTTCATTGAAGATATAGTTATTCTCTCGATAGAAAATTATTTCCAATCATACCTGATTAATTTTTTCAAGACATAAGTTACTATAATGCGTATTTACCAATACAACATATCAGGTGTTAAACATCATGAGCGACTATTGCAAGGTTCATTTTTTTCGTAGCATGGGAATTCACATTTCCTGGAATATTCCTTTTTTGTTTGAAAACGTTGCATATTTTGCCGGAAAAAAAGAAAGCGTATTTCAGTGTGAACACGCGTTAAAAGTTAATTTCTTTGGCTTACATGTATGGAATTGTATAATAAAGTTTTATTTTGAAGTAATCTTATATATAATTAACAAATTTATTATTATCATTATTATTTCACACTGTACTTAAAAAAATAATTAGGATGGAAAAGGTATAATAATAGACAAAATTTTCATTTTCAATACATAATACTAAAAAAAATATTGTATGCATTTTGAGAAAAGTACCATCATTATTAGTCTATATCATTATTAGTCTATTATTAGTCTGTTTATGGGTACTTCAGTACATACTTTTGTTATCAATGGTTTGTGGTAACTAAAGTAAGATAGGCAGGTTTTGCACTCAATATCGCTTAAGTATCTCGAAAAGACTGCTTCAATCGTGTATTTGATATTGTCGTTGATATTATTATGTTGTTTTGTAGAGATAAGGAGAAATTATCTTTTAAAAATTCAATCAATTATAGAGATTTGTCTAAAGCAAAATTGACATTAAAATCTCCATTTAAAATCATAGGTATTTTATCATAATTTTTATTAAGAAAAGCAGAACCTCTTGATGTGTATGGTTATAATTATCGATGAAGGAACTCGATAATGTCATCCAACTTTTTGTTCGGAGTAATATATACTGCTGCAATTATAATTTTGTGTCCATTATCTATTACGGATTCCGCCAAGCACAAATCCCCCACTGAAGATTGTATGGTATCATAAATATCGGATTGACTGACAGAACATTCCATGGATGGAGTTATAATGTTAACAGCATCGCTGGAATTTTGATATATCGTAACTCTTAATTATATAATTTGACTTCTAGGTAACGTAAACACAAAACAAAGTATGTATCGCAAAGCTAAAAGGGGTAAGGCTTGTTAAAGCTGCTGTTGAGTGAGGAGAGGGGGAATGGGTGCTAGCTCAGGACTAATAGACGAAAAACACAAAATAAATTTTAAAAGCCGTAATTTTTAATCTATTTTTTCAATCTTTGAACAAATTACGGATAATACTATTCTACATATGGAAAAAAAGTTTCGTTAGATTATTTTTATAAATAATCAAGTTATTAAATATTTAATTAAAATTTTGAGTATTTTTTGAAAAATCGCAAAAAAAAAGAAATATTTCGTCATTTTTTTTTATTGAGATATTCTAAAAGAGAAAAGCATGGACGTGTTTAGAATAAAATATCAATTCATTACCTCGAAAAGAAACTTAAAGGAAATGATTTAGAAACCATTTTTATAAAAGCGTATCAATTTTGACTCATTTTAAAAAAAATCGTAAAAAACACAAATATCATTATTTTGTTAAAAAAAAATATACCATATCGTGGCGAAAAATAGGATCTTTCCGATTCTTTAATTATTTATTGTCTGAGATAGGTAGTATGAATTGCATGGCGTTTTTAAAATGGGGGGAGGGATTCGGAACTTTATTCATTTCTACCTTACGTTCATCGCTAACCGTATTTGGTAATGCGTAACTGAAATTTCTCCTTACCTTGCCATAAGAAGTTAACTTCAAAAATTAATTTTTCTAATGTTTTAAAAATTATTACATTTTTTTGTTTTTTTTATCATAACTTTTATTAAAATTATAAGTATGACGAGAAATGAACGTTTATAAGTATATACATTCAATTTGAACTAAAGCAATCTTTATCACAATTCTATTGTTTGAAAATTTGATTTTATAATATTTTCATTTATTCTTTAACATGCGCTTAACTATCCAACCTATCTCAGGTTCTGGCAACTTACATTCCTTCCTTACGGGAAGGACACGACATCAACGTGTGCTTAACGATAAATATCAAAAATCAATTTTTGAAAAAGTGATACAAAACTTGTCAATTTGGGGGCACTTTTTAATTTAACGTAAGTATTAAAACTATAAAAATATAACTAATAATTTTAGCAATGAATTTTCAATGATTTGATACCAAATAAGTTAATTCTTATTATTTAGATTGCAAATCATTTAAGAAAAAAGAAAATATAGTTTTTTTAAAAATATAATATAAGGGAATACACAGACTATAACAATTGCAAAACGTTTCTTTCACATGATCATTTTGCGATAATTAAATGTTTTTTCTCTCAGAAACAAACGGGGATAGAAACTATTTGGTTGCGAAATATATTTTACGTGAAAAGGCCGTGATAATTAAACACAAAACATCTGTTAAAAGCAAACAAGTTTCACGAACTAGACAGTAGATGATATTCTAAATCTTTAATATATACTATGCAGGATGTCCGTGCATTGGGACAAATTTTAAGGGGAGGAAGGATACATCACATGGATTCAGATTTGCACAGCAACCCTTCGTTCGGCTGTAGGTGGCGTTGTTCACAGGAGCATTTCAGGAAGCATGCCTGCTTTACGGCAGTTATTTCAACTGTCATCACCCGCATAGAAATATGAAACAGTTTTAGGAACACCGTAATGGCAGATATGCATCTGATTTCGGGTTTGACTGAAAGAAACTTACGATCATCAGAAATATTATACCGCGAAAGGTGCCCACAGAGAGATGCACCGGATGTTTGCTAATTTGCATCACAATTTAAGGTGTGTAATACACATTTGTTTCCTAAAATACTCCTGTCAACTACAACCGCCGAACGAAAGGGTTGCTACGAAAATCCGAATCCTCTTGTGATGCCCTCTACCTCACCTTAACCCTCCAAATTCCGTCATTGTAAAGATACTTCAAAAATGCACCGCACGGGGTTTTTTTGCCTTCAAGTAACATTTTCAAAAGCGGATTAGCCGTACTTTTCAGAAATCCTTTCCCCATTTTAAAGATTTAACATCTTGAAAGATAATTAGGGACAGTGGAAGCAACACAGCAGGACACTGATAGGAAGTTTTATGGCTCGCAGGGAATCCCACCCCGTGTATTGATCCTGGAGCAATCGTAAAAAAACGGGGGGAAATTTCTTTACACCCCAGGAAGTGTTTGTTTGTTAGCTGGTATTTTAAAAGTTTTTAAAAGTCCCAACGCATAAGTAAACTATGTTACAATTCCCTTTTGGTTTCATATTATTTGAAACTGTAACAAGTTGGGGCGTGTCAGGGCAATCTGCTATTTTATATAGTTAGACAAATTATCTTTTTTAGAGTACATTCTTTCGCCTCATTTTTCTTATCTTAATCAATGCTTTCAGTTTTTGAAACATGATTTTTTCATTATAAGATGCCAAAAAAAATTAGTAAAACATTAAACACTTTAAAATTTGAAATCTTTTCAACTTTCCAACCACTAAAAATGAATAAATTTAAACTTCATCAAATCAGTTGAAACATTTTTTTACACTTTGATAAAAATAATAACGAAAAAAAAAACTAATTAAGATCTATTAGTTTCTTTTTAGATTTCAAAGCCCAAGTGTTCAGGGAAGTTTACGTACAGTGCCTAGTTATATATTGTTAAAATACACCGAATTATATTTGAATTTTAAGTGCTTGAACTTCAGTTTACATCAAAGACAAAATGAATGAAGATTTTCCCACATTTTTTTTTTTATAACTAACTTGAATGTTTGAATAAATGGTAATCAAGAATATACGGAAACATTTACAGTAGACATGTATGCATATAAATAAACATGAGAATCAATTTTAAATTCGAGCTATTCAAAAGCATTCTTCAAAAATATCTATTTATGCAAAATACCTCAACATTTATCTTTTTTTAAAGGCTAACTGAATAAGTAATTAAAATCTGGATATTTTTTGAGATCTCGACCGTATAAAGCTAGAAATTTTATTTTAGAAATTCCATTTGAAATTTCAAAAAAAAAAATTAATCGCGCAGTTAAAAATTATTTACCATAAGTTCTAGCAACTCTTTGAATATAATATAAATTTCAAATTTTATTATATAGCTTCTTTGGTATTTTTTACTATATTTCGAAGATTTCATACAATTCAGTTCAAAACTGCATGCTAAGAGCAAAAAATATACTAAAAAAATCGACGAATATGCAATAAAGTTTTACATAGAAGCAAACCTGAGAAGCTAAAGCGTAGGAATGAAAAATTATTAGTATATCTGAAGTTCTTTTCGAAATATTTATTTTAAAGTTTAGAAAATTTGTGTGCGTTATGTTATACTTAATATTAATTAAATGTTTGAAATAATATGTTAATAATAGTCATGTAATGGTTTGATGACACATTCATATACTAATAAAAATTGTAATGGTCATTGATGAAGAATTTTATGTAATTTTAAATTCAGACACTAAGATATTGATGTAGAAAATATAAAACTACCATGTAAAATACATGAAAAATGCAGTCTGCTATAAATGGTCTTGGCAAACAAAATACGGCATTTTCAGTTACTATGGCAGAGCCGGCTTAGTCAGGGGCGATCTGGAAAAACAGAGAGGAAACCGCGGTTTTGATGGATGCCGCTCTAGCTTTTAAAGGTCTCAGGATAAAATTATATATAATTAAAAATGCAAAAATAAGTCTTGTAATTTTCCATACATTTTTATAACAACGAATTGTGGAATTAGCTCCCAATACATTGTTGTGTTTGAAAGTATCTAAGGTAACCAACCATACTTTAGATAGATTTGCACTACTTTTATTGTAACAGTATTCCTTTTAAAATTAATTCGTGCAGCCAAAATACACTTTTTGCACACTTAAAAATTTATGTAAACTATAAAAGTTAATTTTAATTTATGCAACTTGTGAAATGTTCATAATTAGCCATTTCCGTCTAAACAGTTTACATGAAAAAAAAAGGTTTGGACTCCCTCATTCATTAGGGAATTATATAAGATTCTAACATTAAGTTTTATTTTTCACCAAATAGGATCGAGTGGTAGTGTATCGTGCTTCCACACCACAGGTATTTGATTCAATTAACGGGCTGGGCAAGGTCGACTCTGCCTTTCATTCCCGCTACATTGGGATTGTTAAGAAACTTGCAATAACATAAAAAGTTAGTTTAGAAACCAAGACAATCAAGTGATTGGATTCAATTTGTGTTTTGCTTCTTTTCAGTAAATTAATAATTTTTTAAATAATCTTTTGTTTTCGACTTTCCGATATGCTTGCGGCTCACAGTAAAGTTGTCGAAGTACCCTACGGAGGCACACCCCAAAATTCGAGAAACACTGTCACAGGCGAATCATGATTACGAGTAAAAGCAGCTTGCTTATCTTCTATAAGTGGATTTATGCCGATTTGACTGTATATTTTGATCCATTTTATTATAATCTACTCAAATATTTCCTTTTAATACATTATTTATTCATTCTGTACATAAAGGGTGTTTTTTATAGGTATAGAACTTTACATTGCAATAAAACAACGATGTATTATTTAATTGACATGATTTTTTTTTATTCGAAAGATAATCTTGTGGCATGACATTTTAAATATGATTTCTGGCATAGGACTGCTATGCCTGGCTCGGGTGTAGTCCAATCTGGACGTCCAATTTTCGATGACTTTTTCCAACATTTGTGGCCGTATATCGGCAATAACACGGCGAATGTTGTCTTCCAAATTGTCAAGCGTTTGTGGCTACTCCGCATGGACCAATGACTTTACATAGCCCCACAAAAAATAGTCTAGCGGTGTTAAATCACAAGATCTTGGAGGCCAATTCACAGGTCCAAAACGTGAAATTAGGTGGTCACCAAACGTGTATTTCAATAAATCGACTGTGGCACGAGCTGTGTGACATGTTGCGCCGTCTTGTTGGAACCACAGCTCCTGGACATCATGATTGTTCAATTCAGGAATGAAAAAGTTAGTAATCATGGCTCTATACCGATCACCATTGACTGTAACGTTGGGGCCTTCATCGTTTTTGAAGATGGATTCCACCAGCCCATAAAGCGCACCAAACAGTCAGTTTTTCTGGTAGTAACGGGTGTTTCGACATACACTTGTGGATTAGCTTCGCTCCAAATGTGGCAGTTTATTTTTTTGACGTAGCCATTCAACCAGAAGTGCGCTTCATCGCTAAACAAAATTCTCTTATGAAAATCGACCATTATTTTCGAAATAAAATTGCACAATTTGAAAGCGTTGTTCAGGCGTGAGTGTATTCCTGATGAATTGCCAACCCAAACTGAGAATAAATTCCTTGACAGCTGTTAAATCGAAAGTAATGCCAACTTAAACTTCTATACCTGGAAAAAAACACTCTGTTCTAGTACAGACTTTAAAACTAAAATAATTTTAATAATGCACTTAAATTACTATAAAAAAAAGTTTTAGAGGGATACATATAATAAAACCAAAATAAAGGGAAAAAATGTCGTAAATAACTTCTTTTGAATGGACTGAATTTATTACAAAAGTAGAAAAAGATCGATTTCAATTATTTGGCTTTTATTATTCCTTCTTTTTATGAAGTAAAAAATATTGATTCCTCTTTGTATGTGAGCCTCTCAGCACTCAGTATTATTAACAGAACATTTTATAATATGAAAAAAATATCAGGAAAATTTGATGGACTCATTTTTTTATCATTAAACACACACACAAAAACATTTTTTTTTAAAAAAAATAACGTTATTACTCCGGAAAGTAATTTTTTCATTACCACATTAATCAAAAATTTGAAGATAAATTTTCTTTTTCTATTTGCCTTTTTATAGCATAAAATTCACGTTTTAATTTAGATAAAAAGCTATTCAAAACACTGGAATGTTTTTTATTTCTGTTTCACAACTGACAAAAAATCAATACAGTAGCGTATGTACACTTTTTTTTACATAAAAAGCATGCGTAGTTTAAAGTAATATATTCTCCGATTGTTTACACTAAAGAAGAAAATAAAAATATGAAACACAGAAAGCGCATTTTAGAAAACTTTGATAGTTAAGTAATTTTTCACATAACTACCGTATTTATTCGAATCTAAGCAGCGCAATTTTACCAGTTTTAATACTACTGAAAATCGCGTGAGGCTTAGAAACAAAGGCAAAATATTTGTTGCTTGAGGGAAATTGAGTATCAACACCTTTCAAAATGAAAAATGTAAACGCCCATTCTGGCCACTTGCATCGATGACTTATCTTATTCCGCAGTTTATCTCCAGTAATTCAGTCTATCCTAAACATTTTGTCTGCTTGTATTTAGGAATCCTTTTTTTCTATATACTCTTTCTTTGATCCCCTAAACATCAAATATATCGGTAATAACATTAGGACGAGTTCACTAAGACGCAAGTATAAAAAGGGAGGCAATTTTATTTCAAGAAAAAAATAGAAACAAAGTAGAATCATCTGAAAATTTGACGAGAATGAAATAAATATATGTCGATGGCGTAAGCAAAATGATATAATTTTTGCTTATAAGTTTTTAACAGTTTTTAGTGGCCGCGGTAGCCGAGTGGTATAGGTATCGGATCGTGGCTTGCCTGGTCATGAGTTCGAGCCCAGTACCACTAAAGACCCGCCGTGTAGGGCAGCGATACACGTTAAATCTGTCGAGAGCTGAAACGTCCTCCCGTTGGTGTGATATGGTAGTTAGGAGAGGGGGTGCCATCTCAGGTGTCGTCCACGTCACTTGACCATGGTTCAAAATTACGTGGTCCGTCGCCAAAAGCCCTCATGTAGCTGAACAGTGCGACATTAATATTCAATCAATCAATCAATCAATCATTTAACAGTTTTTAATAATTCTTTTACATTCTTCTATAGCACATTGTTTTGAAAAATATTGCATAACAAATGCATTGGATGGCACGAACACGACGCTGTGTGGGAAAATGGCGACTCAAGCACCAATTCCGACGTCAGCTGCGACGAAATATTTTCAAAAAATTATATGAACGATTTGAGTAATTATAGGTTTATGTATGTATTTCAAGGTTTTAATATTAGTAAAAACAAAATTAGTTATTAATTGCTTTCTGTTTCTCGTTATTTTTTAAAAAAATTCTTAAGTACAGGATATTTTTTTTTATTTCTAATGGCAGATTATGTGAACAGTTATTAACATAGTTCATCAATCTACCTAGTACATTAGCTGAAAGCAGGTATCTCTTTTTAGTGCGCCGTCCTATAGGCGGATAACAATCGCCGCAAGTACTATTGACGCCCAGTTTCCTCCCTAGAGGGAGGCACCTGAGCTCCTAAGATACAAACATGTACTAGGATTTAATTTTGTCTAGAACACCTCTTAGAGATCTTTTATATGCCGTATAATAATACGACATGGCCGCTGTCGATTTCTGCATCATGAAAATCAACCGAATTGGGCAGGGGTCGAACCTGCAACCTTGGGTACAGAAGGAAAGGGACGAACCAATCACAATACCCAGCCGACCGGTATTGGATATCGATGAACCTTTTACACAATTTTTTACTTTTTTTTTTCAAAAACAAGTAGAGTATTGGAGATGCTGCTTAGAATCGCGATGATAACATTTTTTTTTCATAAAAACATATTGAGAGCTCAGGGTGCGGCTTACATTCCAGTAAATATGGTACTTTTTTCAACTTTTCTTAGCTAGGTGTTTACTTGGATTTTTTTTATGTGTAACATCTTTGCACTCGGTTGCTGGGTATTTTTTGGAGTGATTTCTTGAAAAGGGACAGAAATGGGTAACAGGAAGTGACGTCAATGGGAACTTGGGGAGATCTTGGTGATAGAGTCAAATTAGCAACATATTTGGCGACCAAGGTGGCTGCCAATTTGGCGACATTGGCAGCCATTTTGGCGAATTCAGGACCCTCTGGATTCTTTTAGCAATTAGTGGATTTATCTACAAATTTCATGCTCTGTGACGCATGCGGATTTTTTTTGGAAGTTTCTACCGGGTCTATACATACAGTGGTGCTAGCTGAAATTAGTCGGTTTGGATTCAAACAGCAATTAGGGAGCATTGTTTTGATTGCCGATTAGCTCAGCTGTGCTTGTGAATAATCTTTTACAACGTGTATTTTAAGCACTGATAATTGTTGTTGAAGGTGTGAAGAAATTTGGTACTCTGTGAATATTGCTGCGGGGTCCTGTATCTAAAGAATTGGATTTCCGATAATAAATTCGCCTCGCTCTTAAAGAACTGTTATTTTTCTTTGTGACTGTTTTGCAAAAAATCCTCGAACCCCGATCAACGCGTAACAATTTTTTTCCAGGAGGGGGGATTTTTATAGTATTTTCCCCAGTGTCATTGGGGTCCATATACTATTAATAACCAGAAGAATCTAAGATTTAAGGGTACAAAAATAATTCGGGTCTTAAAGGGATAAACCAAAAATGATTCTGCTCTTAAAAAAACTATCACTCGCTTCTCATGATTTTGAGTGTTGATTTTAATTTTAACATCAATTTGCCAAAATCTGAGCCACTTATAGCTTTTTTGAATGATGAGTTCACGCTCGAAATGAACACAAATCAATATGTTTTGATAACTAACAGTGGTAATGTTAGTGATGCTATTTTTCAATGGTTTTTAAATACTTTGAAATCACAAGTATATGTGTCATATTTTAGTTATCATAAGTCTATTATCTCACTTCTTCCCCAAATTGAACAAGAATAATTATTTTTGATAAAAAATTGCATTTTACTCCTTGCGTTAATGCAATAAAATTTTCATTAAAGATGTAGTTATTCGATAGAAAATTATTTCCAATCATACCTGATTCATTTTTTCAGGATATAAGTTACTATTACTTATTTACCACGACAACATATCAGATGTTACACATCATAGGCGACTATTGTAAGGTTCGTTTTTTTGTAGCATGGGAATTACCATTTTCTCGAATATTCCTTTTCTGTTCGAAAACGTTGCATATTTTGCCCCCCAAAATTTAATTTTTCTAATGTTTTTGAAAATTATTACATTTTCTGTTTTATTTTTCTGAAAGTAAATGTTCAATAAATCTATACAATAATATTTAAAAAACCCCGGAATCGGCAGCGATTACCGATTGCTAATCTCCACGAGCTTGAGTCAACTTTCGAAATTTTTTTCAAGGCGATTGAGGAACCTGAACTTTATGTAGTGTCGTGATGCAACTGATGTTTCTCCATGTAAAGCGTTTGATGCTAGTTTAATCTTCCATGACTCAAAGTTTCCGCGTAGACGTGGTGTCAAATTTGAGAGGTGTGTGCAGCTCAAGAAAGCATTCTTGTCACTTGATTATGATTAAAATTTACTAGGTTCTGTACCAAGACTCCGTTTATGATTTTAACATATTTATTAACTGTGTTTTACAAGAAAATAAGCAAACATTCGAAATAATGATGAAAGAGACTATTGATGTTGTTGATGAAGTGTGCAGACAGGAACAGTGATAAAAATTAGATTTTGCCAAAGGAGTGAATCACTGCCTTGGAAATGCTGTCGGTATTGTCTGTGCCCATGTTACAATTAACGCCAATTTTGAAAAGAAAACAAGCAATAGAAAGGGGAACTAAAAAATTGTTTGAGATCATCTGCGTCCCGGCAGTGCTTGCATTCCTCGTATTTTCTTAATACGTCTGGAAGTATCTTCATGCATTTGAAGTGTTTTGTCCTTAGTCTTGCCATGGTCGTTGTTATCTGACGGTTGTATTTTAATTAAAGCAGTGAGAATTTGATCTAAGGGTTCAACCCTCAGAACCCACCTTTCGAGGTTATGTCAACAAATCTTCGTGACTAGTGAGACTACTGGTAAGTTTCTTTAATGGAAAGTCTATGCTGTGATCTTGGTTCGATTCAAAATATCGTAGCACAAATAAAAATAATTTGAAATTTCAGGCAATGTCAGGTTCGATCTTGTAGAGCAGCGGCTGGCAACCTATGGCACGTGGAACATCTTTCTCTGGCCTTCTTCACTACTACACAAACTTGTCAGTTTTTGAGTAGGTAGAAGTTGATAAATTTGTAATATGCCTTATTTGATAAACATCTTCAAAATTATGGACATTTACGGAATTATGAAAAAATCTGAAAGATAGATATAAAGATAATTTTTACAGCTGTGTTGTAAATTTTTGAATGCCATTGCTGGAGAGACAGAATTGCTTGAAGAGAGAAAATTGCGTGCAATCGCTTACCGCTTCCAGCTCTACATATCTAAGTGTGAAAAATATTTTATCATTTGAAAAATACTTTTAGTCTTCAAAGAAATTGTTTAACAAGTGGATGTGCAGAAGCGTCAAATTAAAAAATCACAAACTATACCCTAGATTTTGCGATATGAAAGTACGTAAAGCGAGGCAAGCACTAGGTTCGCATTAAAATTGTTATTAAAACACTTATAATTTTTTATTACCTTTTTTAACTATAATGAAGAGATATAGTTATATTTTATGTTGCTTCTTTTTAATTTTAATAAATATGCATAAACATACATACTCTATTTGTACAATTATTTTATTTTTAATATTTGCTGAAGATATAGAGTTATATACCATGATGCATTTTTTTTAGATTGAGAAATATTTTTAAATGATGCAAACTTATTACGTAAAATGTTTGTAAATCTATGTTATTGATCTCGATTTTCAGTTTCTGCATGCATTATTGCGGGAATAGAATTGCATAAAAAATGGCCTACTGTATGGCACGTTTAATCATATTGGCAGATTGGTTTGGCACGCCACAGCTAAAAGTTTGTCGACCCTTGCTGTAGATTATATCCTGTACAGTACGAAGGGAGAGAAGACGTGAAAGTCTAATTTGTAAGATTGCGTCAAACTGAAGGGCTAGCGACAGACTGGCTATATTAGCCACGTGCCAATCATGAGTAGCAGGAGCCCTTTCCCTGACCAAATTTTCAGATTTTTTCAGCGAGTATAATTTCAAAAGGGATAGAGCGGATGAGGATGGATTTGAAAGATTACAATCCTCCTTTGCTAGTCAGTCTTTTACAAAAAAAATAATTATTAAATATTTGTGTGGAATCTATTCATTCTGTGGTATGTAAGGATTTCTTAACACATCTGTTTTTCAGAATTTGACCCATATAAATTTTTCTCACACAGATGTTACTTTTTTTTTACTATGGATAACAAATATGTATTTATTGGTAGTTGCACAATTAAAGAGTAAAATTTAATAATTTTGATAAATTTCATATAAAGACTTTACACATGGTATTGAAATATCAAAATTGTGTGTTAAAGAAATCTGTGTAACCCCAGCTGAAATGTATTAAGCATAAGAATACTCTGGATTTTTTACATAAGTATTAAAGTTTAAATGCTTATGTATATTGATATTATCCTGCTAATAAATTCAATACTTAAATACATTTGTTGCATTGAGTTAGTTACAAATATTGACCCAAGAAGTGTACTTAGATGAGTCGTACGATATTTATTGGTAATTAGGATCATGAAGCCAAATACTACTTTACAGATAGACATTTCCTGCAGGATGCTTACTTTCTAAAATCAATGGAAATATTCGTAATATTTTAATATAACCTTTTTCAACTCTCCATTTACCCTTAAAGGAATAACTTGACATTGTTGTTTACAATAATCTATACTCATGAAGATGTCAGTAAAAAAAGGTAATTTAAAAAAATTTCTTTTCAGAAATAAGTGTTTCATCATCCAAAATCACTGATATTTTTGTGTTACGTATGTTGTAAGGACAACTTTGAGGTGCTTGTATTGTAAAATATCGATCAATTTTTTCAAATCGAAAAACCGCCAAATGCTACGATATACAGCCAATAGTAGAAACTGTCCCTAATCACGTTTGAACACAGTAAAAATAATAGTGATATAATTGTATTTTTTTTAATTCGTTAAGTCTTTTTGCTTGGCGAAATTAGTCGGCAGATTAACACATGTTCCAAAATTTATGGAATGTGATGCGAGTACCGATTTAGCATTTCTTACAGAAACTTTGAAGTAATTTATTATTTTGTACATGCATAATTTGGGGAACTGAGAAGTTTCGTGAAATTTAGGATTGCCCTGGTAAAATAATCTTGCTTAAAATTAGTACAAATTGTGATTAATGTATTAATGATAAACGTTGGTAACTTATCGAATTAATAATGGTTTTAATTAATTTAGTCTAACTTTATTATGTTTTCAAACATTAAATTTCAGAGCGAGAATTCTGAATCCTTTTTTCTGATGTCGTTTCTCATCTTCCCCATTTCTTTTAAAGTATTAATGTAATATATAAAATGATATTTCAGTAGCATATCAGTGATAACGAAATAACATGTCAAGGCATTTCTCCAAATTAGTTTAAATTTGGATGAACTGAAGCATATTTAACACTATATATACACAGGGACTGATAGAAATAGGTATGCATTAAGTGTTGGTATGTTTGGTGTAAAAAAAATGAAATATTTCCGTTAAAACCGAATATAATACTTTGTATATTTTAGAGGAACTGATTGTAGGTATTTTGTAATTAGTGTTAAATTAAAAAAAAAGAAAAGAGAAACCTTTGTCAATTTTAATGTGTATGTATCCATTCACCCTCTATATATTTATGTAGTTATAAGTGCATGCAATGTACAGATTTATTTTTTTAAAATTAATGTAAAGAAAATTTGGTTGGTTTAAAAATAAATATAAGCTTTATTATTTAATATGTAATTTTACAGTTATTATTTTACAAAAAATAGTTACATTATACATTGCCATTTTATGCGTGTATTTGTTTCTTTTATTCAGCTTCTTTCTATAAGTGGTATTATTTCAGAATCCTAATTTGTTTTATGTAAATTCTGACAGTTGACTGCATAGAAGGGGATTTTATACCTCTGTCAGTTTGTATGATCTGAAATTTCAACGTTTTTGTGATATATGTCATTATATATATATATATATATATATATATATATATATATATATATATATATATATATATATATATTTAAATATATAAAAACAATCACAATTATCAATTTAAAAATTGAAATATATGAATCCTAAAATACCAAAACACTTCAGAATATCAATGGCGAATATAAAAGATAATGTTCCATCATTTTCAAACAAAATTAAAAAATTATAAAATAAAATAAAAATTTATAAAATATACAAGTGCAATCTCGGACTTAGGACCGATAAGTGGGGTTAAACTAGTTTGATGGCGCCAACCTTCCCCCTATTGCAACTTGGTAAGTTAATTGGAAAATTTTCAAATATCAAAAGAAAAAAAAAACAAAAAAATTTAAAAATTAAAAATTAAAAAGTTAAAATTAAAGAATTATACATTAAATTAAAAAGTTAAAATTAAATCATTATACTTGAAAAATTAAACTATTCGCCATCACATTCCGAAAGATATTGCAATATTAAAATTTAAAAATAATTTAGTGCATAATATAAGTGAACCTTCAAACTCCCAAGCTGATGCACCCATCTTTAAAATAGTTGTAAAGGTAGAAAAAATAAATTCCTGATCCGAAAGTTCAAATCAAAAAATATTTGAGATCCGAAAGTTCAAATCAAAAATTATCTAAAATCAAAAAGTTCAAATTAAAAAATCCGAAACTTCAAATTAAAAAATCTGAAAGTTCAAGTTAAAAAATCCGAAATTTCAAACTAAAAATTTCTAAAAACCGAATGTTCACATTAAAAACACAGTATATTCACAAATGAATAGAGTAAATCATTAAAGACTCACCAAACAGTATCCCATCAAGAATATGATCCATTTCTTATAGCACGACTTTTCATTTTTAATATATCAATTACACATCATATTTTGCTCATAACATCTAACCATGTCAATCCAATCGATACTTGATCCAACACTAGAGAATGACAACTTGGCATTAGATGCAAACCATATCACATGTAAAAGACTTGCTTGATTGATTGGTCATAAATGTCTGTTTGGACATAAATGTTTAACTCGTAATAAATTATTTTAAAGTGTATATATAGTCGTGTAAATATAGTTTTAAGTGTGTGTGTATTAAAATGTATATTAAAATGTAACCTGTGTGTGTGTGGAATGCACAAATTCTTCACAGCTGGACCACTAACAAGCTGACTTTGTGGACCTAATGTTGTGTGGTGGATTTGTGCATTTACGAGTTTAAAAATATTTTTAAGAAATATTTCTGATCTATATATTTTCTCAGGAAATTGATGGGATAATCATTTTGTATGCACAATAATATAAATTTCTGGATATTTTTGAATCTATCAATATTGTGCGTAGTTAAATTATTATTTCTCAACAAAAAATTTAAAATTATATTTCTAAATACAGATATATGAAGACAACTATTGATGTTTAATATCTTTATGACATTGAATTTAAATGCTTCCCTTTTATCATATATATTGCTATATAATTTGTTGTCAATAATAGTTAAATCCAAATCCAAAAATTCAACTTTGTTTGAGTTAAAATTCGTCTGTATTAATTTTAGGTATTCCGGATAAAAATTAATGTTAGGTTTAAATTCTCTATCATGACCTATAACAATTAAATCATCTATGTATCTTAACAAGAGGCAAGAGGGTTCCTTTCTTCGAACTATTTCATAATGGTGTAAATACAGGTTAGCGAGACTATTACTAGCCGGGCCACTCTGAGGCAATCCTTTGATTTGTTTATAAAGTTTGTTCTCAAAAATAATGAAGTTCTCCTGTATAACAAAACGAATAAGTGTATTGAACTTTTCAAAACTAAAATGTAATTATTCAAATCATATTTCTCATATGCATCTGAAAGTACCTGAATTATATCTTCTATTTTAATGGAGTTAAATAAATCTTCGAAATCGAACCCATTCACAGAAAATACCTCTTGTTGATCAACTTTCTTTATTACATCATGGCTGTTTTTTATAATAGAAGTATCCTTAAATTTGTCTATTGTAAATATATAATATATAATATATATATATATATATATATATATATATATATATATATATATATATATATATATATATATATATATATATATATATATAGTATGGACCCATTCCATACACAATTTCTCAAAAATACTATGAAAAATTTTGTAGCTAACCTATATACAAATGTAATGCGGTCTCCTGTTTTTGCTTTCTATTTCATGGTATATTTCACACATTTTTTTGGTTGTTTTTCTTGTATATTTAATTAATTTTAAAGAACAGACAACCCAATTACTTGTCCTTTGAATTTAAAGATTTATTTCTGATTTTTTCCCCTTAGCTTTACCAAGTTAAAATTATTGTAAATAAATAATTTAATACGTTTTTTTTTAATTTGAGGAGAATAAAATCCCCCTCCTCCCAAAGCAACAAATTTTAAGATAAAACTTTTTGTGAAAGTTCTTTTTTTGTAGGTATTTTTACTCTGTGCATTTTTTGTGAAGATGTAGAATTAATTTTTCTTGTAGAATTTTTCAGTTACATGAATTAAGAGGAAAGAGCAATTTCACTGTTTACTATATGGCCTTATTGCTCTGAATCAATTTAATATGTAATAATGAAAATAAAAAATATATCTAGGTATTAAAATTTTTATGTGGTGTTGAAGTTTCAGCTTAACTGAAACCATTGTTATTTCCCTGAAAATTAATCTGCCATCACAGTAATGTATTAAAAGACTAGTTTTTGTCATTACTTGTTTTTACAAAAAACAAGTGAAGGCCTTTTCAAAACTTACTTTTGTAAATGTATTGTATTCAAAAAAGGGGAAAAAAGCATTCATTTGATTAAATTAATTTTGATAGTATTGAAATTAGAGTAAATAAAATTCGCAGAAACTTTGAAGAAAAAATGTTTTAAAAATTTATGTTTACTACTGATTACCTAATCATTAGGTGTTTAAAAATTTAAGTTTTTAAGTCATAAACCGAATGATACACATAAAGTGAACATTTTAGAAATTTTGCATAATTTGACCTTTTTCATCTATCAAATGCTTGATTTAGGAGATATTTTTTATTGTTTCATTTTATTTGTTTGGGTTAATGACATTTAATACTCTTTTGTAAATATTTTAAAAATTAATACTTTTTTGTTGTAAATAAATTGAAAAAGTGATTCATAAGATGTCCAGGGATTTTAATTAGATATTATCAATAAGATAAAAATTGAGGTATAATAATTGTTCAAGATATTATGCATGTTGAATATTGGCAGTTAGATCCTCGATTTTTCCTTATATTATAGTGTTACTTTCAGAGAATCTGATTTATATTGTAGATTATAAAATGCTTTATTTGCTTATACTGCATTCATATAATGTTAAAATTAAGCGTGAATAAATTATGTATATTAAAATGAGTATGATTATTAAATAAAACTGTATACGAGAAATTTTCACGAAATTATTTAATTTGTTTTACAATAAAATAATTATATTAAAAAGCATATTCCTTTAAACATGTTTCTTAATTTATTCAAAAACGGCCAACTAATTTATTTCTGAGGCATTTTTAAGAAAAATTCAAACCTTTTAAAGGGTAATAATTACAAAGGAAGTCAGTGTAAAAAAGATATTTCAATGTTTGTTTTTTATGAAATTATTTTAGGTACCCAAAACCTTTAAATGATGTTAAAAGCAATTTTATTTCCATCTCAGAATTCCTATATAATTTTTAAAAGAAAACTTTCATATTAACCAACTTTAATTAAAAAGCTAATTTAATTTTTGTTTGTAAAACAACGTGTTTTTTCTTTGATGTGCAATGTTTTCATAAGAACTTACTCATAGTACGTTTTATAATTTTGGGATTATTTAATCCTTCGAGAAGAAAAAAAAGTAATACTTAGTCTACTTTTATAAAATAATTTTGTAGGTTTGTGTGTATAAAGGGATATCTTTTGGTACAGTAAATCATGGTTTGCTTTAATAAGAAAAATGAATTGGTTAAGTGGAAGTTTATCAAAAAATTGAAGATTTTAGGAAAAGAAATTTTCTTTTTAAGTTCATATCCTCATGAATTTAAGGGAATGTTAATATAAACAGTTCATTCTATTGGTTATATCAACTTGCACAGTGAAAAAATCAATACACCCTTATGGAGTTATTTAATTTTAAGGAAGTACTACTTTTTACTTCTTATATGGAAACACTCAATAAGAAAAATCAGGAAAAAGAACAAAAAAATGCAATTTTATTGTGTACATCTATATAGGAATTGTAATAATTTCAAATCAATCTCAAAAACCGTTTTAAAATATATGTATCATCTTATTAAAATATTGGAAACATACATGCTGTGCATACTAAATATAAATTTATATACATCCTTTCCTTTACGTGAATAGAATATTATTTTTATCGGAAATGGACACTTGTAAACTTCCGAATCTTGGACAGTTCCTTCAAATTGTTGCTTGATGTTCTGGTTCCCTCCTCCCCAGATATTTATTAGTGCCGTAATATCATCTGTTGCCCAACGCGCATATTCCTCAACAGTAGCCATATTTGAATAAATGAATCTCTGGCGCAATGCATCATGGGAGAATAAAAAA
Source organism: Trichonephila clavipes (assembly GCA_019973935.1). Lineage (NCBI taxonomy): Eukaryota > Metazoa > Arthropoda > Arachnida > Araneae > Nephilidae > Trichonephila > Trichonephila clavipes. The sequence continues at coordinate 233,433 of BMAU01014636.1, read as the reverse complement.
CGCTCCACATTTTACCCCAAAGTATCTGATTGGAAGCGGATAAAAAAAATCAGCCCTGCATTTTCGAGCCGGCAAAATACCGGGCTGTGGTCCAAAGAGGATGGGTTCCGGGATTTTGCCGGCAATTTTTGCCCATGTAAACGAGGCTTAAGTAGCAAAGTACTTGTTTCGATTTATGTTAGATGGATTTGAAAACTATACTCTACGTTACAGGAAAACGTCCAAATTAACTAAAAATTCGAAAGAGAATAAGAATTACGTTTTTCGGCACGTGTCATTCATTAGATTCAAGAGCCCCCTTTCCCCCCTACCCCGTTATATGAAGTGAGAGACCGCATTATTTACACTCAAACCCAGTGCGAATGAAGAAAAAGAGATATAAGAAAAGTGGTCAATTCCAAGCTCAGCGCGTGCGTGCGACACTAAAAAGAATTTTACGATGCATCTCGAAGATTCACATGCCTAACGGAGGGTTAATGACAGGTGAACTTAGATTAAAATTGAAGTGAACCCCGCAGAGTCCTTCCAAAGGATTCAAGTTGCATTATAATGAGTTGTGGGTCCTACATCTCAGGAAACAAAGTTCTCAGATTTGACTTGACTAAAAGGCAGTCATTTTTAGTCTTTATCTCTCAAGTTATTTAAATATATGGACATTTGCTTAGCTCATCGAAGATACATAGTTTATTAAAGTATGGTACGTAATCATCTGTCTTGAAAAGGACTACCGCATTCCAACTTAGTAAGAATACAGGAGGCACTTAGCAGGGCATGATATTATATACTCAAGTTGATGTGAGTCACAACATTACATTGGAAAACCGTTCTAAAGAACTGGCGGAATTAGTACCATATCAGCAAATCTAAGCAAAACCGCATCTGTTTTCTAATTCCTACGAGCGATATATTCACTGAGCTGAGGTTCTTCTGACTTTTATATGAAGGGTGTTCCTCATAAGTAAGTTATCGATTACATAGGCTCAGTTTCGGTTGGTATTTACACAGATACTTATTTAGAGTAAAGAAGTTGACACTAGAGAAAATGATCATGGAATATTTTTCTTAAAATGCTTTATAAAGACAAGTAAACTGCTAATGAGAGACCCAGTGGCTGAGAAGTACCATATGGCGCTTCCATGCCACAGGTCCGATGTTCAAACTCCGGGCTGGGCAACGTCGACTGAATTGTTCATCCCATCAGTGAGTTGATAAATGAGACCAAGCTTTATTGGGAACTTATCTCCGGGTTTTTGGCATCAAACTGACCACCTGACCGCATCATCTGCTCTTGCTCATGCGCCTCTGTTCCCAGGGTCACGAAAACTGAGATATGCACGGTAGATTTTCGCCCTCCGTTTGCTGCTGAGACATTAAGTTTAATTTAATTTAATTTTTAAAGTGCTAATTACATTTTTGACACTGAGTTAATGCTCCAAAATGGTCTTAAGATTATTTTTTCTAAACATTGGTCTAAAAATTTCTTACTATTTTAGCTAGTTAAAACTAATTACAACAAGGTATTTCACAATTGTTTATTAATGCACATTCAAAGTCATTCTAATATTCACAGATCTTTAGAGAAAGTTCTGGACCCTTTTGAATTCATTGTTTGAAGTTAGTTTAAAATATCCAAAGCGGCACAGGGGTTAACAACCTTTCATCGAATTAGACAGTTATCTGCAATAGTTATAAGAATCATAACGTTTGTTTCCGAAACGAAAGCTTCTGGGTTGTCAGATATGTTTATTTGATAAGGCTCTGTTAATAACTTAACCGCGATAAATGATTTCGGATTGACATCCAGAAATATTTATCTCTCCTTCTGGGAGAAGTTACATGTTTTATTAAAAGTCTTAGCTGTCTCCTTTGAACTGCGAGGATTTTCACAATGTAGCACTCCTTCGAAAAAGGAATCATTTGAAGTTTCAAATCATAAGAGTTTGATTTCCGCAAATAACTAAATTATTGAATGAATTTAAACTTTTAATGTCACATCTCGGAGATTCTGCGCTGCTATATTTAATTTATGTGCTTTAATGGCAGGCAATCGCTAAAGCATTGATATAATTTTGGCTTATTGTAACACTTTATCTGAAAATGTGATTAAACTTCAATTTGTTGCAATTTATGTTTATATTAATCATTCGTTCACACTCTCAGCGTATTTTTAATAATGAAATGTATTATATATTTAAGTAAATTATGATACAATAATAATGAAAATAAATAAAAGCTATGCATATAAAAACCAAGTAATAATAATTATAACACGGATATCTAAAATTAATTACCTTAATGAAGTGAAATAAATTGCACATTGGATTTCTTAAATTAATACAAATCAATACAGGGTGTCTCAAAATTAGCGCTCAAACTCTGCATAGCCAGATTTTTTGTTGGAAGTACCGTGTGTCCTATATGTACGTAAATACTAAAAATGCATACAAATTTAAAGAATTGATGTCGTTGAATACAGTTTGCGGAAAAGTTATTCTCGTGAAAACGGATTTCTATGGATTGAGAAATGAAGTTAGTTACTTTTTCCTACTATAGATGGCGCTGTACAGAAATAAGTATTGGATATCTATGATAACAATTTATCTGAAGGCAGCACATGTTTACAATCATTCCAAGACACTAGCGTACTTGTTTTTCATGTGCCTTCTATCCCCACAAATTAAAGCTTGCAAGCAAGTGATAACACCATTCACTACAGCATGTAGCATATCCAGTTCGATGCAGGAAATTTCATAGCGAATAGCATTCTTCAATTCCTTCAAATAAGATAGGCTATTATGATTTACTCAGGAATTAACATAACTCCAGAGCCAAAATTCAACGGGTGTTAAGTCCGGTGAGCGAGGTGGTTATTCATGTGTAAAGTGACGGCTGAGTACTCATTCGTCAGTGAACTTTTGCCTCAGGAACTGCTTCACTTTGACCGTAATATGAGGATGTGCATCGTCTTGCATGAATATCACTTTGTAAAGGACATTATGTTTCTACAAGCACGGTATCACTTATCTCGTAGCATTTCTAGGTAACGTTTTCCATTGACTGAACATGTCTTGCAGGCTAATCTTGCAGAAGACTTTTCAAAGAAAAAAGGACCAGAATAATTTCCGAAAATTTATGGGCCTCTTATTTGCATATTTCCCGAGATTTGCTTGAGCACAGCGCCATCTACTGTAGGGCAATGCAACTCTAATTTATTTTCTAAGCCAAAAAAGAAATATCTCATCACGAGAATGACTTTTCCGCAAATCGTACTCATTTTTACATCAATTCTTTGAATATGTATGCATTTTTAATGTATTCATGGACTTATAGGAGACATCCTGTACACAAAAACACCTAAATAACTGTACATATTCGTTTCATAGTTTACCAAAAAAAGTGAGAAAAATGATACAAACAAAACAAAAACTGATCTAGTAGTTCGTCTGCATGCATCCTGTATTTCAGCAGACACCACGTTGCTGTGATATGTGTACTCATCCATTTCACAGTATCTTCATGCCTGTCTCGATATGCGCAGCGGATACCTTGAACATCTGCCTTTATAAATATTTGCAAAAACTGTTGTTGACGTGTCCAATACGTTACTCGCACTGGTTGTGATTTCATATTTTGCTTTTTGTATTTTTCTCGTAAACAATGAATCACGCACAGGTACAGAAATTTAGGGCCCATTTTATGTTCTCCCAACGATGAGTTTGGTTGTGCAAACATTGGGAGTTACTTCAGAGACCCCCTGTACATTCCTTTTTCTCTTTAATTATATACAGAGATGATACACTAGTTCGACATTTTTGCAGCTGAAGATTAAAAAAAATACTCGTACTTTTTTCTCTTGGATTTCAAAATTCGTCTACATTTTTTCTAATTTATATGGTGATTTCAATTAACGCATTACTTATTACTAAACAATGATAATCACTTCTATGTTAATTATTTGATTTGATATTTTATTAGCATTGCTTTTTAAAATTGCACGCAGATTATGGTCCTCTAAATTTTGATCACCGGTCAAATGACTAGGACCACACCTGTGGTTGTGCGCACGCACACAACCACTGTCCAAACTTCCGAATAACATCATTTTGAGGATTTACAGCCGAGACGATTTTAACTGGCATCAATCTTTCTACCCTGAAGTGGCACCAGGATTTTGGACAATGCTGGTCAGAAAATTGTGACCATGACTAGTCGGCTACCTCAGTAACGCTACAGTTTTAACCCCTTAAAATAACTCGATTATATCCCCAGTGCCACTCTTTTTTACATAGGCATGCATATGCGGTATATTGGAGGGAAAAGAAAGGGCACACAAAAAAAAAAAATATTTTTCTTAAATTAGTAAATCCTTCACAAACACTGTCAAAGTCGTTTTATTGCACTTCAATGCCTTTGGGATAATTTTACGGACAGCAACGTAGAGGAAACAATTGTACTATGCAAGGATGGATATGTAACCTCGGGATTAAAAATGCACCGGTTAAATAAGACGGATATAATAACGGTTTCCTGGAATATAATGAAAGCATGATGTATAGCGTAACCAGCCCTTAATTTAAACACACTACCACCTATTCGAAGTATTATCTACAAGACTTTTCATTCCCGCAGAATATTTTATTGAACGGCCTACCACCAGATAAGGGGCTAGAAGGCTGGAGCATGTATGACACACTCATCGTGAAAGGATTAAAAATACTGAAGAATATCAACATAGTTTTAAGTAAATAGTGTAAGTAAAGATTAAAAAGACCAAAAGATAGTATTTTTAATGGAATTGTATTTTTCATGTAAAAAAAAATTATTAGACTAACTTTCGTTAGTAGATTTTGCACTTGTTATTCGAGAAGCCTTTCACTGTTTTATTTCAATGTCTCTATCATGTGATACATTTTTATTTTCATTTGATCTGATGATATTTTTAGAGGACATTATTAATCTTAAGGATTCTAAAGTTTATTTTATCTTACAAAAAAATGTGATGTTTGAATGAGACACAATGAAAACTCAATAAGTAGCAGGATTAAAATACATTGTTCATTAATTCAGGCAACTCAGGACCTAATTTTCAAAAATTATCTGTTCATATGCAGTAATATTGTAAATAACGAATCGTGCTAAAAGCTTTATTGAAATAGGGCTTTCGTGACATTCTGGTAAACATTCTTAAATGTAACAAAAGCATAAACATTAAGTTGGCGTTAAGTTTTCGAAATGGAATTAAAATAACTCTTTCTGAAGTATTTATTTTTAGTCTTGATACGTATAAATTTTTCTCATACATCACAGTAAAAAACTATTTCAAATTATCCTTTAATAAAAAGTAAAGAAATATAAGTATTTCAGAAAGAAATATTTTTAAATTCTCCTATTTCCGAAAACATATTCGCTAAGTTGTGTCAGAAGTTCTTATACACAAAAATTTGCAATCGTCTGCTATAACTCAAACACAGCAGACGATTTCAAAATAACCACTAGAAGTCGTCTGCAATATTTTTCAATATTTCTCGCCTGCAGTTCTAAATCTTTCACAGCCATAACACATTGAAATACAGTCGTTTCTGCTCATATTTTCCTGCAATAAAAGTATAACATACCGTCCAAAATTTTTAAGGCTCTTGGGTATTTAGACATAAAAATTGTTCGATTATCAATTACCGCATTAACTATAACTTAAGCTGTACTATTTTTCCAGTATTAATGCTACTGAAAATCCGGTGAGGCTTAGAATCATACGCAAAACATTTGTTAGTTGGAAAAAATTGAGTTTCCTCTCCTTTCAAAAGGAGAAATGAGTTGTCTATTCTGCCCACTTGCATCAATGACTTATCTTGTTCAGCAGCTTATCTCCAGTATTTAGTCAATCCTAAACATCGTTGTCAGTTCATATTAAAGATTATATATATATATATATATATATTATATATATATATATATATATATATATATATATATATTTAAATATATAAAAACAATCACAATTATCAATTGAAAAATTGAAATATATGAATCTTATAATACTAAAACACTTCAAAATATCAATGGCGAATATAAAAGATAATATTCCATCGTTTTCAAACAAAATCAAAAAATTATAAAATAAAATAAAAATTTATAAAATATCCAATTGCAATCTCGGACTTAGGACCGATAAGTGGGATTAAACTAGTTTGATGGTGCCAACCGTCCCCCTATTGCAACTTGGTAAATTAATTGGAAAATATCCAAATTTCAAAAAAATTTTAAAAATTAAAAATTAAAAAGTTAAAATTAAACCATTACACTTGAAAAATAAAACTATTCGTCTTCGCATTCTGAAAGATATTACAATATTAAAATATTAAAATTTAAAAACAATTTAGTGCATAATATAAGTGAACCATCAAACGCCCAAGATGATGCACCCATCTTTAAAATAGTTGTATAGGTAGAAAAAATAAATATTTGAGATCCGAAAGTTCAAATTAAAAAATATCTAAAATCTGAAAGTTCAAGCTAAAAAATCTGAAAGTTCAAGCTAAAAAATCTGAAAATTCAAGCTAAAAAATCTGAAAATTCAAGCTAAAAATCTGAAAGTTCAAGCTAAAAAATCTGAAAGTTCAAGCTAAAAAATCAAAAAGTTCAAGCGAAAAAATCTGAAAGTTCAAGCGAAAAATCTGAAAGTTCAAGCGAAAAATCTGAAAGTTCAAGCGAAAAAATCCGAAAGTTCAAGCCAAAAAATCCGAATGTTCAAGCCAAAAAATCCGAAAGTTCAATCTAAAAAATTCGAAAGTTCAAAGTAAAAAATTCGAAAGTTCAAACTAAAAAATTCAAAAGTTCAAAGTAAAAAATTCGAAAGTTCAAACTAAAAAATTCAAAAGTTCAATCAAAAAATCCGAAAGTTCAAACTAAAAAATCCGAAAGTTCAAACTAAAAATTTCTAAAAACTGAATGTTCAAATTAAAAACACAGTATATTCACAAATGAATAGAGTAAATCATTAAAAACTCACAAAAGAGTATCCCATCAAGAATACGACCCATATCTTATAGCACAACTTTTCATATTTAATATATCTTTTACCACTTCATATTTTGCTCATAACATCTAACCAATGCCATGTCAATCCAAACGATTCTTGATCCAACACCAGAGTTTGACCACTTGGCATTAGATGCAAACCACAGACCGCATGTAAAAAACTTGTTTGATTGGTCATAAGCCTTTGATTGGTCATAAATGTGTGATTGGACATAAATGTTTAATTGGTAATAAATAATTTTAAAGTGTAGTCGTGTAAATATTGGTCTAAGTGTGTATTAAAATGTATCCTGTGTGTGGAATGCACAAATTCTTCACAGCTGGACCACTAACAAGCTGACTTTGTGGACCTAATGTTTTGTGGTGGATTTGTGCATTTACGAGTTTAAAAATATTTTTAAGAAATATTTCTGATCTATATATTTTCTCAGGAAGTTGATGGGATAATCATTTTGTTTGCAACATAATATAAATTTCTGAATATTTTTGAATTTATCAATATATTGTGCATAGTTAAATTATTATTTCTCATCAGAAAATTTTAAATTATATTTCTAAATACTGAGATATATGTAGACAACTATTGAAGTTTGATATCTTTATGACATTGAATTTAAATGCTTCCCTTTTATCATATATATTGCTATATAATTTGTTGTCAATAATAGTTAAATCTAAATCTAAAAATTCAACTTTGTTTGAGTTAAAATTCGTCTGTATTAATTTTAGGTATTCCGGATAAAAATTAATGCTAGGTTTAAATTCCCTATCATGACCTATAACAATTAAATCATCTATGTATCTTAATAAGAGGCAAGAGGGTTCCTTTCTTCGAATTGATTCATAGTGGTGTAAATACAAGTTAGCTAGGCTATTACTGGCTGGGCCACCCTGAGGCAATCCTTTGATTTGTTTGTAAAGTTTGTTATCAAAAATAATGAAGTTCTCCTGTATTACAAAACGAATAAGTGTATTGAACTTTTCAAAACTAATGTAATTATTCAAATCATATTTCTCATATGTATCTGAAAGTATCTGAATTATATCTTCCATTTTAATGGAGTTAAATAAATCTTCGAAATCGAACCCATTCACAGAAAATACCTCTTGTTTTGATCAACTTTCTTTATTACATCATGGCTGTTTTTTATAATAGAAGTATCCTTAAATTTGTCTATTGTATCTTGTAATATGATCTGTAAAATTCTTCCCGATTTTGATATTTAATTATTGAATCCATTTGTTACACTGCGGAATTTGATTGGATTCTTATGAAATTTAGGAGTCAGAAATATATGGGGATATTTAATTTTTTATTGCTAGAAATATTTAATTGTTTACCAAATTCCAATAATCTGTTGTTAATTTCTTTCATACTAAATTTACTTACATCATACGCATTATTATTTTGTATATGATCATTTATTAAATTACTATAATAATATTTACACATAATTGTATAATTTCCTGTGACTTTATCTACATAAACAATCACAAAGTGTTTTTGTAAGTTTTCTATTGGTCCCTTAATTTTTCTATAACAATCTTCATTTTTTGTTCTAAAATTAAAATTCATTAAGTCCTTGAGGACATGAAAACCATATTCTTTAAAAGCCTGAGTAGGTAAATTATATTTAATTGCAACATTTAGAATAAATTTATTAATATCTTCTGATAGTTGTTTTTTCACATTTAAATTGCTGTTTGAAATAGTCAATTCTCTTAATTTCTGTGTGTGTGTGTGATCCTGTACTATTTCTAAGTTGCCAGTTATTACGTGCCCATGATATTCGTCTACGTAATTCTTGTATTCATTGCAACCACATTCTTTTTTATCTACCAATTTCTTAATACTATTATAGTTAAAAATTGATCTACTAATTTTTTTATTATACCTGAACGCTCGTTTTATTAACAAATTTTTCATCGGGAATAAATCCATGTGTTTCCGAAATATTTCAGAAAATTGTATCTCATTATATGATTTATTCATGTATAGCAAAGTACAGTATTCTATATTATAAACCTCCTTAGAGTCTAATTTTATTTTTAATCTATTTGTAATATATTTGCATAAATCCATTACCAAGTGTGATCCATGAATATCTTTTAATCTAATACTTTTAATAAATTTAAAACTATTATTATTTCCTTTTTATTAAGTCCAAATAAAAAATACTTTATCTTTCCAACACTAAAACTATTATTGTAATAAATTATTTACTTCTTTTTTAATTGTATCTATATCTCTATTTTCTCTCTTTTTGCGTCCACCCTTACGAACCCTTTTTCTCTTATTACTATTATTTCTACTATTATAAATAGATTCTTTATCATTTTGTTTCACTGCCTTGATTAAATTTTTATTATATATATATATATATATATATATATATACGCTTTTTCATTTAATCACCTAAACATCTAAGCTATCAGTAATAGCATCAAGACGAATTTTCTATGACACAAGTATGGAAAGGGAGGCAGTTTTAGGTGAAAACAGGGGGATGGAAACGGAAACAGAGCAGCAGTAACTGAACAATTGACTCGAATGAAACACATATAAAGGGTGTTTTTTTTAGAGGTGAGGTTTTTTTAGAGGTTTTTTTTAAATATGATTTCTGGCATAGGACTGCCACGGCTGGCTCGGATGTAGTCCAATCTGGACGTCCAATTTTCGATGACTTTTTCCAACATTCGCAACATTCGTGGCCGTATATCGGCAATAACACGGCGAATGTTGTCTTCCAAATGGTCAAGCGTTTGTGGCTTATATGCATAGACCAATGACTTTATATAGCCCCACAGAAAATAGTCTAGCGGTGTTAAATCATAAGATCTTGGAGGCCGATTCGCAGGTCCAAAACGTGAAATTAGGTGGTCACCAAACGTGTCTTTCAATAAATCGATTGTGGCACGAGCTGTGTGACATGTTGCGCCATCTTGTTGGAACCACAGCTCCTGGACATCATGATTGTTCAATTCAGGAATGAAAAAGTTAGTAATCATGGCTCTATACCGATCACCATTGACTGTAACGTTGTGGCCTTCATCGTTTTTGAAGAAGGATTCCACCAGCCCATAAAGCGCACCAAATAGTCAGTTTTTCTGGATGTTTCGACATACACTTGTGGATTAGCTTCACTCCAAATGCGGCAGTTTTGTTTGTTGACGTAGCCATTCAACCAGAAGTGCGCTTCCTTGTTAAACAAATTTCGCTTATGAAAATCGGGAACAACGGCAATCTCGTTTTGGGCCCATTCGACGAATCTACGCCTTGTTTGATAATCGTTTTGATAAATTGCCAAACCAAACAGAGAATAAATCACTTGACAGCTGTTAAATCGGTCACCATCTTGGAAAGTAATGCCAACTTAAACTTCTATACCTGAAAAAAAACACTCTTTACGTCAATGACTTACACAATATGAAGTCATTTTTGTTTGCCTATAAATATTCAAAAGACTTAAATAATTATTTTTCATTCTTCTAAAATACGTCTTTTTTTTTAAAAAAAAGAATAATATTATGAACAAATGTATTGGATGGAAAGATAGACAACATCGTGGGAAAAAATGGCAACGCTGGCACACATTGGAAAATTAGCTGTGAAATTGGGAGTGACGAATCATTTTTTAAACATATGATACTGATGGTTACAGTAATTACACTGGTCAACATGATTTTTGTCTCATGAGTACCAATAGTTGTACTTAATGCAGTTTTTTTTTCGTGTTTTCAAATATGTATTCGGAATTTCTACATCAACCACAGTTTTTTTTAATTTAATTTTAATTAATGTATTCAATTATTTTTTAATAAACGACCATTTATCCATTGTAAAAGAAAAACTCCTACAGCATTGTAAATGTGATGGAACCACATGAGATAACTCAAATGGTATCATTGCTACTGTTGTACAAGTTCAGACAAGTACAGACAATTTGGCACTAGACACAATAAACAGGCACATACATGGTCTAGACTAGCATGTATTTATTAGAATGATGTCAGTTGTGAGATAGCAGTGCACCAGTAAACAAGTAATTGGGAGTGCTTTGTGTCTGGATTGTTGTATGTTAGGTATTTACAAATCATCATAACAACTTTTGTTATACATGTGGTGAAGTGACGTTCAAGTTCCAAAGGCGAAACCTTACTCCATTCGTAAAAAACTGTTATGAACTTTATTTTGGGTGTAAAGTGGAGGACCAAAGAAGGACCTGTGCCCCACATAGCTGTTGTTTATCGTATAGTAGGCTTCTCACTACATGGAAGAATGGCACACGCTACATGCCATTTGATTTCAGGGAACACAAAGATCACTCTTCTGACTGTTATTTCTGCTTCACAAACAATAAAGGGATTACGTCAAAATCAAAACATTCTTTGGTGTACCTTGACTTTCAATCTGCAATGAGACCAGTTCTACACTGCAAATAATTGCCCTTACCAAAGCCTCCAGAACATGTGACTTTAGATGAAAAGAAGTAAGGAAGAAAAAGAAACAGTTTGTGGTGATACAACTTTTGAACCAAGCTGTTCATCTGAGCCTCATTTATTGACTCAAGAAGATCTTAACGATGTCATACGAGATTTAAAGTTATCCATAAAGCAGTCTAAAATGATTGGTTCCCGGTAAAATGATGAAATCTTCTTCAAAAGAATACAAATATATGTACTTATCATAGTCGTCATTCTCAATGTAAAGACTATTTTTCTGAAGAAAATGGCTTAGTGTTTTGCAATGACATTTCTTCTCTTATAGAGACATTGGGTATTGAATATAATCCTATAGAATAGCGCTTGTTCATTGATTCCTCCAAAGCAAGTTTAAAAGCAGTGCTTCTGAATAATGGAAATAAATTGCAATCAATACCTGTGGATCACTATGCTAGTATGAAAAAAGCATATGAAAACTTTTAATTTATATTAGCAAAGCTTTAATATGTAGTGTATGAATGGAATATTTGTGGTGATTTGAAGGTAATTGCACTTATTCTTGGTCTGCAGCTTGGCCTTTTTTGTGTCTTTGGGATAGTTGTGAGAGAAAAACCCATTACATCAGATAAGAGTGGCCTAAACACGAATCATTCATTTCTGGACCGAAAAATGTGAAACACAGGACGCATTGTGTTGTAAAAATGTGTATCTACCTCCGTTATACATCAAACTAGGATTAATGAAGAATTTCGTGAAAACTATGGGGAAAAACTCCTGGTTTCATGTACTTAAAACAGAAGTTTCCTAAAATCAGTGAAGAAAAAATTAAAGAAGAGATATCTGTTGGTCCACACAAATACAATCACTAATGCGTGATGAGAAGTTTGAGGAACTATCATGTTTGAATTCATAAAAAGAAATGCTATCAGAATCACATATTTCTCTTTCTGAGACAAAAAATAAATGTTTCTTTTTTTGTTGCCCAGTGTTGTAGGTTCTAAAATATCGGTTGTCGATGAGCCTTTTACACAATTTTGTTTTTACTTTCTCTCAAAAACGTGTACAAAAATGGGGGTGCAGCTTAGAATCGATAACTACATTTTTCGCAGAAACGTTTAGAGAATTTGGTAGGGGGCTTAAATTCTAGAAAATGCGAAAGTTGAAAGTGTTTTTTTTTCTTTTTTTAGAACCACAAGTCTTGTCAAGACTCATTTTTGCCAAACCCTGGAGAACCTACTTCTCTCTATCCTAGAACCAATTGTGAAGCTACTAACAGAAACATATTCTATTAAAACTAAAGTACTTTTCAACAGAACTGTGCTCCTACTCATAAGGCTAAGAAGACCAATCGGTGGTTGCAAAAAAACTGTACCAGACTTCACAGAATATAAAGTTTGGTCTTCGAAATCAGCGGATTTAAATCCGCTTGATTTCAAATTGTGTTTAGTTTTGGGGATGAACGTATGCCAAAAAAAGCATATTAATCTGAACTGCCTAAAATGTTCATGGAGGAAAGCAACAAGAGAATTCCCATTAAAGTTTTGCTCACCTCGATAGAGCAGTGTCCTAATGGTTTTATAGCCATTTGAAAATATAAAAAAAATGATCAATTTCAAATACAAGGACTTAAAAGACTATCTTACTAAACTAAAAGACTTACTTTTAAATTTCATCACAAAGTAGTTTTTTTAATTTTAGCTCATTTCCAGTTAACTCAGAACGTATGCTCCTACTAAGTATATATATATAAGATTTCTGAAAGATTGGTAAAACTATCGTAAGACGGGGCGAGTGGATATTATTACAGTAGGGAACCAAAAGATAGGGCGTGGCTGGTGTTGATTTTCTTTATGTTGATGCATCTTTCTCATTAAAGATCGACGAGGCAGTATGGTAGATTAGTAATCCAATTTATTGAATGTCTTAAAACACTTAGGCATATTAATTACGATGAACATGGACGACACAACACAGACAAAGAAACTACAACCCAAAACAGCTGGCTACATATTTACAGAGAAACGAACGAAGAGAGAGCGAGATTACACAAGGTTTCGGCTTTTATAGTACAAGTACTTATGACATAATAACAGCTCTGATTGGATAGAATGGGCGGGATTGGGATGTCGGATGCAATAACAGTACTCGATTAAGATTAAAATCAGGGTTTTAGTGTAGAACCAAATAATTAAAAGATTATTGGAGTACTAGTAAAATAATTAATTAAAAATTATTAAATTAATTAAAAAAGGGGAATTATTACATATATATATATATACAGTCGGACCTGTATTTAACGAAGTCGCTAAACCCGGAAAAAAAGTTCGTTACATGGAAAATTCTTTATATAGAGGTCCCTGTTTTATATACTTTATAAAACACATACAACAAATTTTAAATAAAACAAATTTTAAATTCATAAACACTATATATTAAAAAAAGGAACTATTAACACCTTTTTTTAAAAAAAATAATACATGTTTGTTTTATATGTATGAACCATCAAATAAGAAAGAAAGAAAGGAAAAACTGCAAGGAAAACAAGAAAAAAATGTCGGTGAATTCACGGTTTTTTCAATATTAAGAAAATAATTTTATTCTAAAATTAATGAATTTTAAGAACATTTTATAATTTAAAGCATACAAATAATATTAGTCATACATTATTTTATAACTAGAACATAGGGACACTGGACAACTCCACTGAGGGTGAAAGAGGATATCGAAGATGTTTGAAGTAAACTGGGCAATGGAGGTTAAATGTTGCACTTTTTGGATAAAGCGTCAATTACTCTATTGCTCTCGGTGAGTTAGAATCTAATAAAATCAGTAAAATATTTATGACCACCATAAAATTAATAAAGAGCGAGTAACTTGAAATTTTTTCAGAAATGTTTTAAAATAAGGGGAGAAAAAAAATTGAATCACAAGAGAAAAAGTTCGTTATATAGAAAATGCACTTCGCTATAGAGAGGTTATTTTACGAAGAAAATTGTGAAATGTTCAAGGTTCCAGGAAATAGTTCGCTACATAGAAAAATTCGCAATATAGAGATTTGAATGAATATATATATATATATATATATATATATATATATATATATATATATATATTAACATGTTTAAATTTTCACTTGAAGTTAGTCCAATGCAATTTGTTATTGAAGCACCAAATGTTTTCATCAGAGCGGAAATTGCTGAAATATCAGATATGCTAATTCAATGATAAAATATTGAAATATTCTACCTGTATTAAATAATTCCATTCCCTAAATGCGAATTCTGCTCACAACTATTCTATATATCTCTCAGAGTGCTACATCAGATGCCGGTCGTAGGGTTATGGAGGGGGAGGTGATTTCCTTAAATCGCTTCAGAATATAAATGAATAAAAGTGTCAGCTTTCCCATCTTGATCTTTTGTAATAAATATGTCTCTCGAATGTGATCTTATTTCATTGAGTACCTTCTAAGAGAGGTATGAGTATGTGAAACGTAAAATAAGACCTCTTTTTCACTTTTATGTTAATTAAAATTACCCTTTGTTTTAATATTAATGTCATGTTCTTTAAATTATGAAATATTGAATAGTTTCTTTTTTTTTATTCGCATTACTGTTTGTATTTCTTGTTTGATTTATTTTGCAGGTTCAAATTTAAAAAAACATACATCTGATATTTTAAAGTTTATACTTAATGCGAAAGTTGCAAGAGAGTAAAAATGTGTTTAAGTTTATTAGAGAAAAATTCTAAAGTTGGTTATACATTTCAAATACCACTTTTTGAATAAATACTACTTCACATTTTGTATTATTATTATAAATGTTAATTATTTTCCTTATCAAATTATTAACTTATCACATGTATTATAAAACATTTTTCTTCTTCTGTTTCATGGGTCACAAATGTGTGTGCACGTTGAATTTATTTTTCATGTTTTTTTTTTAAAAAAAAAATTATTAAGATTTATTTATGAAGAGTATTTTATACTATTGCGGTTTTAAAAAATAATCAAGAAATAAATTTCTTGTTTTCATAAATGTATTTAATGTTTTGCATGCTTTTAGGTTCTACCATGTATATTGTAATGTAATTTACCAAAACATTTCAAATAGGACCATTCTTAAATAAATGATCTATAAAATCACACACACACAAAATGGAAAGTTACATTGATTGCTATTATATGGAAATATTTTGAATTATGGCCGTCTTGATTACGAATAAATTCTTGCCTATCCTTGCAATCAATAAATCAATTAACGTTCGAATATTTTATTAATGTATGACTCCCTATACCTACAAGACTTGTGAAACCAATTCATCGAGTGTAACGGTTATTAGAACTTAAGCACCTACTTATCAGATTACATGCCTTTTGTGTTATAAATACATCTAAGGAACAGTTGGGATACAGCAGTGCTTCGCAAAGTTTCAATGTTTGCGACAAAATATTCATTAATAATTTTCGTCGCGCCCCCTTCATACAATAGCAATGCACTAAATTCAATAATAACTAGTGATGGGAGGCCACCGGTCCCCGAGATACAATTGCAGTTTTTATATTTGCCCTGTTTACAGGAAACGAGATTCTAAGGAATTTGGCGTGTGCCTCAGGTCAACGGACTCTAAGGCGGGCAAAGATGTATCCTGGCGCAGCTTGTTGGCCAATCAGAGTGGTAAAATTTACCGCCAGAATTTCGAGGTGGATGTTTTTCCGAGTGGTGCGGTTCGACCTTTAAAAGGGCTGGAACGTGAATTCTCGGGGCCTTTTCCTCTTACGTCTGCCAGAAAACCTAAAGTCTGGAAAGAGAACTCCCTGCCCGGGGTCAACCCCTCGTCCACTCCTTTCCTCTCAGATAAGTACCACCCTTGTAAATTTTAAAATTGCTTTCAGTATGTTAATCAATAAATATAATTGTTTACCACTATACGATCGGACTATTAATTTAGTGTACAGTAATTTGTCTACAGAAGATTAGTGTTTAATTTTAACTAAAGTCATGATGCGATGTGAAATTAGGAAACTGGGTTCAAAGTTTACAAGAAGATCAACATTTAACTTCGCTTGAGAGAGGGAAGTGCAAGGAATGGACATGGTTGATGCCCAGAGTCGCCGGAGTATTTTCGTGATTGTCTGCAGCTCTGGAATCGGCTCTCTCTGCGTCTAAAGTCGGGGTGTGTCCCGTTCTTATTCGGCGACATTTCACACCGAAGTCCTAGGGCGGGCTCTTTGTCTTGTCCAGTGTAATTTTCTCTGATTGGTCCAGAGGCCAGCGCAGTGTTACACCACCTCACAATTTATGGGTTTAGTGAACTTTCTTGACGCACACCACCAAAGGAATTTCACCACATCCGGTCCGGGGACTCGCAAACAAATTTCAAGCCGTCTCAGAGGCTAATTCTAAATTAGGAAGTTCTGGTCTCCCATCACTCCTCCCCTCCCTCAAATACACAGCACAAAAAAGAATTACAACCAGCGAGAAAAAGAGAAAAAAACAATGTTCCATCACGAGAAGAGACTTCGGCGATCTAGGAATCTGGGTTCAAAGTTTTAGAAATTAAATAAGCTTAAAATAGCTTCGCATCAATATATACGTCTCCTCAATCGGTGTGTCAAATGTCCCGGACATATATGCGTCTTTCCGAAATACGATCTCTTCTGTCCACTGCTACCCATGAAGTGATTCTGAAGGCTTCGGAATGCAACGAAAGGACATTGCCAGTGTTTGCGAAGGATTTTCTTATTTTAGAGGATTTCTTTTATTTATTTTTTTCCCCCTCCTCCAACATGTCACATACGCGTGTCTACGTGCAAAAAGGCTGCAATTGGGAGCGAATCGTTTAACTTCCAATCGGCAGTTAAGGTTTATTTATAAACCGTACAAATCATCAAGATAAGTGTTAATTTTTGTATATAATTTTATACATCCTAAGCCAATGGGGTCAATGGTAATTATTAAACTTGATCTTAACTTAGTATTGTTAAATTAATTATAAATGCATTGTGCAGTATTGATATATTTATAGGTGTATTATATCTTTGTAAATGTGTATTCAATTTTGTATTACATCAGAATGCATTTTGTCTGTTTACATTCAATAAATTAACACTTTTATTTAATTATCTTTTTTTGATTTTTTAATATGCTCGCACCCCCTCGTAGAGTTATCTGGCGCCTCAAGGGGGGGCGTGCCCACCATTTTAGGAACTATGGGACACAAAGATACTAAACCTTGTCTTGCCATGATTAGAGTAGGAAGACAGGCATTTACTTGTACAAATGTATCACATTGGATGATGGTATAATGAATATGATAGAAAGTTAACTACATGCTTGGAAGTAGTCACAACGCCATATACATCCCAAGCTGACGAAAACTTTAATTCTGTAAAAACTGCATATTTATCACAAATAATCATATCAATACCCCCTATATGACAGTCTTCTTGGGAACTAAAATGTATTTCTCACATATTTTCCTCTTGTTTGGGAATGAGAAACGATTTCTTATAATCCTAAAGTACTTGGGGCAGTTCTACACAAACTTTCAATACTTACGACCCAGCAATTAACCATAATTTTCATCGCGTTCCCCTTCAGGCAAATAGCAATGTATTGAATTCAATAACTTTGACACTAAAACTACAGTGCTGCACAACGACTTTTTCTGATTTACCGGCGTTTATAAACGTCTCGCTCAGCCAAAGTATTAATTACCCCGGACGTATATATACGTCCTTCCGAAGTAAGATATTTTCAGTGAACTGCTATCCGTAAAATTATTCCAAAGGCTTTAGAATGCAATAAAAGGACTTTGACAGTGTTAGCGAAGGATTTACATATTTCAGAGATTTCCTTATTTATTCCTTTTTTCTCCTTTCCCCCAATATATCGCATACGCTCTCGTTCGTGGAAAATAGTGGCATTGGGGAGCCAATGGCGTCACTTTTAATTAGCAGTGAAGGGATTCATCATAAACCGTACAAATTATCAAGAGAAGTGTTCGTTTTTTCATATAATTCTATATATGAGAAATCCATGGGGTCAATGGTTATTATTAAAATTGTTCTTAACTTTCTATTGTTAGATTAATTATAAAATATATTGTATAGTACTGATACAGTTATAAGCGTATTATACCAGTACAAATGTTACTTTTATGTTTTATTATGTCAGAATGTATTTTGTTTGTTTACTTTCAGTAAATTAATATTTTTCAAAAAACTAATCTTTTGTTTTTAATCCTACAATATGTCTGAGTCCCTTGTATAGATATCACGCCCCCTTACGGGGTGCGCCCCACAGTTTAAAGGAACATTGATTTGGGGTAACTGAGTTCCCCGCGCGACCACTTCCGTTCCGAAATATTTTCCATTAATAGGCTACATTTTCTCCCTGTAAACGTCTGATTGGTTTTGAAAGTTGTGTTGTGCGACGCATTATGGTTTATTAATGTAAATGAATAAAATATAAAGAAAGAAAGGGTCATCTGTGAGATCTCTATTAGATGAAGTTGAAATTCATCAAACAGGAGTAGAACCTGATGAAATAATGTATATCATTCCTGATAATGAAAGTAAACGTGAGAAAAATGCTGAACATGAAACGGTTGAGTTGTAATGAAAGTTTTAAAATACTACCTAAAAAGTCTATCTAGGAAGATACACTGTTGGACAATTGCTAAGGACGGATCACAAATTGCTATGTAGCATAACATTAAGCGAGACATGAGGCCTAGTAGGGTAAAATATAGTTGCCACACTGTTCAGACATTAGAATAAAGAATATTTATTGTTCTGGAAAGTAGAAAAGCTGTGAAACATCTGAAAGAAAAGAAAATGTTCATTTGATCTGCGTACGGAGAAATGGAACAATGCATCTAAAAGTCAGCAGGCACCTTAAAGAAAGGTATCAGTACGGGATATGTCCCCCGTGGAGTGTGATGCAACATTCCACACGTCGTACCATACTTTGCACAACATTATCCAGCAGCTGTTGAGGCAATTTATCCCATTCCTCTGTGAGTGCACGGAGGAGGGTGTTCTTGTTTGTCGGATGATAGTTTCGACCAGCAACTTGCCTCCCCAAAGCATCCCACACATTTTCAATGCGTTTAGATCGGAGAACGCGCTGGCCATACGAGACGTTGAATATCCTCGCTATCTAGACAATCCTGAACAGCGAGTGTTCGATGACACGTTGCGTTGTCGTCCATAAAAACAAATTTATCACCGACAGCACCACGGAAAAGACGAACATGAGGAAGTAGAATTTCATCAATGTATCGTTGGCCCGTCATAGTCCCATTCGCAAACACATATAGGCGCGTGCGGCCATTGATCATGATGCCGGCCCACACCATGATACTGCATGTCTGATATCGGTCCTTTTCCTGGATATTTTCTGGACGATAAGCAGTACCACTCTCGCGCCAGATCAGTTGGCGTCTACAATCCGATGACAGACTGAACCTACTCTCTTCTGAGAATAGTACGCATGCCCAGTCTTGTTCAGTCCAATTGTGGTGCTCACGACACCATTGCAAACGGGCAGTATGGTGCTGTCTGGTCAATGGGACAAACACAACAGGTTTGCATGCGTATAGTCCTCCTCCCCTCAAACTTTTGGCAACAGCTTTTCGGGAGATCTGCTTTCCTGAGGCAGCAAGAAACTGATTTGCCACCTGCTGAGCTGTGGTGCACCTGTTCCTTTTTGCTGATAGGACGATATATC
Organism: Trichonephila clavipes; assembly: GCA_019973935.1. Lineage (NCBI taxonomy): Eukaryota > Metazoa > Arthropoda > Arachnida > Araneae > Nephilidae > Trichonephila > Trichonephila clavipes. Next base: position 213,217 of record BMAU01014636.1, on the reverse strand, counting down.
TGTCTTCTGCAGGCGTTGTACTTCTAACACGACCTCCCCCGTGCCGTCTACTACACATTCCAGTAGTTTTAAATGACTTCCACAGCCGTGAAACAACACTGTGAGCGTTGTCGAACTCCCTGGCAACATCTGTTATTTTTCGCCCTTGTTCGATCTTTCCAATAATTCGGCCACGCATAAAATCATCTAGGTGATGTCGGGAAGGCATGCCAAAAATTTTAAATTCGTCTATTAAATCTTTCCTGTAAAACTGTGACTTGAAACAACAACTGTCCACATGCGTCAAAACCTTTAAAGCTCTTATGAATGCTATCACGTGATGAACAGACGTGGAAAAAATTTTTGCATACTCATACTTCTTCTTACTAATATTCCGCACTTATTCTAATTTTTCACATTTTGCTTCCTTTCATTTTGTGGTTGTTGTGGATGATAGTGTTATCCGTCCTTAGCAATTGTCCAGCAGTGTATGATACTTCAAGTGAACAAGAGGTACACTGCATCCTGTCAAAAGGACACACGCACAAGAAAGTTCATTATGCTATTTGTTGATCATCAAAGTAGATTAAAAAAAGAACATGAACACACAAAAATATGGGAGTTTTGCCTACAACAGTGTTTCTCAAGCTGTGGGGCGCGAGCATATTGAAAATAAATGTTTTAAAAAATAATTTTTTGAATGAAGTAAAACAAAATTCTATCTGACATAATAAAAAAATACACATTTACACTGATATAATTTATTTTTATCATCTGGTGATCATCAAAAATAAAAGATTCCGCTTCAAATACTTATTAGCCATCTTTGATCCTATAACCAAATTTAAAAAAATATTTTGTTTGCTTTGCGGTCAATATGAGAACCGTGAGAGTTTTTTTTACGTTTCTTTTAACGATATCAAACGACGAGAGATTTTTTTTACGTTTCTTTTAACTTAAAATATTACTTTAGCTGACCTTCGAACTTACTGGTATGGTTATCTCCGTCTTTTTTGTAGGGAAGTTGTAAATATATATAATACATATATTTCTGTTTCATGTTTTTCAATGTGAAAGAGTTTTATGATACATGGATAAGCATGAGTATTCTGAAACATATAACGCATAATGAAAAACGTTTTACACAATTATTTTTTAGAACATGCTACACTTTCCTTATGAACAATTTTGTAGTTTTGATTGCTGTGTTGTACGACTTATTATGGTTTATAAATGTAAATAAGCAGAATATTTAAAAAAAAGTGGGCATCTGTGATCCCTTTTGAAGGAAGTTGAAACTGATCAAGCAATTGAAGAATCTACTGAAATAATGCATATTAATCAAGATCACGAAAGTAAATATCAGAAAAGTGTTAGACATGAAACGTTTGAGTTGATTTGAAATTTTCAAATGCTGCCTAAAGATATCTATGAAGAAAACTATGAAGCTATAATGTAGCACTTTGCCTTGTCAAAAAGACATAAGGAAGAAAAAGTTCAAAATGCTATTTGTAGATCATCAAACAAAGCAAAACTACAAAAACGTGAACAAAATATGACGGTTTAGGTGAAAAATAAGTTTCCTGTGTTGTTAGCGAAAAGTGTCTGAGATTTATGTCCTTTATTAAGGACACGCATATTTCGAACATTTTCTTTAGTTTTATTAGTTTTTTTCTCAAATTTTCTAAGAAAAATTTAAAAGTCCTTAAAAGTAGGTGTGAGTATATTTTCTCTTAGTTAAATTATTCACTAGAATTGTGATTTTTATCCTGTACAGTAACAATAACTGTAAAATAAATTACAGTTTTAAAACAAACTAAAAATTACGGTTTTATAGTGGATTGAACTAAAAAGTAATATATATATATATATATATATATATATTACTTAAAAGTAACATATACAAAATTTAATACTTAACTTGTTAATTTGTACGGTTTATAATTATAATCGTATAGTAGTTTTAGCGCAAAAGTGCATTATTATTGCATTCAATACATTATTATTTTTAGGGGGCGCGATAAAAATTATGATTGAAAATTGGGTCGCCAGTAGTGAAAGTTTGAGAACCACTGGTCTACAAGTACTATTCCTGTGTAAATGAAACGCATCTGTGATTTGAGTCCTTTATTAAAGTCATGCATATTTGAAACATTTTAGTTCGGTTTTATTGGATTTTTTCACAAATTATCAAAGAAAATCTGAGAAGTTTTTAAAAGAAGATAGGTATACTTTTTCTTAATTAATTTATTCTCTGGGATTATGATTTTTCTCTTGTACAAAAAAAATAATTATATAAAAATAATTGAGGTGGCTGAGTCACCCCCAGTGGCGCAACAGAGAAGATTAGGGCCCCCTGCAGAATCAGGATTTAAAAACCAAGCCCAAATACATACTTAAAGTCAGTCAGAATTTCGGCTTCCTACAATCTCTGCCCCCCACAATGTGGAGGTTGCGGGGTGTACGTTACGCCACTGGTGACCCCCTCGATTATTATCGTTACTATTAAGTTTGCTTCTGTTCCCGTGTTAACACTATTGAAATTAGTAATGCTGTTATAATTGAATGCCCTTCAAATATTTAATTTTAGATGCTGAATTTCAAAAATGGAAATATAATTAGTTTTACGTCATCCCATCTCCCTCTTCGTTGCCGATTTCTTCCACGCACATTTTAAGGGCATCTCTCTTCAACAACACCAACAAAACCATAACTGTAAAATATTTTAATTTTATGTCTAATAGTTTAAATGCAGGATATTTTGTATCTATAATGCCCCATAATCCTTCACAGACCCATCCATGGTAGTCAATTTCTGCAAATTCCTAACTTAACAGACTTTTACACAATAAAATAAATAGTTTCGTAATTTCCAAGTATGTTAGGGTGTATTAGTTCAAAAAGGGAAAGTTTTTCTTTTGCACCCCCATAAACCTTTGGGAATTGATTTTTGCAAAACCCATTCATAGCAGATCACTACTGAATAACCGAAAAACATGCCTGTAAATTTCATTTCTGTAGATCTAAAAGTTCTGCGGATATCTGTATGTGTGAATAAGTGAATTGCCTTTCTCTTAAATATGGTATAGAAAAAGAAAGATTTTTTACTTGCATTCCAATATTATTCTAGATAAATATTAAATGTTAAGTTAGTTTATGTTTCAAACGTCATGATGTAATGTTTGTTAATTAATAAATCCCATTCCAGAAAAAAAAACCTTAGGTTCTAGAATATTGAGAATTTTTTATGTCAATAAATTAAATATTGATTTATTTCTGTAATAAATGCTGCACTTTAATACAGATCAAATCCTCAACTAACTCCTATAACTTAAACATAATTCCTACCAAACCATATTTAGGTGACATTGCACTGTTTTCTGCGTCTTTTTCAATTCTTACTATTAGTTCACTCTCTCCCTATATATATATATATATATATATATATATATATATATATACAGTCCAGTCACATTAATGTGACCACCACGTACTTTCCACTTCAGAGTTAAATAACCAATCACAGAAGGCAGGTGGCAGCACAGTGCAGTTGAGCGTATATAAAGGGTGTGTGAGGGCTTCGGAAAACATTTCAATCGTTGACGTAATGCAGAAACGAAGCGATTTATCCGACGTCCAAAAGGGCATGATCATTGGCTTTCGGGCCAAGGGTGGAAGCATTTCTGAAACGGCTCAGTTTGTGAACTGTTCGCGTGCCGCCATGGTAAAAGTGTACCGTACATGGCAAAATGGGACTGTTCAAAATCAGCGACGTGGCAAATGTGGTGCACCACGAGCCATAGATGACAGAGGCGAACGACGGTTGCGGAGATGTGTTCGGGCAGATAGACGGGCTACCGTTGAGCAACTGACCACCAAAATCACCCAAGAGGAAAACAAAAGTGTCTCCCAAACTACTATTCAGCGAATATTGCTGCGTCTGGGCCTCCGAAGCAGACGCCTGGTTCGTGCACCTATGCTGACTGCTGTTCATCGACGACGAAGGCTAGAATTTGCACGCCAGGACAGCAGCTGGACGTCCACAGAGTGGCGACATGTAGCGTTTTCAGATAAATCGCGTTTTATGCTCCATCGGACAGATGGACTTTGGCGTATAAGGCGTGAAACCTCTGAAAGGAACCACCCTGCAACCATTGCCGAAACGGTCCAAGCTAGAGGCGGGAGCATTATGGTCTGGGGAATGTTTTCCTGGCATTTTCTGGGTTCACTGATCATTGTGGAAAGCACGATAGATCAATACAAGTACGCATCTGTCCTTGCGGACCATGTCCACCCCTACATGCGCATTGTTTTTCCTCGATGATGGCATCTTCCAGCAGGACAATGCGAGGTGCCATACAGCTGACAGTGTACGTGCGTGGTACGAAGAGCATCAGGATGAGTTTACCGTCCTCCCCGTTCCAGCAAACTCACCTGACTTAAACCCAATCGAGCATCTGTGAGACCATCTCGATCGAGTTGTTCGCGCCATGGATCCTCAACCGCGTAATCTAGCGCAGCTGGCCACGGCATTAGAGTCGGCATGGCTCAACATCCCAGAGAACACCTTCAGGGACCTAAGTGACTCTCTTCCTGCAGGTCTCGCCGCAGTCCACTCTGGGAAAGGTGGTTATTCTGGCTTTTGACAGATGGTCACATTAATGTGACTGTGGACTGTGTATATATATATATATATATCAAGTTTTCAATCGTTATTAAAATATTTTCCTCCACTGAAGTTCAGATGCATTTTTTAAAACTTGTAGTGGATGGCATTAGTTAAGTTTATTTTTTTTTCATTTCAAATTTCTTCTGCGTTATTTCTGACGATGTTAGAACTAGCACCAACAGAGATGGCGCCAGTAAGTTTTGCAAACGAATTTTTCTTGGCTTCAAATATATATTTTTAAATTTCTGGTGGATGACACTTGACGTTATATTCCAATACTAATTCAGTTATTAAATTTAATTAAATAAAAAAAAATGTCGATCTAAGTAGGAATTGTCTTATTTTTTTTCTTGTTAACTTAGAAAGTCTCATTGCCGTCTGATTCTTAACGCTTTCGCTGAGAATTTCACGATTTCTTAGGTCAACGTAGATATTGTAAAATTTGTGCTATCCTCGATTTCCGCAGGTATGCATTTTTTCTGACTATTTAGCTTCGCAACTTATGTGGTTCCTGTTTATGTTTATATGTTCATATTTATTTATGACCCAAAGCTGTTTTTTAAAATATAAACTATTTTTAAGTTTATTTGTTTTGTATATTTTAACTTTAAAATGCAGATTTAATATGTATGTTTGAAATACCTTAAAAAAAGATATGCAATTTTTTAACCTACTTTGATAAAATAACTACTCAGTGAAAGGTTTAAGAAAGCCACCTTCCTTCATATGTCTCTTCAGAGTATTTGATTTTTGCACTAAACCATTAACCATCATTTGCCTCCCCTTCTACCTTTCATTTATAACTAAAAATCATTCGAACTTAGAATACGACTCAGTTCCACAGAGTGGTCATGACAGAATATTTCTAATTAAAATGTCAGCCACTTACTGGAATATAGAAATCCTTGACTTTAAAATCGTCTGCTCAGCACTCTTCTCTTAGTCCCTCGATCCGGAAGATCATTCCTTTCTAGGCGCTTTAAGATGTTCTCCGCACGCCTTTGAAGAAAACTGGGATACTGTATTCATTGAGGTTGAATAGTTGAACACAAAGGATTGATTAAAAATACAATATTTGCAAAATTTAGTGTCCTGTCTCTACATGTGTTTCTAATATAGATTTTCTCCCCCAAAAAGCCCTATTTTTGAAAGAAATCCATTAACTGTTTCAGTAGAAAATAAAGAATTCGTCGTTCTTAACGTACTATAAAACATTTTTTGGAACAATCATTGTAGTGAAACAATCTGTAGGAAATTCTACATCCACTTCCTGTGAAACCGTGAACTAAATTGTTAACTATGATTTTGTGTCTTGTCTTTTTTACCGTAGTGAATCTTATGTCGAATGCCTAAAACAACCACACCCAACGAATATTTACTGTAGAAATTCAATTGCAAATTGTATTAATGATATATGTATTTTCAATTTAATTGTAAAATGTAATAATTAAATAGCAAGAAATGTTCCTTAGTAAAAACAGAGACTCATCAATGATTACGAATGTGCTTATATTTAGTCGAACTCAAGAAATAAGAATGCTTGGTGCAAAGGACGTTAAGCTTTCACCTTAATTTTGCGGGATATAGGCTTTGTAGCTGGATAAAATATTTTTAATGCAATCTGTAATTCATTTAATATTATTCTATCAACATTTTTATGAATTTTTAAAATATATTAGACACATTATAAATATTTTTTTCAAAGTGTGTGGCATAAAATGTTACTTTCGTTTGACAACTCTGAAATGAGTTTTTTTTTTCGAATATATGCACGCGCACGCACTCTTATGCCTATCCTTAACACAGTGCTTCTCAAACTTTCAATACTGACGCCCCCCCTTTTCAATCACAATTTTTATCGCGCCCCCCTTATACATTAATAATGGACTGAATGCAATAATAATGCACTTTGATGCTAAGAAAACAATTTTTCTTATAAACCGTACAAATTCATGACATAAGTATTAAACTTCGTATATGTTACTTTTAAGCAAAAAAAAAAAGTAATAGGATAATTATTATGTTATTTATCCTTCCTCTAATTTTTAAATTGGAACATATTGCAAAATGCAGTGGTTGTTTAGAAGACAAAATATAGATGTAAGCAAAACATAGAAAAATAACTCGGAGAGTCAATTCCTAATCATAAGCATTCATTTGAAAACATTTTCTCTGTAATTCAAGCCCACGGAAGTCGCAAAAACTTATTAAACTTGTTCTTAATTTAGTATTAATTAATTAATCATAAAGTACTCTAAGCAGCACTGAAGGGCCGTGGGTAGCCTAGTGGTTAGAACATCAGACTCCAGTCCGGAAGGCCTGGGTCCGATGCCCGATGCCACCAAACACCCTCCGAGTACACACGGAGTACGTGCTCGTTAAATCAGTGGGTCCGTAGTCTTGTGGGCTTACTCACGAGCGCAGAGACTGGAGAATATTTCCTTCCCCTTCAGTTTACATGCAGAAATTGTGGAGGTGGAGATAGAGGTCGTGTCGCCATCTATCGTCTCTTCGGGGAATTTCGCCGAGCTAAATCCTACTGTCACCTGTATGGTGCTCAAAGCCAACGGCAGACGTACCTCTTGTCCATGCCACGATGAATTCCGTGGGCCTCGATCTGACTACGTCAGACAGGTGGCATCAGAAAACAACAACAACAAGAAGCAGCACTGATACATTAAAAATATACCGGCTGAAGTACCCGTTCTTTGCACGAATTCATTTATAAGAAAATAAAATATAATTGATATAATCTCTGAATTGTAAGGAGAGTAAAGCCAAGTGCGCTACAATGTTTACAAAAATGTAAAATGATTTTTTTAAAAATGATTGCTCAAATTATAATTAGTTTTAAGCGCACTGTAATTTTAAGCATCACAGAATTAGCATTTAGAATTGATGTTAAATAATGGACAACAAAAAAATTTCTGATAAAAATAGTTGTATTATTTTTAATATTTAAAGCGAAAAGACTTCAACATGTTTTTACCCTGGAGCAGGCGCGCACTCGATACTAATGGTCAAGTGTGGTTTTTGAGTCACCCCAATCTTTTTTATAACTATTTTTATAGTACACAATAAAAATCGTAATTCTAGTGAACAATTTAATTAAGAGAAAGTATACTCACCTACTTTCAAGGACACAGAAAATATTCTGGAAAAACGCTATCACACTGGGAACTCAGTCAAAACAAGTACCTTAAGATTTAAAAAAAAAAAACGTTTGCCACTCCTAAAAAAGCGGGAGATATGTGACAAATATATTTTAGTTCACATTAAGACTGTCAAACAGGCGGATAGTGTCAGGACCATTGGTAACAATTAAACAGTTTTGCCAGAATTACCGATTTCGTATACTCTCTGCTCGGCGTGAACGCTCCCGGATTAAAAGTGTATTTATTACAATATGGATGTTCTAAAAATTATGTAAAACGTTTTTCATTATGCTTTATATGTTTGGAAATACTCATAAAAATAAATCTTGGCCTAGTAATCCTTCAAAGTGATTTATTTGATTTTCCAAAAATCATAAAAATATTTTACAAGGAAAAAAGCGCAGCAGAAATAGTTTATTTACAACTTCCCTAAATGAAAAAAAAAACAAATACATAAGAGGAGGGACGTAACTAACTATACAAGAAAGTTCGAAGGTTAAACCGCAGCAAATACATTATGCTGCCTCAAGCTGATGACAATAATATAACACTGATGAAATTTTATCTTCCTAAACATTTTTGATTATGGGGCTGGGTTTTGTTCTTTTCTCTGAAAGAGTAGCATTTTCGGTTTGAAAAGAAAACGTAATAAAAAAAATCTCTCATCATGGGATCACAGCAAATCAATTCATATGTTTTTTATTTGGTTATAGTATCAAAAAAGATAGCTAATGAGGTTTTGAAGTAGAAGCTTTTATTTTTCATTACGCAGATGATATGTATAAAATATATCAGTGTAAATCTGTATTTTTTATTATGTCAGAAAGTATTTTGTTTCACTTCATTCCAGTAAATATTTTTTTAATCTTTTATTTTCGATATTCTCGCCCCCCTTTTAGGTTCATGGTGCCCCCAGGGGTGCGCCCCACAGTTTGAGAAACACTGCTTTAACATACACGTGGGCTAATAAGTACGTACACTGATTTTTTGCAAAAAATGCAAAATCATGAAGGAACCATTAGAATTAAATGGACTTTGCAGAAAATATCAATTATAGGATGTTACATAAAATAGTAAAGTTTCAGAAGCCACCGCGCATGCGTGGCGTGGTCAGCGTCCTCTGAACTGGTGCTGAAAGAGTATAAATAGAGGTATGTAGCGGGACGTTGAAAAGATTTATAGATTATTTGTTAGTGGCGAACGCTTTGTGAGACCTAAGCATGCTTCCACGACGAAAAAGAAGGAGAGAATTCCAACAATTTACGTAGTTTGAAAGAGGGAAGATTATCAGCCTTCTAGAATGAAGAATTCATGTCGTGCAAAAAGAGGCGCTATAGACGATCGACACCTCTCCGCATTGCGGTGCATGACCGTAGAGCTTCCTCCATTCAGTTGGCAACAATTTGGTGTACTGTCACAGGTGTACTAATGTCTGCTTCGTCAATTTGTCGACGTATGATGCATTGTAGATTGTATTCAAGTGTGTTTGGGGAGTGATTTAGCAACATAGACCATCTTATTTGCTACAAATTGACGGAAATCTCAATAGAAAAAGCTACGACCGGGAAGTGGTACAGTCCGAAGTTGTTTCCTTCCTTCAAGGCATCCCTCGAGCTAACTTTCAGCAGGATAATGTATCGCCAATTTTATGAGTGTACTTGATAGTTAATGCTAACATATAGGGCTATTAAATCTAACGAGCAGGAATTATATATGTTTATTGGCTAGGCCAGTGTTTCTCAAAGTGTAGGGCGCGCCCCCTGGGGGGCGCGATGACCCTACAAGGGGGCCGCGAGCGTATCGAAAATTTAAAGATTTTTTTTAAAAAAAAACCGGAAAGAGAAGTAAAACAAAATGTTTTCTTCCATAATATAAAAAAATACACACAACAACGCTGACATAATTCATGTTTATTATCTGGCTTTTTTCCGTCATCACAAATAGCTATCTTGGATCCCAAAACCAAATTAAAGAAAAAAAAAACATTTTGTTTTATTTGCTGCATTTCCTCAATGAGAGATTTTTCTAATTACGTTTTAACATAAAAAATTACTCGTTAAAAGAAAAAACGAAACCCAGACCCTGAGAAAAATTCTAAGAAGATAAACAATTCACCGCTGTAATTATTATTGAAATACTGTACATTAGTTGCAGAAAAAAAAAAGGAAGTAATGATTCACTTTTCAGTCAAGCTGCATAGTACGTTTGCTAATCATTTGATTGACCTTCAATCTTATGGTATGGTTATTATCAATATTAGTTCCCTCCCATCTTTTATGTGTTTGCTTTTCGCTTAGGGAAATTGTAAATAATTGCGTTTTGCGATATTTGGAAAAGAATTGATTGGTTTAACATTTCTGTAGGATAATTGAAAAGTGTCTGATTTGCGTCCTTTATTATGGTCTTGTACTTTTGAATCATTTTAGTTCAGTTTTATTGGATTTTTTCTCAAATCATCAAAGAATTGATTAGTCCTTTGAAAGAAGTTAAGTATACTTTCTATAATTTAAAATATTCACTAGAATTCCGATTTGTATCGTGTACAGTAAAAATAATTCTAAACAAATGATTGGGGTGACTGAGTCTCCGCGCACTACCATTAATTTTAGTATCGAGTACGCGCCTGCTCCCGGGTTAAAACATTTTGAAGTCTTCTCGCTTTAAATGTTAAAAAAGTAACACAATTATTCTTCATCGGAATTTTAAATTCTTTTTTATAATTTAACATTAATTCTAAATGCTAATTGTGTGAGGTTTAAAATTACAGTTCTTTTAAACAGTTATTTACAATTATAGCATTTATCTAAAAAAAATCATTTTACATTTTTGTATACAATGTCTTGCACACAGTTTTACTCTCCTTACAGTTCAGCTATTATATCAAGAATAGAACTTTATTTTTTAAAAAAAATGAACTCGTGCGAAGAGTTGGTGTTTCAGCCAGTATACGTTTGATGTATCAGTACTGAAGAAGGTATTTTATAAATAATTTCTTATTACTGAATTTGGCCGCGGTAGCCGAGTGGTATAGGTATCGGATCGTGGCTTGCCTTGTCACGAGTTCGAGCCCAGTACCAGTAAAGACCCACCATGTAGGGTAGCGATGCATGTTAAATCTGTTGAGAGTTGAAACGTTTTCCCGTTGGTGTGGTGTGGTAGTTAGGAGAGAAGGGTGCCAGCTCAGGTGTCATCCACGTCACTTGACCATGGTTCAAAATTACGTGGTCCGTCGTCAAAAGCCCTCGTGCAGCTGAACAGTGCGACGTTAATATTCAATCAATAAATCTTATTACTAAATTAAGAACAAGTTTAATAATTATTAGGGACTTCCACGGGCTTTTCTTGTAGAGGAAAGTTTTTCAAAGGAAGGTTTTAATATCAGAAATTGACACTTAAAGAGTTATTTTTCTATATTTAGCTGAGATTTATATTTTGTCTTCAAGGCATCCACTGCAGAAAATCCGGTTTGAAAGAGGTAGGATGTTGAAAATGGTAATAGTGAAGTGCTTTTGTTTACAGTACAGATAATTCCTCATCCACATCTACCCCAAATTCAAAGAGCGATTTATTACAAAATTGCCTTTTATTTTTCACTGGATGTGAAATCTATGAAGATTTCTTCTTCGGAAGTTGAGAGCCCTTCTGGAGTATCTTGAAATAGATCCCTAATCCACTCGTAACTTGCTACCAAGCTGTCCTCATCCAGAAAATACTTTGTAAAATTCTTTGCCAACATAGCTAAATGAGTTTACATGTTTTAAAAACAACTTTCACATGTTGTTCTACAGATTTGTAAGTTTTAACACATATCGAGCTGGGGCTTTTTTTCCATCATTTACTTCAGTAGTGGTAAATCCAAAATTTAAGTATTTTTGAGAAGATCGCCTTGATTTAATTTTCGGAACCATGCTCGTTCGTCTGTGTACTTGTTGATTCTTTATTATGGTCGAATGTTTGCTTACGACTTAAAAATGTATGTATGATATTGTTTTAATCTACTGCCGTAAATACTTAATTACCGTGAATTACAATTAACGTGGGAATTAAAAAAATGTACATTCAAGCTAGATTCGGTAGCTATAGGAGTATCGAGTCGACCAAAACTGACTGGAATTGTACGAGGAAAAGCATTTTTACATGTTTTGCGCAGACGTCCGATAGGTTGCCCAGACTCACGCAAACGTACCCTATAATGCCAGATGTGATGGATATGATGGAGAGCAACATTGACTAGACTATTTTTCTAATGACATTCGTACTTTGAGAAATGAATGCTGAACGAAATAAATCTTTAATTAAATACATCATTTTGCGATCTGTTCCAATTTAAAAATTAGAGAAAGAAAAATAACATAATTCTAAGTAATATATATTTTAAGTAATTTTCTTAAAATATATATTACTTAAAATATACACAAAATTTAATATATTTATCGTATTAATTTGTACGGTTTATAATAAAGATCGTATTGTAACTTTAGCGTCTCTCTCTCCAAGTGCATTTTTATTGCAGTAAATACATTATTGTTGTACAGGGAGGGGGGCGAGACAAAAATTATGATTGAAAATTGGGTCGCCAGTATTGAAAGTTTGAGAAACATTGCTTTTAATGTATGAGTGGTGCACAGAGTATTTTATGACTAATTAATTAATACTAAATTAAGAACAAGTTTAATAATTATTAGCTACTTCCATGGGCTTGTCTTACAGAGCAAAGTTTTTGAAAGGAGTTTTAAGATAAGAAATTGACCCTCTGAGTTCATTTTCTATATTTAGATGATATCTATATTTTGTCTTCTAAGCAACCACCGCATTTTGTAATATGTTCCAATTTAAAAATCAGAGAAAGGAAAAATTACTTAGTAATTATCCTATTACTTAAATTTTTTTTTGTTTAAATATACTTATACAAAGTTTAATACTTATGTCATGAATTTGTACGGTTTATAATAAATATTGTTGCTTTATCGTAAAAGTGCATTATTATTGCATTCAGTAAATTATTATGTATAAGGGGGGGCACGATAAAAATTATGATTGAAAAGGGGGCGCCAGTATTAAAAGTTTGAGAAGCACTGAGCTAGGCCATATGCTCGGAAGAAATAAATGGATGATTAGATTGATACTTGAAGATCAAATGAAAAAAATATGAGTTAAGTGCTATATCGGGAATTTAATTTTTAATCTAATTTACTTATTTTTTACATTTGCCCCTCCCCCAATTTTCATAGGGAATCATAGTGTGGTTTTTGTCTCTTTACAAACTTAATTAATTTTGAACAAAAACGAAACAATACATAACATTATTTGGAAACGCTTATCACATATAGTAGAACTATTTAAGTAATAGAAATATAAAAATTAAAATGCTCTAGAATAAACGAAATTATAACAACAAGCACAGTAAGGACACTTCAAACACATCAATTGATAAACATGAATTTCCATACATATAATTGAAGATTAGCTAGCTCAAATCTATTCGACATCCAGAATAAGAGCTCGTGTTTCCTCCTATTCCTTCATAATAATAGATTCGTATTATAGCTAGCAGATAATGTTTTCAAAGAAAATTTTTTATTGAAAAATAATATCATATCAAACAATAAGATAGTAAATATAAAAATACATAAAATCATACAAATGTTAAAATAATAATTTTGTATAAAAGTCTACTCTGGCCGCATCGTAGCTATACCTTATAGTGTTACACAAATTTTGCATATATGAAATACATTTTTTTAAACAGATAAAAAATATAGACACTAATAAAATGAAATTATTAATAATATGATAACGGTGTAAACACAACAACTTATATGCACTATTCAACTCAATAAACAATATTTTATTTCATATGCGTTATCAAATATAAAAATATAAAAAATAAGAATTATAATAATATAGGAATAAAAGAATATAAGAGTTATAAGAGTAAAAGAGCTTTTTAAATAATTGTGAGTCGGGAATGTGTGTGGACTCTCCTTCTAGTATTAACTTTAGTATTTTTTGAAATTTTCACAATATTCACTGTAACTTAACAATATCACATACAATATTTTGAATCTCTTCATAACATTATAAATGTTCGTTCCATAGACAAAATTCTCGAAATTCTCTTACAATACACATTCACTAAGATACACTCTATCACACTACTTAATTCTGAACACACCTCTCTGAGAAATCGGCGTGATCAAATCACAGATGTTCAGGGATGCTAATAAGAAAACATTAAGATGTGTACATATCAAACTAAACACGTTTGTCCTCTTAATGTTTCAAGACATATACTAAATTATAATGATTGTATTTTCTCTTATCCACAGTATAATATCCAAAAATAAGCTTCAAGTTATTAAATTAATTTTAAATTTAGATAAGGAAAATTTCGAGAAATAGTAAATTTTGATATATGGCCGGTACATCAAATCACACAATTTCAAAATGAAAAAAAAATGACATGCAATAAGGTTACTGTTGAATAAATAATCAACAAGATACTAAAATTCATTGGAGAAAAAAAATGCAAAATGGCGTTATTTTTGTTTCTGATAAAAATCAATATCACTAGTATTAGCACATTAGTCATTTTTCTAAAAACTTAACTTATATCTTTCAACTTTAAAACACCAATTTCTATCATAAATGGTAACTCATTCGAGATAAAATTATAAGAAGTACATTAAAATTTCCTCAAAATTTTGTTTAATAAAATACATACCCTCTGCTTTCTCAATTAAAGTATAAACAGTATCACCTTTAAAACAAAATATACTATATAAATTAAATGTTATATTATATTACTCTTCTTCTATAAGTCTTTTTAAGCAAAACTCAGTCACTTCAATGTTACTAAAAAGAAAACTATTTATTTCACTGACCTTTATTTCGTAGCGACATAAATTTTTGGTGAACGGTAGTCCACATGTTATTGTCATTTGATTTGCGCTAGTATTTATTTATTTATTAATTTTTCTTTAGATGTTGGTAAGGCACTGTTGTATTCGCAATGTTGTTAAAATTCACGATATTATTGTACAGACTTTACGGTAAAGAAGATTTTTTTTCCTGGCGGAAGGAGCTACCGTCTTTCTTAACGGGGGATGGGGATTTCACACTTCTCTTCTTTTTTTTTGCCCTTTGAAAGTTGTTTCTTTCATTCATGGCAAACTGGCTGGCTTCTTCAGCAAAGGCAGAAATATCTTTCGGTGGTAAATACTGCATTATTCCCGGTGTTAAGAGCGATGTTCTTCCGGGAATTACTAGCAACTTTATTTTTCTTCTTTTTCCGCACCAGTCCTTTTAATTCGAACTACCCGACGTCTTCAGCAAAGATATGTTGAGCGCCGTCGAAGCTCCATCAAATTTTACAGTGCATTTATTAGGCTCGTTGGTGTTCTTTTTAGTTTAACTTTATTTTACAATTAAGATTAGTTTTACTTTAAGATTTAAAATTTATTCATAGATAGAATCCTACCGGCTCTAATTCTGACATATTTTGATGCCAGAATCAGACTTAGCTTTTTAAAAATGGATCTCTATTCGATGAAATCTGTACAAGTTCCGACGCTGAGAGGGAGAGAGAGAAAAAACGTCAAAGTGAAATCTAAGTGCTTTACCACTTAAAAAACAGATGTGATAAGTATCACGGAATTTATGAGTGTACTTGAAAGATAATGTTGACATATGGGATATTAAATATAACGATCTGGAATTAGACACGTTTAATGGCTAAGCCATATGTTCGGAACAAATATATGGACGATTAGTTTAATACTTGAAGATCAAATGAAAGTAAATATGAGTTGTGTGCTAAATAGGGAATTTAATTTTTAATCTAATTTAATTATTCTTACATATATATGTATATAACGATAAGGAAATTAGATTTAAAATTAAACTCCCTATATAGCACTTAATTTTTATATTTCATTACATCTTCAAATATGAAATTAACCATCCAATTATTTCTGCATAAAATATGGCCTAACCACTAAAGATTTCTGATCCCAAGTCATTATATTTAATAGCTCTATGTGTCAGTATTAACTTTCAAGTACATATCATAAGATACGATATACTTCCCTCAGATGGCGTAAGTGTTAAAACAATTAGGTTTCAGGGTGGCGTTGTTTTTTTCTCTCTGCCTCTTAGTGTCAGAACTTGTATAGATTTCATCAAATAAAGACTCTTTTTTAAAATTTAAGACTGATTCTGGGTCGAAACATGTCATATATATATATATATATATATATATATATATATATATATCAATATTAGATTAAATCAACATAGGTCTGATACAAGGAAATTTGATTACAACAAAATTAAGATTGATATAGGACACTTTCATAAACATGGATTCAATAACATAACTGTACATATACTTAGAATAGTACCAAATATTAAACAAAGATTATGGTTCGAAAACTTTTTTATAGGTTCATTTAGATCATATTATCCTTATGGTTTGAATGTTATTTGGAAAGGTGAAAGTGTCTTATTAGCTTTTGAACAAAAATCCGTTGATTCATTATATATTCCGAATTTTGATAAATCTATTGATAATAGTAATAATATTCGTTTAGCGAGAATTTCAAGAGCTAAACGTAGAAAAAGAGTTACTAGAGACATGTCAACCCTCAAGAATTCTATGTTAGAATTAGCTGTTAAATTTGATGATAACTACAACACAGGCTTAATTAAATCATTTATGTTTGGCATGAATAAAGCTGAAATTAAAACTATGACAGATATTTTAAGCAGATATAAATTTCAGGATTCTCATGGTATGCATATGTCCCAGACCTTAATAACTATTTAGTACAAAAAATGAATATTAAATTAGATGCAAGTGAAAATTACTCTACAGAATATTGTACATTATTATTTATGAATAAATCCTTTAACAAAGTTAATTTTTCAAGTATATTTCAAAAATATCAATCCTTTTATCCTGTTAAAAATATTATTATTAAAAAGGCTTTCAAATACAACACGAAACTTGGTAGATTTATATTTAATTATAATCAAATCTCGGAGCTCCTAAGTTCAGAATCATGCAAATGCAATCTATATCGAGACTATATTGATGATTATCATCAGCACGTTGTCACAGAAGACCTTAGCATCGTGAAAGATGATTTGTTAAGAAATTTTATGGAAAAAGGTACCGGTTTTAGACTGATGATCACAAAATAACGTTATGAAACAAATCATAAAAGATTTAGATAAATTCTTCCTTAAAATTGCAATTAAATACGGAATGCCGATTGAAGCATTCAATCAATTTAGATCTTATGTAGCAACAGAAATTTGGGAGTTAGATTTCACTGTTGAAAATGAAATTATGTATAAAGATCTTAAATCATCAATAGAAAATATCCAAAATGACTTCGTGATTACATATGTTGATACGGTCTCTGCTAATTATGCCATAACTTGTAAATACTTTTACAATAAATTATTATGTAACCACATTTTAAATAATAATTCCTTTCAAAAATCAATTCACATTAATAGAAAAGATGATAATCGTCTTTTAGCTTTGAACAAAAGACTGAATATTCATCTAAATAATATTAAATATCCAAGTATTTTTTTAACACCAAAATTTTATAAAAGCCCTATAAAATTCCGTAGTATCACTAATGGATACAATACATATATCACGAGGTCTGGGAAGATCTTACAATCTCTTCTTCAAAATCTAATTGATAATTTACAAAACACGGCAATAATTAAAAATAGCTTAAAGATTGCTAGAGTTACTAAGGATATGTTAATTTTTTCCATGCATGGCTTTGATTTCGAGGACCTTTTTAATTCTATAGATATTGACGATAGGATTAGGGTTCTACAGTTAATTTAAGATAAATATGAATTATATACTTCAATGAAAAAAGATAAATTTGATATTCTTGTTAACCTCGTATTAAAAGAAAATTTCATTGCATTTGATCAGAATCTTTATAAACAGATCAAAGGATTACCTCAGGGTGGTCCAGCTAGTAATTGTTTAGCGAACCTATATTTACATTTTTTTGAAACAGATCATGTTGTAAATGATTCTTACTTAATTTATCGTTATATAGATGATATAATAATTTTTGGTAAAAATAGTTAATACAAACCAAATATTACGTTCTACCCTGATTATCTCAAGCTCCTTAAAACTAACTTCAACTCTAATATGGTGGAATTCTTGGATTTAGACTTGCATCTTATTAACAATAATGCAGTCAGTAACATTTTTGACAAAAGAGATTCGTTTAAGTTCCATATAATTAAAATTCCCGTATGGAATAGTAATTTGCATATATCAATTTACAGAAATATCATTTTGAATTTTTTATTTAGAAATGATAACTTAACTACCCACAAAATAGATAAATACAATAATATAAAACAATTTTTTCAACGTTGTTTAGATCATGAATACCCTTTTAATTTCTTAAGAACTTATATTCATCACAAATACATTAACCGTCTAGTTACTTCGAATTCCAAAACCACCACACAACAATAGGGTTTCAAAGTCAGCTGTTAGTGGTCTTGCTGTGAAGATTATATCATAACACTCATATCACAGTTTACATTTTTCCACACACATCTTGAACATCTTACACATTGTTGACAACCAACCAAATTAGAGCCTAGCAAATTTACATTTTTGACAATCAACTAATTCAAATTCTACCGTATTTGATTGTCGTCTTTTTTTATACCTGTCTTTGCTGGCTGGTTTAAAAGTCAGCTCAAAAGATGTGTTTATGTATTTTCGAATTTTTTTAACTTGGTGAATAATCGATTTTCATTAATTTCAAGACGCTTGATTCTCCTCGTAAAAGCTCTGTGAGTAAAGAAATTTTGTTAAATTATTTCCTGAAAGATATTTTTCTTATGTAATTGTTTTAGCATTTTTCTACTTTTCTTACGTAATTATTTTGTGATTTTTCTGCATTAAGAGTTTGGGAGAGTTTGTTACATAATAGTAATGAGTGGTTTTTTCATACTCTCTGAGTTATCCAAACTCTGAAGTCTTGTTTATTTTATTTTATTTGGTTTTCCTACCGAGTTGCAAAGGGGGAAGGTTGGCGCCTTCAAACTAGTTTAACCCCACTTAGTTGGTCCTAAGTCCGAAATTGATCTTTCTCACTCGCTAGGTTCTTCTTTTTTGTTGTTTCTTTTTTTATTTCTCTATAATTTTGTTCTTCATGTTCAGGTTTTATATTTTTATTATGCTATTTCTTGTTATGTTCTTTATCTATTATTTCTTATTTTTGATATATAATACATATTTCTTTATATATATATATATATATATATATATATATATATATATATATATATATATATATTATATATATATTATATATATAATATATATATCTATACACTGGCCTCAAAAAGTTAAGGTACAACATGTTTTTCGAAGCTTACCATAAAAAAATGGCAGTAATAATAAAATGCATAGTTTACATGAATGATAATAACGAACTTTAAAAACATTAATGCAAAAACGATTGCTACAACTTTTATTTTATAGAAAAGAACGTATATTTATGAGTGAGAGAAAAATATGCAAATATCAAGCTTTCGTACTTTTGTGTGTAAGTTGTGTTTATTTTCAACAGTTGTTGTCAGTTTCGGTGACAATAGTCAATAGAGTTTAGAAAATGTCTCAAAGACGTCGTTTACCCAATTCGTTAAGGTGGCGGGCAGTTGGATGGATGGAAATGGGATTGTCTCAGGCTGATGCTGCTAGACGTCTCAATGTGTCTCGTAGTGTTGTTCAGCGACTTTGGGATCAATACAAATCCGAAGATTCTGTGTCCAGAAGACCTGTTCCAGGTCGACCACGAGCTACAACACCTGCAGAAGACCGTTTTCTAGCTCTTTCGGCACGAAGGAGAAGAACCACTACTGTGCCGCAGCTCGTTGCAGACCACTTTCAAGCATCAGGAAGAAGAATCTCCGCTACTACGGTGCGAAATCATCTTCACAATGCAGGTCTGTATGCAAGAAGACCAGTTGTGTGCGTTCCCCTCAACGGACGACAGCGAAGGAACCGCTTATGCTGGGCAAGAGAACATGTTTCTTGGACGCAGCAACAATGGACTTCTGTGCTGTTCACAGACGAGTCCAGATTTACAATGGAGAGTGATTCAGCGCGTCTGCTGATCTGGAGGGAACAGCGAACTAGATACCATCAATCCAACACTGTTGAAATACACAGTTATAGAGGTGGTGGAATCCTGGTTTGGGCAGGGATCTCGCTCGGTGGCCACACTGACCTGCATGTGTTCCATGGAGGAACCGTAACTGGTCTTAGATATCAGGATGAGATCCTTGATCCATATGTCCACCCATATGCTGCTGCTATTGGTAACGACTTCATTCTGATGGATGATAATGCACGACCTCACCGAGCTCGGATTTTTGAGGAGTATCTGGAGGATCACGGTTTGGAACGAATGGAATGGCCAGCTCGATCTCCAGACCTGAATTTGATAGAACATCTTTGGGACTATCTTGGCAGAGAGGTTGCTGCATTAAATCCTCCTCCAAGGTCGTTACATGAGCTGAAACAAGGCTTACTCTGTGTCTGGTCTTCGCTTCCTATTCCGGTGTCCGACAACTTAAAAAACAGCATGGGAAATCGATGCCGCCAATGCATTCAAGTTAGGGGTGGACACATTCCTTATTAGAGCCCATTTTTGTATTGTTTTTATGCCATTTTACCACATAATACTGTGATGTGCTGTTTTCTCCAAGAATGGACTTTTCCGCAGAGATTGCTTTTTTTGTTATAAATCGTTTTTGCAATACACTTATACAAATTTCTATGACGCATTCAATAAAAAACTATTTAATGCACATATCCTCCAAATTTTTTGTTTCTACATTCATTCATTTGCAAATTAGACACAAAAACCCGGTTGTACCTTAACTTTTTGAGGCCAGTGTATTATATATATATATTATATATATAATATATAATATATATATATATATATTTTATATATATATTATATATATATATATATATATATATATATATATATATATATATATATATATATATATATATATATATATGACATGTATCCTATATATATATATATGTCATGATTTTTAAGACAGAATCAGATTAAAGTTAGAAAATTGAAAATATGTCCTTTATTCTTTCATTTGTACATCTGTTCTGACACCGAGCAGGGAGGAAAAAGCACGCCATGGTGGTGGTTTCAAGTGGATAACACTTGAAAAACATATGGTAAGTATCGCTGCTTTGAAGAGCTTGCTTGCGAGTTAATGCTGACATATGTTGACTATTAAATCTAACGATCTGGAATTAGACATGTTTATTGGATAGGCCATATGTTCGGAAGAAATAAATGGCTGATTAGTTTGATACTTGAAGATGGGAACTGAGAAAGATGAGTCAAGTGCTAGATAGGGAATTTAATTTTTAATCTAATTTAATTATCCTTACATTCCCCCCAATTTTAAAAGGGAGTCATGGCGTGTTTTTTTCTCTCTTTACAAACATAATCAATTTTCATTAAACACAAAACAATACATAACATTATTTAGAAAGACATATTAACACAGTAGAAATATTAAAGGAATAGGAATACTAAAATCAAAATGCAATACAATAAACGAAACTATAACAGCAAACACAGTAAGGACACTTCAAACATATCAATTGATAAACATGAATTTCCATACATATAATTGAATATTAGCTTGTTTAAATCTATTCGACATCTAGAATAAGAGCTCGCGTTTCCTCCTAATCCTTCATAATAATAGATTCGTATTATAGCTGGTAGATATTTTCAAAAAAATTATGTTCAAAAATAATATATCAAACAATAACATACTAAATATAAAAATACATGAAATCATACAAATGTTAAAATAATAATTTTGTATAAAAATAAATTCTGGCGCCATCGTAGTAATACCTTATATTGTTACACACATTTTGCATATATACAATTCATTTTTTAAACAGATAAAAAATATAGACACTAATAAAATGAAATTATTAATAATATGAAAACGGTGTATAACACACAACTTCTATGCACTATCCAACACAATAAACAATGTTTTATTTCATATGCGTTATAAAATATAAAAACTATAAGAATATAAGAGCTCTTTTTTATTATTTTTAGTCGGAAAAGTGGACTCACTTCAATAATAACTTTCAGTATTTCTGAAAATTTTTCACAATATTCATTGTAACTTAATATCGCATACAATATTTTGAATCTTTCCGTAACCTTCTAAAAATAAGTTTCATAGACAAAAATTCTTCAGTTTCTCTTGCATCACACATTCACTAATAAAACTGTGTCACCTTACTTAATTTTGAACACATCTCTCTGAGAAATCTGCGTCATCAACTCACAGATGTTCCGGGATGCTGATAAGAAACAATGAGAGGTGTACATATCAAACTAAACAAATTTTTCATTTTAATGTTTCGAGACATATACAAAATTATAATGATTGTATTCTCCCTTATCCACTGTATAATTTCCAAAATTAGACTTCAAGTTATTAAGTTAATTTTAATTTTAGATAAGGAAAATTTTAAGAATTAGTGAATCCTGATATATGGCCGGTGTATCAAAACACACAATTTAAAAATGAAAAAAAAAATTATGACATGTAATAAGATTACTGCTGAATAAAATAATTAACAAAACAATTAAATTCAGTGGAGAAAAGAGAATGCAACGTGACTTTACTTGTGCTTCTTATCAAAATATCATTAGTGTTAGTACATTAATCATTTTTCTAAAAACTTACTTTTTATTTTTCAACTTTAAAACACCAATTTCTATCATAACTAGTAACTCATTCGACATCTTAAGATAAAATTATGAGTAGCATATTAAAATTTCTTAAAATTTTGCTTGAGACCAAACCTATATACTTTGTTTTCTCAATTAAAATATAAAGAAAATATCTCTCATTTATAACACAACTATATTATAAAAATTAAATACCATATCATATCATATATTATTCTTTTTCGCAAAGTTCTGTTCAGCAAAACTCAGTTATTTCTATGTTACTAAGTATACAATTTAACTGACCTCCACTTTGTAACGGCAGAACTTCTTGGTGAACATTAATCCAGATGATGTTGTCACGTTATTTCACTAGTAAAATTTAATTTATTTATTTTCCTTTCAATGTTGGTACTTCACTATTATTATATGGTGGTCAAATTCACAATATTACCGTGCAGACTTTCCGTCGAAGAAGATTTTTTCCTTTAATTTTTCTGGCGAAAGGGAATCACGGGGAAAAAGGGATTCACACTTATCTTCTTTTTTTTCTTTTTCCTCCATTAGAATGTCTCTTCCATTCACGGTAAACTGGATGGCCTCTTCAGCAAAGACATAATATCATTCGGCGATAAACACTGCATTCTTCTCGGTGTTAAGAGCGATGTTCTTCCGAGGATTATTAGCGCGATTTTTTTTTTTCCGTTGCACATGCTTTGCAGTTTTAGGCTGATGTGATACTTGGGGAGTCTCTAGCGACCGTTAGTGAGTTGATGTCAATATGAGTGCATTACTTTTGGGGCTATTTTGTGTGTTTTCCTATTTAAACCTTTGGATTAAAATGAGATGATTGATCACGAAGAACAAAAATTGTATATGAAATTTTGTTTTTTACTGGGAAAACTGTGACCGAGATCGTCGGGATGTTTCGAGGAGATAAATTTAATGGCGATGCTTAGGGAAAATCACCTGTTAACAAACGTTTTTTTTGTTGTTGAAATCTGGCATCGTGTCAACTTAATATATGTTACGCTTAAGGAGTCCTTCCACGGGAAGAAAAGAAGAAAAAATTTCCAAAATCAAACGTTGAACTAATTTACATCGTCAAAAGTACATTTACCAAATTTGAGAGGAAACAAATGTCTCAGGAAGGGCGATCATGACAATGCTCAACCGAAGACAGCTTTGACGGTTCAACAGTTTTTGGCAAACAGCATGGTGATGGTATCTCATCTACCCTGCTCACCAGATCTGGCTCCATCGGACATTTTTTGTTTCCGCAGATGATGGGAATTCTAAAAAGAAAACTATTCAATGCTGTAGATGAAATCAAAGAAGACACTTCGGCTTTGAGATCTATCCTAACACATGATTTCTAGAACTGTTTTGTGCATTGACAAGATCATTAGAACAAAAACACATGGACAATACTTTGAAGGAAACAAAAAATTAAAAAGTGCAAAATAAGGTAAATAACAAAAATAAATTCCGGTTTTGGGGGAAATTCTCTCTCGTATATCTGTCTAAAATTACTTGCTGATAACACTCGTTGTACACCTCAAGGTAACGTGAAATGGTTTCAACAATCTCACAGAAAGGACGTTAGAATATGGTATAGAATCATTCATAAGAAAATATTACCTTTTATTTTATTTTGATGCAATTTCATCATTTTAAAAAGGAAAATTTTTTAAATGCATTTAGAGAATGTCTTACAAAAATGGCCAATTCCTCTATCAGATACAGATTTCCCATTTAAATTTGTGTCTCTAGAATACCATTCAAATTATACAAAGTGTGTTATAGATTAATTCACCTGGTTTTCGGCATTGCTGCATCATTTCTTTAACTTTCCTTCCCACAAAGGAAAGAACAATTTTAAGATGTTGTTTTCCCATTTCAGATAAGTAAACAAGAATGCCAGGACATCGGTATTAGAGGCCTGTATATTGAAAAAACAAACGGGGAAATAGTTTTGTGTAAACGGAAAGGGAAAAAAAACGCTATTCGTAACGTAGTCGTGACATTTTCTAAAAGAAAAAAAAATCCTCTAGTATCTTTATCTGTGGTATTGGTCACTTTCTTCCGTTTCTCAGAAATCCTGCTTTCATTTTACGGATTTATATATATATTTCCAGGAATGGCATTGTTTTGTATTGCGCCTTGTACTTAAAGGAAAAGTTTGTGATAGATTTTGTATCTGACAGTGAGATAAGATAGATTTAAGTTTAAAAAAATTAAAGTATGCAAAAACACACTGAAAAATAAAACGTTCACTATATATATATATAAAAGTATATAATTACCATAATTGAGATGAGATACATAACAAGAAAAATGTTCTTTAATTTGTTCTTAGCTACCCATAATTAATAATGATTTTTTTCTTGAAATTTGTCATTTTTTAAGAACATTGACTGAGTAAAAATTTTCTAAAAAATCATTAGTTTGGACTCTGGTATCCTAGATTCAACAGTTGCTTCGAATCCTTGTCTGATGAAAGAGGTTCACCAACGGATGAGAAATATGATCTTTATTATGTCTACCTAATCATTATACCTAAATTTGATCTAAGCTATGCGAGTTTAGGTGATTAAAAAAAGGAAACCTATTCAAAAAAAATCCTAAATACGAACAGACAGCAATATTTAGGATGTACTCAATACTGGAAATAATCTGCAGAAAGGGATAAGTCATCGATACAAGTAGCTAGAAGAGACGGTGGCATTTTTCCATCTGAAAGAAGTGGAAACACAGTTCCCCCATCCATAAAATGTTTTTCCTTCGATTCTAAGCCGCACCCAATTTTCAGTAGCATAACCTTTGGAAAAATAGTGTGACTTAGATTCGAACAAATACGGTAATTCAATTTTTCTCAATGAATTGGCCATTTTGAATAAAGTAAAAAACAATTCAGGATAGCTTAGCATTTCTCGTTAATAGGGCAGCAGTTCTCTGGAGACACATCCAATATCTCTTTTACGGTGTTGTTGAATATTTCAGATACAACTGTCCGACATCCAACATTGTGGCATAAAGAGTTTTTGAGTAGTTGTCTGTTCACAATGATCAACACACAAGGCTCCACCTTCACTGAACGGAGATGGCTGAGGTTGCTACAAGGAGTCATTAGCAGAATGAAGCCCGAGGGAATTCTAGAATAAGGGGATATATTAAACAATTGTTCAGAACGTTTATAATGTCCCCCAAAGTATTTTTAAATGCTATTCAACGAATTAGAGATTATTTTGCAATATATGTGGTACCTTTGAGTATTTCCCAATTGTTAACTAGGGTTATAGGGATTGTAAGCTTGAAAATGTGTGCCTTAAATTTGATGTTAGTAGCAAATACATCTAGAGTTGTATTGTAGCCTGATATCATGGTGGTTTCTTAGAGATTAGAAATTCATAGTGCTCAACGAAGAAACCTGCTTCGATTTTGCATTAGATGACCATCTGATGAACCTAATAAGATAATACAGCTCTCAAACTTTCAATATGTGCTACCCAATTTCTTTTATCATAATTTTTATCGCCCCATCCCCAACACAATAGCTGTGTTTTCAATGCAATAACAATGTATTTTGACGCTAAAGTTACAATATGACCTTCATTAAAAACCATACAAAATATCAAGATAATCATTAAATTTTGTATATGTTACTTTTAAGTATGAAATTTTAAGTGAGTTCATTTTCATTAATGTAAGTAGTATGTTTAATTCTACTTTTAAAATAGAACATATTGCAAAATAGTTTTAATTAAATTAAATGTTTATTTATGTAATCACCTATTTTTCATCCATTCGAAATCCACCTGGATTTTCTACGGTGGCTGCTTTGAGGATAAAGTATAGATCTAAGGTAAATATAGATGAAAAAAATTAGAGTGTCAATTTCGAATATTAAACCTTCCTTTTTTAAAAGCCCATCGGGGCACTAGCAATTAATAAATATGTTCTTAATTTAGTATTGATAATTACCAAGTGCATTGTGTGTTACAAATATATTTATCTGTTCGTAAGTATAACTAAAGATGTATGATAGAAATGCATCACGTTTGAACACGATTGTAATTTTATATTCCCTTTTTCGAGGAATGTCTTTGTAGACGATCTTCCTCCCATCACTTTACTTGTCTTTTTATATAACTCATTTAGAAGTTTACAACACTTTAAAAAATTCAGTGCTAACAATTATTTTAAATAGTAGTAGCCATTATTATTTATTTATTTATTTTTTTGCTAAAAAATTACTATTTTTATGCTTCACGAATAAAGAAGTAAACTGAAAGAAGACAAAAGATCAAGAAACAGAGTAGATATATATGATATTTCATTGATGTAAGTTTATTTCTTGTACTGAATGAATTGAACTTTATTTCACGTTAAGGAACAGAAATGTCTTTCTTCCCAACCTATTACTACTCTTCTATTTAATTCTTATTATTAGTTCACACTCTCTCTATATATATCTAGTTAAAATTTTCAATCGCTAATAAGATATTTCTATTCATTCACTTAAGTTAAAATACATTTTTTTTAAACTTGTAGTGGATCACACTTGTTGTTAATGCAGATTTTTTGAATATTAATTCATTAATTTTTAATTAAAGAATAAATAGTATCAAACAAAAATAATAGCTCAAACACCAATATAAAAAGAGGAATTACACGTTCTGTCCCTGTAGCGCAATGGATAGCATGTTGGACTTCTAATTCGCAGTCCATGGGTTCGAATCCCGCCTGGGATGACCTCATTTCTGAGAATATATTTCTACAATGCTATTTTATTGGAATAATTGAATTTAATTGATGAATAAAGAGTAACAAAAATACACAAATAATAATCCAGCACACTATATAGAAACGAAATGGAAAATCACCTTTTCTTTTGACATTCAACAGTATGATTCTGTCCTACACGGAGAAAAAAGACTTACTCAAAAATGAGCACATATGCATACTCATTTTGAAAGGAGTATGTATGCGCAGTCCTTTTTTTAGGTGACTAAAAGTGGTTTCCGAGGTACTTTTTTCGGAATTATTTATTATTTATTTTAGAATGAATTCGATATCTCACCATGGCATTTTCATAAAAATCGCCAAATCCGAAGAAAAATCAACAAATCAAAATGTGCCCCCATACTACATTTTGGGCCGAGGGAGGGGGGGGGTGCGAGCTCAGGTGTCGTCCACGTCACTTCACCATGGCTCAAAATTAAGTAGTCCGTCACCAAAAGCTCTCGTGTAGCTAAACACACACAGTGCAACATTAATATTCACTTACTCGGAATAGAGCTAGTAAGAATTTATAATAATTGATATCAAGCACAGCCAATATTTATATTACAATGATATTAATTTTCTCATAAATCATTTTATTCTTATATTAATTTTTTTTTTACTTTTTAGTTCGATTTAAAAAAAACTATAAAAACATGTTTTAGTTTTTTTTAAAACTATAATTTTTAGGAGATTAATTGCTTGTAAATTTTAAAGAACTTTTTTAGCTTAGTAAATTTATGGAAAAGTTTCCTAAAGAATTTATTTAAAGGAGCTTCAAGAATTTCACAACACTGATTTTATGGTTCCTTTCACTCTCATTTTTATATATTGAAAAAATCAAAATTTACTGAACGGAATGAGCCAAATTAGTTAGTAAAATTGAATGTAATCTATTTCAAGAATGCTTTTTAATATAGTTTTGGAAATCTACTTAAATTACTAAATCTACTTAACTAATATTTAATGGATATTTTGTCTTATTAGTAATTGATCTACATTGTTTAAATTCGATTTATCAGTACTTACATATTATTACAACATTTTAGTGACATTATATGAAACAAAGCACATTTTTTCCAATTCAGCACATGCGAAATTAGTATTGCCCAGCTGGGCGAGTTACCTGAACGTAGACGTTGCTATAATATGCAAGTACAGATTAATCTTTTAACACAGTGCAGAAAGGCTATACTTTCATAACTATAATACTTTGCTTTGTTTGAAAACAATTTTGATATTTTTAAAAAATCTTATTAAATTGATATTTTTTATAATAAAAAGACAAGCCCAATGAATAAGTTTTAATTCCCAACATGTATATATTCTGGTTTATAATATAACTTTAATGTACCCATAGTTTTGTTTATTTGTTAGAAAATGAATGAGTTATATATCAGATTCTTGATATTTAATCCGCTTAAATATATTTTACGTTTTTATTTATTAAGGCGTTCAGAACCATGATTACATACAGTGAACCACAAAATTGGTCGCACACTTGCAATTTAATACAAAATATAATGTTTTCGACTAATAAAAATAATTGTATTGTAATTTTTTTATAATATCTGCAGCTTTTTCTTAACGCAATGACATAATTAGTTTTTTTTAAATAGTATAACTATTTTTTTTAAAAAAAAATTAATAATCTAGAAACTACTAAAAAAATTACGCCACAAATTCTTCGTACACTTAACAAAAATCTCAACATAGCTTTAAATACTTATTTCTTTCTTATTTTAGTTCTTAGTAGGATATCTTCAGTGTTCACAACAACTTTCAAATGCCTTCGTATAAATTTAATCAGTTTTTTGTAATTTCTGCATCGATTTTCGACCATTCTTCTATGATTATTGCTTTTACTTCACATTATGTGTTTGTATGTCATGTGTTTTTTTTAAATCAGAGCCTTACCAAATATGTTCTGCTGAGCTAAATAAAGTGATTGAGGCAGTGTTTCAGAGTCCGGGAAAATTATCGGGGCATCAGCAGCGTACATTGAGATCAGTGCGCTTGGCGTCATTATCCTGTTAAAAAATGAAGTCGTCTCCTATATCCAAATGTTGGGCGGATAATTTAAAATTTATCTTTAAAATATTTAAATATAACTCATGATTTACAATACCATAAAAAATATCTAATTCTGAGGCCGGTTTACACCTCCACACAATAATACTTCCGGTGCAGGAGTTCATGTTCCACATAAATTCATGAGATTAAACTCCCTATTTACAAGCTATAATATGACCATCGGAACCAAAAATGTTGAATTTTCTGTCATCTCAATCAATTTGCTGTCAATTTTGTATGTTCTGAAACTTAATCCCCAGAATCTAGTTGGATGAATTAACTTTGGAGGTGGAAGTGTTCTTCCGTGGGGATGTAAATCGGTCTCAGATTTAAGTAATTTGGCATTTTTTTATTGTGAATCATGAACTCTATTTAAATATTTTAAAGAGAAATTTTAAATTATTTGCCCAAAATTTGGATGTAGGATACAGCTTTATTTTTAACAGGATAATGATGCCAAGCGCACTGATCTCAATGTTCACTGCTGGTGTTTCTATAATTGCCCCCAAATTTTTAAACACCTCCTCAATAACTTTATTCCGCCTAGTAGAAAATATATGGTGAGATTTTGACTTAAAAAAAGAAAAACATGGCATTTAAACACATAATGGGAAGTAAAAACAATAATCATAGAAGAATGGCCGAAATCGATGTAGAAACTACAAAAAACTGATTGAATTTATACCAAGATGTTTAAAAGTTATTATGGACACTGTTTGCTCTTCCGGACTTAATAATGTACCAGGAGTAAAATACCAACAACTATTCTGCAGTTCATTTCTTTAATGATGCAATTAATTCACTTCTACATTCATTGCAATCTATGGTGCCAGGTGAACCAGTATAAATATTAAGAGCAATTGGGTTTTACCGTTGTCATACAAATTATACATCCAAGATTATAAGATAAATAACAATACGCAAATTCCAACATAACTCGCACCCATCAAGAATTTATTCTTGATGTGCACAGGTAATATACATAACTTTACAAAATATAGTTCTTTGATACAGTCTCTTTTTAGTTTTTAATGTTACAACCCGAACTATTTCATCCTTACCTGGATAGGTAGATATGACCTTTCCAAGGGGCCATATAGATAGAGGAAGATTGTCCTCCTTAATGATTACACAACATCTGCTATTTTTAAATCCGATGTGCTGTTTCCACTTGGTTCTCTCTTGTATAGAATTTAATTAATCAGTTTGCCATCTCTTCCAAAAATTTAATTTCTTAACTATATTCCAACGTCTCTTTAGTGTAAGTTTAGATTCGTTTACTGTTTCAGGTGGACCTTTAATTTCTTCCCCCACTAAAAAGTGAGATGAAGTTAGAACATTTAAACTGTCTATATCATTATCCGCCAGTCTAACTAAATGTCTCGAATTGAATACAGCCTCCATTTGAGATAAATTTTGAAGAATTCTATACATTGCTAAGCTTGTACTACCCTCGACTCCCTTTAGATGGAACTTTACTGATTTAACACCCGCTTCCCAGAGTCCTCCAAAATGAGGACTCAAAGGAAGTATAGTATGCCATTCAATTTCCTGTTGAAAAAAAAATAGCATACCTTTTCCTCACCCGTAATTTTAGATAAATGTTTAAATAGTTCTCCTAGTTTCCTTTTAGCCCCTATAAAATTAGTGCCGTTGTCCGAATGTATATGCCTAGGAGTGCTCCTTCCTAGCACTCCTTTTTTAATGTAGCAATAAAAGTTTCGGATATATAATCCCCTACTAACTCTAAATGCAAAGCCTTAGTGGCAAAACACAAAAATATAACAATGTACCCTTTTGTTGTTTTAGCTCCTCTTCCTCTGTATTTTAATACAGGAACCGGGGACCTGCGTAGTCAATTCCTTAACAGTAAAACGGTCTTTTTAAGAATTACTCTAACTTTAGAAGATCTCCCATCTTCTGTTTGGACATATTACTTCTAAATCTACAACATTTTATACAATTATACACACATTTCTTAATTAACCTTTTAGCATTTACAATCCAATACTTTTGCCGTTAAATAGAAATTAACAAATTACCACCTGCGTGTAAATTTAAAATATGATAACACTTTACTATTAGACTACTTAGAGTTTATGCCGATTTGGCAGTATAATTGGATGCTTTGCATCATACTGTAATTGTGCGTTTTGAAGCCACCTCCCACCCTGATCAACTCGTCCTCATCAATAAATGAACAAAGAGCTTCTAGTAGGATTAAGTGCTTTAACTTTAAGAACTTAATTTCACTTTCGAAATATACATTTTGCACATATAATATAACCATATTACGCGCAACAAATATTTCCACTGTCGTTAAAGGTTTCATTTTACTTCTGAAACGTTTTTACGTTCTTACCATCTTTGCAGTGCTGCATAAATCTAAGACAAAATGTCAAAATTATAATTATCTTTGAAAATGATGAATATTTGTCAAAAATATCATTTTTACAATGTACAGAAAATACAAAAAAATCCTTTTAGTTTCTATTATAACAGATTTTTTGGTGTCCCTTTTGTCCTTTACTGTTGGTTGCTTGGGCCAGGATTCTTCAGTAGATAGCCATTGAGGTCCCTCCCACCATAGGCTGCAGTCGGGTAAATCTTCAGGTGACATGCCTTGGGAGCCAAGGTCAGCTGGATTCTCTTTTGATGGAACATAACGCCATTGCTTACAAGGTATGATGTCCAGTATTTCAGATGTCCTATTGGCGACAAACGGCTTCCAGTTTCTGGGAGGGGATGATAGCCAAGACAAGACAACCTGTGAATCAGTTCAAGCATAAATAGTAATAACATTATCCTTTAAACAATTACACAAAATTCCAAAAAATCGTGGCAATAATAAAGCTCCTTTCAACTCTAGTCTTGGAATACATCTGGGCTTCAGAGGACCGACTTTGCTTTTTTCACCCAAAATCGTAACTTTAGTAGTTTCCCGATTTTCTTGCACCGCATAGACGACACAAGCGTAAGCTGCTCCCGATGCATCTGAAAATCCAGGAAGAGTTACTTGCTTATTTGTAATTTGAAGCCACCTTGGAATTGATAAATAGCAAACTTGCTGAAATTCCATTTGAAAATTGTCCATTTAAGTACAAAGTGCTCAGGTAAAGCATCGTCCCAATCGAGTTTTAAAACCATAAGTGATGATAGAAAACTTTAACTAATATCGTGCAAGGCGAAAGAAAACCGTAAAGGGTCAAAAAGTCTTGCTGATTGGGATAAAAATGACCTTTTTTGTAATCTGTCCTTCAAATTTAAAATTTATATTGAAAATGAACCTATCTTTTTTAGTGACCCAAAATAAGACCCAACGCTTTTGAGCAATCTTCAGGATGAATTTCTACATTTGGTTCATTAAATTCTAGATTTATAGATATATTGATTACAACATCTCGAGAATTAGAACGTCACTTTCTGAGGTGAAATCCTCGAGCATTTAAAGCTTCAAATAAAGCTTGAATCAAAATGATTGTTTCATTATTAGACGATACTTCTGATATTAAATCGTTCATATAAAAATAATTTTGAATTATACTAGATAGTTCAGGATTTTGGGGGTTGCAGTCTAATGATATTCGGTGTAAACATCTAGTAGCCAAAAATGGGGCCGATGCGTACCATACGTTACTGTCGAAAGCTTATATTCTTTAATATTAGAATCTAATGACTTTCTCCAAACTATCTTTTGCAAGTTTTGATCGTTCGAATCAATTAAATTTGCCTATTCATTTGTTTTATGTCAGCCGTAAAAGCAATTTCATTTACTCTAAATCTTACAAGAAGAGTACAAGTTCGAAGACATACTGTTTTATGATCACAAATTAGTTACACTTTTTCTTAAAATAAAATTTTTGTTGGTACTTTTTGTATTATCACGACCGTATTGGCGATAAACGTTGGCATTTTCGCGATAATACGCGAGTATCTTTTGGTAAAACACATTAAATATAAAAATAATTTCGATTTCGAAGTTAAGCAGCAAAAATATTTCATAAAATGTATATTAAATTATATGTAAGATGAAGAAAGTGAAATTTACAACTTAGGGATCACGTATTTAGATCCCATAAGATTTGAGTTGATATATCTTTTTCTGTTAAAAGTTCATATTAAATACAACAGTATCGAAAATGAATGCTATACATACTCATATTTAAAAGCCAAAAAATAAAAAAAAACCTCAATAATGAATACATTACATACTCATATTGTTGTTGCATTTTCAAATTTGTTCCAGTAACAGGCTCAAAAATGAGTATGTGATGTTTCAATTTTGAGTACGTACTCGTTGCCCAAAATGAAAATCTGGGATACTCAAATTTGAGTTTGCATCGGAGCTATTTTGAGTATGTGACGTATTCAAAAACGAGTATTTTGTACTCAGTTCTGAATAGCGGTTTTTCGCAGTGTATATGTATACATATTTATATGAATTATAATTAATTAATAAAAAATAACTGAATTAAATCTTTTGATGGCTTAAGTAGGAAATGACTTAATTTTATTTTTAAACTACTTGTTAAATTTTGTTTGGTAACGGATAATGAAACGTATATAAAGAACCTCCTATATTTTATGTATGTTTGCGTCATATATACACATACACACCCATATACATGTATATATATATATATATATATATGCAAGGTGTCTGGGCTAAGAGTATCCAAGAGGATTATTTATTTGAGCTAGTTGCATTTAAATTCGAATTGCATTAAATTACAATTTTATTTACAAAACAGTCATTTTTAAACTTGTCTTGAGTTATATATATATATATATACATATATATATATATATATATATATATATATATATATATATATATATATATATATATATTCTTTTAGAAAAAACACAATTAAATATTCTAACATAATTTGTTAAATACATATTTAAAAAAAATAGAACTTTGTCAAAATTAACTACATTCGGACCTCCAAACTACGAACCTCTACATTGCAAATTTTTCTATATAGCGAACTTTTTCCTGGAACCAAGAACATTTCACGATTTTCTTCGTCAAATAACCTTCCAAGAATGAAGTGCATTTTATACATAACGAGCTCTTTCTCTTGTGATTCAAGTTTTTCTCTCTCCTTTTTTAAAGTATTTCTAGACATTTCAAGTTATTTTTTCTTTTAACGCATTTAAGGAGGATCATAAATGTTGAACTAGTTTTATTAGGTATTTAGGCTCTTCAAGAGCAGTAGAATTCGAAGCGTTTCATCCAAGAAGTGCAACCTTTAACCCCATCGCTCAGTTCACTTTAAACAGCTTCGATATTTCTTTTCACCCTCAGTGCAGTTGTCTTGTGTCTCCGTGTCGTTGACCCAGTCTCCGTTCATTTGTAGTATTGAACAGTCGTACTGGTAACTTCGTTTCTTGTAGCCCGAAAATGTCTCAACGCAAGTGTTTGAGCATCAAAGAAAAAAACAAATTAATTCTTCAGGAAGTGGATAAAGGCGTCTAGAAACTTTCCTTGCAGTTTTTCTTTCTTTCTTTTGATAGTTAATATATATATATATATATAATAAATATTATTAATTTACAACAAGGTGTGGATAATTACTTTAATATATAGTGTTTAAGAATTTAAAATGTGTTTTATGTGGACTGTAAAGAAAATTAAAAGATGAACCTCTATATATAACGAATTTTCCATATAACTAACTTTTTTCCGGGATTTAGTGTCTTCATTATACATAGATCCGATTGTGTATTTAACATTTATTTATTTTTTATTCATTTGTAATTTGGTGATCAGATACATAATTTTAGGTCAAACAAAAAATACATCAACACTGGAAAAAAAATCATTACAAGAGTCTTATCAAAAAAATTTGTTTCTATTTTGTGTGAAAACATGAACAATGTTCCCCTTCAGAACTGGTGTCGACATAACTAAAAGAGAAAAAGAAGAAGGGGGAAGTGTCTGTAATCTTTGGCTAAATCATGGTGGTCAACAAAAGCAACAACAAAGCTGTTTGCTGGGCGTAAAATAATCCTTCCGATGGAAAAAGAAACTTTTCTTGAAAAAAGAGATCAGCGCAATGAGACGAACAAAAAACAAGTAATCGATGTCCTTTCTCACTGATGAAGAGGTCAACAGGAAATGAGTTTCTATAAAGATGTTCTCAAAGATAGTTGGGCTTCGAAAGGATTTAAGTCAGGAATGTCGATTAAAAAACTGGATTGAAAAAAAAATTGCCCAATAAAATTTAGTTTAGATGTACTTTAATTATGGATCAGAGCAAGCAAATATATATAGTTGTTAAATACACTAAAAAAATATACCATTTCTTATAAACTTTAAGCAAGTAAGTATTGTGGTGTGTTAATGATAAACTCTATATATCTAAATCTATTCATATATATATATATAAATTTTATTACATTTTCTTTGCGATTATATATATATATATATATATATATATATATATATATATATATATATACAGTGACTCCCAAAATTGAGAGTACACTTAATTTCGATTCACCATCGGATCAACAGGTGTAGAAATTAATATGCTATGTTAACGCACTTTTGTACATTCAAAATGCATACATTACTCTTCCAAATAACATTAAATGTAAGACATGGAAATTGGTTGAAACAAAAATATGAAGGTTTGAAAGAAAAACTACACCATTTTAATGTCACAAAATTGAGG
The DNA here is from genome assembly GCA_019973935.1 of Trichonephila clavipes. Lineage (NCBI taxonomy): Eukaryota > Metazoa > Arthropoda > Arachnida > Araneae > Nephilidae > Trichonephila > Trichonephila clavipes. Next base: position 177,054 of record BMAU01014636.1, on the reverse strand, counting down.
GTACACTTCTTTAATCACTATGCAAAACTACCAGTAATTTTTTAAATATAAATTTGATAATAGATCTATAATAAAGGAAGGCTTTCAAAGGCTATCTGATAACAAATTTATGTTTGTGATTTGATGTCTTGATAAAAATGGAGAATCGGAAGGAAACGACGATCGAAGAGAGAAAACTTGTTATTAAACTGTCAAATGAAGGTAAATCCCAGCTGAATATTGCTAAAGTAGTTGGACGAAGTGTTAACTGTATCCAAAAAATCCTGCAAAAATTTAAGACTGGTATGCTGGCAAATAACGAAGGAAGAGGGAGAAAGAAAGTTATGAACTCCATAACCGAGCGAAGATTTATACATCAAGTGAAGATTGATCCTAAAATTAGTGCTTCTAAAATTGCAGCCAGTACCTCTAATACCTTAGGTCGATCGGTTTCTGCAGAAACGGTACGAAGAGTCCTAAGAAAGGCTGGCTATAATGGTAGAGTAGCTCGAAAAAAGCCCTTAATTGGTAAGAGGAATAGAGTCAAGCGATTGAAATTCGCTAAAGAACCCATTTTAAAGCCTCAACAGTTTTGGAACGAAGTCATTTTCAGTGATAAGAGTAAGTTCAACATCTTCGGCAGTGACGGTCGTTGTATGGTGTCGCGTAAACCAAATACCTCACACCACCCAAAACACACAATTCCTACTGTGAAGCACGGAGGTGGGTCGGTGATGGTTTGGGGGTGTATGGCTATGTCGGGGGTGGGAAGGCTAGTATTCATTGATGGAATCATGCACACAAGATGGCTTATCTTAATATTCTGCAAAATAATTTGAAAGAAAGTGCTGATAATTTGGGATATTGGGGTCGAATTTCATATTCCAGCAAGACAATGAACCCAAGCACACTGCGTTTGTTGTAGAAGAATGGCTGCTTTACCATTGTCGGAATCAACTTGATATACTTCCACACAGTCTCCCGACTTAAATGTTATCGATCATCTGTGGTCCCACCTTGAGAGACCTGTGCAAAAACATCAAATTACAAGCAAGGAACAATTGAAAACGGTATTGCAAGAAGAATGGCTGAATATTGCTCCCGAGACCACTAGACATCTTGTGGAATCGATGCCTCGGTGATTGGAAGCTGTCATATCAACAAAAGGTTATGCTACTAAATATTAACTCTTTATTATTCATGATTTATGCAGGAAAATAGATGCATGTACTCTCAATTGTGTGGCTATTAATTTCTGTTAATTTTCTTTATAAGTTATTATATGTATCTTTAAACTAAGAAATATTTTGTTTTATCATTCAAAATAGTGAATTATGATCTAATAAACGCATCTATGCTTAAAGGGTTTAATTATTTCCCTCATTTAATATAATTTTTTCATTCTAAACATTTATTCCCGTTTTAAAAGTAGGTGTACCCTCAATTTTGGGAGTAACTGTATATATATAGTATAATAAAATTAAAAAAAAAAATTAATTAGTGACAAAATTGTACTACCTACAAAGCCAAAAAAAGAAAGAAATTGGATTCTAAGAAACATATCAAGAAAATAGATTGATATAAATACGTATATATAAATGCTTATATTTACAGCTGTAATAAATACTGTTACAACCCATTGTTATTAATCAATACTTTCTCTTATTTGTGAAAAGGTTTAGTTTTTTCTAACATTATATTGTATTGAACAGTGATACACACATGTTTATATTATAATTTTATTTCTTGTTTGTAGCACATATTGATTTTCTAACAATTTTAATAGCTCAATACCACAGATTCTTGTAAATTCTCTTATTATACAATCTTAGTAGGATAGTTTTATACCACCCCATTTATTTCACACGCGCACATTTACATGTACAAACAAGCATATATATATATATACATTCATATGGGAATTCTGAGGATATGAAAACATAAATACAAGATACAAGATTACACTACAATGTCTCATTAACCTCTCTTTTTATTTTTCAATATTTCTAGAAAAAATTAAAATTCAACGAGGAAAATACAGTAAAAAATAATATAAGTTCTTTAAATAAGATTAAACATACTAAAATTAATTTTTAGTTCTAAAATACCTTACTTTAAGAAATAAAATTGTTAACTACTTGCTGCACCAGGTATACATTATGAAGATAAATCATAAAGTAAATAGTTCATTTCAGGTTTTGTGGGATATGAAGCAACAAAAGCTATTATCCCTAAAGTAAATTGTGCAGCAAGCGTACCAAATTAAGTAAATTTTAGTACAATAAATATTCGTTTTAATGTGTTCAACAAATTATTACATGATTGCGAAATCTATTAATAAGTATAGTAAATAAAGATAACAAAAGTAGTGAGAAACTAAATCAAAATAATAATAAAGTTATATAAATGTGTAGCTTAAGGAAATTAAATAGAATAATCATGTCGTATCGTAACTTCTAAATATGCGTTACTAACTTCAACATTTTCCATATTCGAATGTCTTGGATTCGAATCCGAAGCTTAAATTAATGTCGAAGCGTTAAACAATCACACGCACAAATATATTGTAAAAGTAGTAATTGAATAAATTATTCATTTTTAAGATTGAAACAGAGATCAAATTCTCTATTCAGTAGATACACTATTTGTTTGATATAACTAAAGAGATGTAGCCATCTGGTAAAACCTCATCATCATTTTAGCCTGACCCTGATCAAGTTTTGTTAATGCGTCTTCACAATGATAAATTGGAAGCAATAAAACCATTCATTGATATGGTTTGCTTTAACCACTATTATTTCTCTAGATCTACTTAAAATAACTTTATATAGTATTACGTATTTTTTTTTTTTTTCTTTTTTTTTTAAATTGCGTTATTTGTAAGGCATACTTATACAAGGTGTTGCCAAATTCGACCGACAAATTCAGAGGGATGCTAGGAGGTAGCATGTGGGTGACAAATCACCACAGAAAGCGGAGTCGCAAAAAAACGTTTCATTGGTGAAAGTCGCGATAATAGTAGCCAGCAGGAGTACGATGAGCAAGACAAGGGGATTGACCGAACGAATGCAGAATTTTGGAGTGCCGAGGTAGGGTCGAAGAAATTAGCAGATATGCATATTTCCCAATTTTTCCGGAGTTGTTGCAGGGAATACCGTCCACCGTACACCAGATCGTGTTGTTTATGCACGAAGGTACACCAGCACTTTTTTCGATTGCGTTGCTTAAATATCTCCATGCCACTAGGGATTGAAATATCGGACCAAAAGTTTAATAACGGTATTTGGTATTTTTTAGGTCTTAATACCGGGATAGCGGATTTAATACTGGTAGTAGAAATTTTAGAAAAAGAAAGAAAACACAGGGGGGTGTTTTTTTGTTTTATTTGCCAGTTTTATTAAAGAAAGTAATTATAACAAAAAATAAATTGTATTTTATAAATTATAACGGTATATAAAGAATCACAAAAAAGTAAAAGTACAATTTATTTATTTAAATCACAAAAAAGAGTGTAAATATCACTATTCAGTCTGTGAGACTATTGCAAATTTTTGAAATATGATTTAATAAAAAAAAAAACATAATGCATCAATTATATTGTCATTAAGCTTGGAAAGTAATATTGTGCAAAAATTACCAGTTATCGAAAACGGTCTTTTGGCATCTACTCTAGTTGCAATTCGTGATATACGTTTGGCAAATCGTGATATTCTCATATAAGTAATGAAAGAAAACCGAAGTATTATTAACTAGATTTTGTGTTCCTTAAAGTTATTCTTATTCATTAATATAGGTTATTATTTATGGGTATTTATATAAAGAATCTTAGAAATATTTTGAACCCTAAAGTATGATATGCAAATACAATATCAACTCACCAATTAAAAAAATATCGAAAAGTCACGCATTTATTCACATTAATTTTTTTGTTGTCACAGATACGAATATCAGATTACGGATCCTCCGCGTGCGCAGTATCGCCCTGAGATTTAAAAAGATAGTATTGGCCTGTCTCGTTGGATGATTCACATATGTTATCAGTTCTCTTGATTGTACGATGCAACTTTACATTGACAGTCTTATTAATTTCGCCGGTTAGGGAGACATAAAAACAAAAACGCAAACTATTTTACTATGTTGGTGATCTGTGAGCATATAGTGTAGACAATTTTTTAAAAAAATCTAGTAAAGACCGAAAAACTGTTATTTAACCTTGAGAATACCGGTATTACAAAATTGTCCAAATGGCTCAAAATACCGGTATTCGGTATCCCGGTAGACCGGTATTGCAAACCTTACATGCCACATATCCCGAAAGGTAAATTGGATGCGGCAGATGATCTGGTTGGTCTGCATGCATACTGGACCTCTCAATCCCTTGGAACCTTTCTTCTAGAACCACCCGAAATCGCCTTTGTACGATTCGCCGGTGCTGCAGTACAGTGTTTCGCAACCTTTTCATCGCCGCGGACCAGATCATTGATTGAATATTAACGTCGCACTGTTCAGCTACACGAGGGCTTTTGGAGACGGACCACGTAATTTTGAACCATGGTCAAGTGACGTGGACGACATCTGAGCTGGCACCCCCTCTCCTAACTACCACACCACACCAACGGGAGGACGTTTCAGCTCTCGACAGATTTAACGTGCATCGCTGCCCTACACGGCGGATCTTTAGTGGTACTGGGCTCGAACTCGTGACAAGGCAAGCCACGGTCCGATACATATACCACTCGGCTACCGCGGCCACTCGCCGCGGACCAGTGAACGTTTGTTAATTTTACTGTGGCCAGCTGAGGTGAAAAGGTTTATTGTTTGTATTTTAGTCTGTTTTGATTTAATAATATTAATTCAATTGTATTTAATCGTGGCATTAGAATACAATATAGCTACACCAAAAAATGAATGTAAAGTGATTTAACAAGGAATATAAAGTTATTTTCATAAAAAGTAGCTCAAATCCAAGAAAAATATAGCACAGTAAATAATTTAATGTTTCTTGTGCGGCTTGGTACCATTTGATACATGGACCGTTACCTGTCCGCGGACCGGGGATTGCGGAACACTGCTGTAGTAGAGTTGAACTCCGTCTCCACTGACATCGTCAGGACACCAGATGCGACGGATGGGGTATGACCTACAAGGCAGCAACTTCAAATAATTCCGACCCGACTCACTTGTTACATTTCTGGCATCGAGCTGTGATGCATTGCTCGTGTTGTAAGCACGTTTGAAGCCTAATTATTCCGATTAAACTTCATTTGCGACCACGTATTCTATAGTGAGTTGTCCTTTTCACGCTACCAACTATCAGGCTCTTTGAATTGTCGTTCGAATTAGGCAACAGCCTGTATACAATACTTTACTTCATTACTGGAATGAATACTTTAAATAACATTACTAATACACTGCTCAAAACAATTAAAGAATATTGTAAGTTTTATATAAAATAAGGATATAAGCGAAATTTTTTTTTGCCGAAAATGGAAGCAGAGAATCACAAATGCAAATTTTTCTGATTTTCTAACTGTGGAGTATGCTAATTTTGAGTTGGACGTCAAAAACGTCGCTTCAGCGGCAGCGAATGAAATTTGACTTTCAACTGAAATGAAGACTAGGATGATCGGCATTCAGTGACTGCTTTCTTTCGATGAGTACTATGTCTCAGCTAAGTCATCTAACCGATTCAGAAGCTTGGAGAGTTTTTGGTAGGTTAGAAGGGGGCCAAACTCAAGCCGAAATAGCGCAAGCCATTGGAGTGTCACAAAGTGTGATTTCCAGGATCTGGAACCGTTTTTGGAGACTGGAAGTGCAGGCGGAAGACCAGGACAAGGTCGTAGACGGGTAAGAACGCCCAATGAAGATCGTTATTTAGTGTTAACGGCTCGGAGACACCGAAATATGAACGCTACTCTTCTCCCACAACACCTTCGCTCGACAACTGGCACCAGGGTTTCAACACAGACTGTCCGAAACCGACTCCATGGTGTAGGTCTGTATGCTCGCCGACAGATGGTATGTGTTAGACTAACATCAAGGCATCGTCGCGACCGCAAGGAGTGGGCAAAAGAGCATGTGACCTGGATGAGAAATGAATGGAGCAATGTTCTTTTTCCTAACGAGAACCGTTTTTCTGTTCATCCGGATAATAGGCGTATTTTCATCTGGAGGGACCATGGCAGTAGGAATAATCCTGCGTTCGTGCACGAAAGTATCAGATTTGGCGGTTGGTGTGTTTTGGTGTATGGTTACATCTCCATTGACGGGCGCACATACCTCTTCATCATTCGAGATGGGTTCGCTGCAGCAATCGGAGATTACTTCATTTTATTGGACGATAACTGCAGGCCACATCATACTAACCTGGTGGAGGATTTCCTTTTCGAGGAAGGAATCGTACGAATGGAATGGCCAGCGTGTTCTCCAGGCATGAATCCGATAGAGCACGTTTGAGACGCTCTAGGAAGACGAGTTGATGACCTCCAACCACCTCCACAAACTCTCCAAGAACTGGAAAGAGCTCTTCTGGAAGAGAGGAACAGAATACCCCAACTCGTGATTAATAGCCTCATTAACTCCATGCCTTAAAGATGCTCAACGTTGCTGGCGTCCGTGGAAACCATACCCCCTACTGAAAATGATTTCCTTTAAAGAAAACACCTTTTCTTTTTCTTTTTCTCATATGCACAAATTGTGTTTTTTTTCTTTTTGTACACAAATGCGCAATAAAATGCATTTTTTGCTGCCAAACATGTGTAATTTATTTTCATAAAACCTACTACGTCTGTCGACCATGTATCAATCAGCTAAAAAGTTTCCCAGCCACAAGATCCACCTAAAACCGCAATATCCTTTCATTATTTTGAGCAGTATAGTTGCAATAAGAGATATATTTATATACATATTTTTAACACGCCTGCGCGTTGCATATACTTTTATGTTTCTGCTTCTGGGAAATTTGCACGTAAAAAACCCAAATCGGACAATTGAGCAGTTTGCTGAAAATGTAAAAGATCACTTTTTTATCAAAAAAAAGTGGCTGTTAATCCGTGATATACTTTTAGATGTGATACAAAGTTTTCTCTTAGTTTTTAAACAATTGTAAAACATTAAAAATATTAGCTAAACTTTATTAATCTTCCGTTACCTGTGCAGATGCGTGACTTGAGCATTACTTCTGCTTCATGGTGTGGAGGTAAGTGCTTGTGTTATTATTTTACAAGCTTTTATTTAACTTGCAATATAAAATGTTCGGGGAAATCTTGCAACTCAATATTGAATATGATGATATCAATCGATTAATATGAAATTTGGTATACACATTTAGTTTGGATGACAATGCATGTTTGGATCATTTATATTCCGATATAGCAATTAGTTAAAAAGATATAAATTAATGTAATTTGTTCGAGAGGAATCTTGTAACTCAATTTTGAAGCTCATTTCTTTAACCGATTCAGCTGAAATTTGGTATACACGTTTAGTTTGGATGACAATGTATGCTTGCACCATTTTTATTACGATATCGCAAATAGTTAAAAAAATATTTAATAAGGGGGTAGGTTCACGAAACATTATCTGTATCTCAGTAATGTTAAAAATAGGTATTTTAAGGAACATTTAAAAACATTCTATTCAATAAAAATTCCCATTTTTTTACTGAATATTCTTTGAACCATAATACATACTTTAATCAGAGCTTTTATGGATAGGATGTCTAGTTATTTTTTTTTTAAAAAATTATTTTTTGCACATATCTGGGTTTTTTTCAAAAACAGAGAAATTTCATTATGTTTAATGCTATAAATTAAGTCGCAGAATAAGTTTTCTAAAAATTTCCCTTGATTAAAGTATGTATGAGAGTGTAATTATTAAAAATGCAAAGTTATAAGGTGTTAAATGCAGTAGTTTAGGAAAAAATGGTCCTTATATAGTAAAAATGTTAGGTTTGAGAAAAATGGATGTTAGTAAAAAACTTACTTGCAATCAATGGATAGCAGCTTCATAACTTGGGTTTTTTCTTTCTTCTGCTAAAGTATCCTCTAATACACATTTGTTACGCCTATTTTTCACCCTTATTTCTTTAGAATTTTGTAAAATGTCATAATTTGCTTTTCGTAGTCTCTCCTGATATAGCTATTTCCATTGCTCGAGCTACGTAAAAACCTGGTAATATACATAATGTTGCAAGGGCATGGCATTTAGTGATATTACCTTGATTGTAGGAGGCAATAGATTCCAGTATTTAAAGTACTCAAGTGCACAAAAATGTTTTTCGGTATCCTTGACCATATTATGCAATTAACTCTTTCGTTACAGTTTTATGTCTTAACATGCAAGCTTTGGCAAGGAGGTTAGTTGTTGATTATTCCCTGTACACACATTTTTGATGTTATTGAGTACTTCTGATGGCAAGGTGTTCTTGTGTTTATATACTTCACCTGTTGTAATTGCTCGGTTACATTCACACCAGGTATCCGTTTGTTGGACACAGACCGTGTTGTGGATATGCATCATTAGATGCTTTATGAAAATATGTAGCCCAAATGGCTAGCTTCATTTAATTAATACTATAAATACTATAAATACTTGAATTAATACTATTAATACTATCGATGTTGTTTTTGATAGCCAATCCCTAATAACGCTGTAATTTATCAATTTCAGCGTCTGCAAGTCTACCGTGATCATCCAATATTTTTTGTCACTTAATTTCTTACCTTTCATTTGTAGTTTTAAAGCTCGTAGTCGAGTCCCCATCCATTTCTTAACATAGCCAACACATTCCAGTTTTTCAATACCTATATCTCCCTAAGGCTGCATCTCGTTAACTGCTTTCTACGGTCTGGTGTCACCATCACCCAAAAATTTGGTATATCGCTGACCATGCAAACTTTCAGAGCGTTGGAAGATTTCGATGGCTCCTGAAACTTCCCTACTTCCACTATTTTCAAAATGATTCGCCTTACAGTTCTCATTATGCATTTTGTTGGTGCACTTACAAAATCTTGATAAAATTGAAGCATCAAGCAGTTTGCCGGTATAAAAACTTGTTACAATGACAGCACCATTCAAAGACGTATGCCCATGCTTTTGTCAAGTACCATCAACAGCAACTGGAATATTAGAATGTCCGCTGAGATCTTTGGCTTCTTAAGTTGCAATTTGCGTACTTACCGTAGCCACAGTCTCTACGGCTGTATCTAATCATGATTCATTTTCAATAAATCTTTGCGATGTAGTTGGTAAATTCATAACTCCACACAAAACTTTAGCAGAAGACTTAACTTTTACCAATACATCTTAATGCATATGAAAGTCTGGTATTGATATCATAATACTTAGAATCTTTTCAATTTTACAAAACCATATATAGCAGTATTTAGAAATGGTTGGCTGAATCCACAAGTTTCGCAAGAAACAGAAAATTCTGTGGCCAAGCCTTGAACTTTTCTCAAAAACTTAATTGAAATATTATTTTTGCATTTTTTAAATACAACAGATATTTTTATAGCTTCAAAAATAAAGTCTTATTTATAATTTCATTTATATTTCCATTGTCCCCAAGAAAATTGTTGTAATCCATACTTGATTTCATATTTTTGGCTAAAGCAGAAACATTCAAATTTTTAATAGATTCACTAATCTTCGACTGTGAATGCAAACAAGCTGTTTTTCTTTTCTTAAAAAAATTAGTTTTAAAACGTGGCATTATGAGAAAAAATGTTTAAAAAGTAAAAATTATCAGGGAATATATGACAAATTTTATAATATTAGTAAATGTAGCCATAAGAAAAGCTGCTTAAAAACTCAAAATTCAAGGCAAACCACACGTTTCAAATAGTAAACAAGCGTTTGCTTCACTTCATTTCTTCTACTAAACGTTGCCGTTCAAAGTATTTTAAATAATAATAATAAAAAATAGTGAAATTGGGGGCTTACAATGCAGAAAAAAAGTTTGTTTACATATAAGTGGGCGCAGCAGGTGGACTCTGACAGGTGGTAAAACATTTTCAAAAAAAAAAAAAAAAAAAATTAAAAATACTTTCACTGCACGTAGATTGATAATTTTTGCATCATTAGAAGCGTACAAGTTCATATTTTATAAAAATGGGAAAAGTGAAAAATGAGTTTTGGGGTCGAAATTCTGGAACTACCGGGAGGTAGGTTCAGGATTCATCGGGTGGAGTATTGTAATTCAATTTTAAAAATGAAGTCCTCAACCGATTGAGCTGAAATTTGGTATACTCGCGCGTTTAGTTTGGATGACAATGTCTGTTTGGACCATTTAAATTCCGATATCGCAATTGGTTAAAATGATATTAATTAAAGTAATTTGTTCGGGTAGAATCTTGCAAATAAATTTTGATGCTGATGTCTTAAGCCGATTGAATTGAATTTTTGTGTACATGCTTAGTTTGGATGACAATACATGTTTTGACGATCTATATTCCAATATCGTCCTAGTTACTGTAACGATCTTGTTCAGGTGCTTAGGCGAGCATGTTTAAAGTACAACAAGTGCCAACCGGGACGGTAGCTCAGATGTTAGAGCGCTCGCTTAGTATGCGAAAGGTACCGGGATTGATACCTCACGCCTCCAATTATTTTTTTTTCCTGTAAAATATATTTGAAACTCATTTGATTTCTACAATGAGATATTTCACAATACTTCTATTTGTATACGTACAAAGTATGCTATATTAAAAAAGCTTTTATTTAACTTGCAACGTAAAATGTTCGCGTGGAATCTTGCAACTCAGTTTTGAAGCTGATGTCTTCAAACGATTGAGCTGAAATTTTGTACACACGTATAGTTTCGATGACGATGTCTGTTTGGACCATTTATATTCCGATATCGCAAATTAGTTAAAAAGATATTAATTAAAGTAATTTATTCGGGAGGAATCTTGCAAACAAATTTTGAAGCTGATGACTTTAACCAATTGAACTGAAATTTAATATGCATGTTTCGTTTAAATGGCAATGCATTGTTTGGACCATTTATATTCCGATATCGCAATTAGTTAAAAAGTTATTAGATTAAATAATTTGTTTGTGTGGAATCTTGCAAATCAAGTTTGAAGCTGATGTCTTCAAATGATTGAGCGGTTTTTGGTTTTACTATAGTATTATAGTAAACGCAAAAAAAAAAAAAAGAGCTTTAATAATTTTTTCATTAATTTTTCTTTGTCCAATGTTGTTTCGGTCTTACAGTGTTTCACCCCTCTCCATTATTTCCTTTTTGCGACCCAAATGAAACATCTTTAGCATAAGCGTGGCACGGCGCAAAAAATGACAGGGCTAGCCTGTTGAAAATTAACCTGCAGATGACCTTGCAACAATGATGCGTTGAATGAGATAAACAGACTGAGAAACCTGTACAGTGCTAACTAAAATGTAAAAAATAAATTTAAAGTAAAAAAACCTTTTTAAAAACATTCTTTTATTTCAATGCTCTAAAAGAATAAACTTTTCTTTTAAAACTTTTAATGCTGTCAACTTATAACGTCATTACAGAATTTATAATATAAAAGCTTGTCGCGAGATTTACCAGTGTAGATAAACAAGCAAATTAAATAACTTGATCTGATTAATTGTAATTTTTAAAATTTTCACAAACGAAGTAAATACGAATTCTTAAATCTCGTGACAAGCCTTTATATTATAAATTGTGAAATGATGTTATAAGTTGATAGCATTAAAAGTTTTAAAAGAAATGTTTATTTTATTCTTTTTAGAGCATTTAAATAAAAGCTTGTTTATAAAAAAGTGTTTTTACTTTAAATCTATTTCTTTTCTGCTTAAATAATTTTGATGGAAAATGAAATAAAAAAAACGAAATATACTGTTATATTACTAATACCATATTGCCTTGAAAGTTGCTATGAATGAGTCCCTTTTCCTTTCTATCGTTTTTTTTTAATTAATTTTCTTTTCCTTACATTTGGTTAGGGGTATGGTATTTTTATCCTTTATACAAATGTCTGCATACATAGCTCTTTCTCCCGTTTTCCCCCAGAATGTTTTGGGCTTCCAGGTGGGAGTCGGTAAGATGTGGTTTAAACTTTTTTTTAAAAATAATAAAATTTTCTGATACTTTATATTTTTTCTTCAGGAATACTGTGCTAACTTTCAGCCAAAAACTATTTCATGTGTCTAAAAGGAAAATAATTCTTACACAAGAAGAAATTTTACAATTGATGAATAAATCGGTTTCTGTACTTACTGATTGCTTAGATGCTAACTATGCTGCGGACAAAACCTATGAACTATGTAAACTGGAAAGAAAATCAATTACAGATGAAAGAAATGACGGAAAAAACTTGTGAATATTTGTTTTGGAAAGACAATTTTGGACCATCTTTTACCGTCAATGTCTCTTGAGAAAATGGATTTCATGGTCTTAGCTGTAGAACGTTCTTGGCTTCATTAAGAACAATATGAAATACCAAATAAAATTCCATCAAAAAATCAAAATGGATCGCTTAAAATTTAAGTTAGAGATAGATGAAGCGTTAGCAGCTTCTCCAACTACTAAAAAAATATTTTAAGGCTACAGTAGACAGTAAAAATATTTTTATTTTTTTAATTTTTACAAACATGCCCCAAATTTTTACTGGCTGTATATAACTTAGAACTAAAACCATATAAAAATTTGGTGAGAAAAAATGATTAGTTTTTAAGAAATTTAAAATTAAAAAAAAAATTTAACGAAAATTTCAAAATTTCAAAACATTCCATGCGTTTTGATTCTTTTTAATTTTATATTTTCACCTGATTTAACTTCTTTAAGCAATTCTTTACAAATTTATGCATACAATGTAATGTTTTATATGATAATTTACAAAATATGGGTAAACGCAAATTTTTATATAAAAATTTCAAGAATTTTAATGATTTCCTACATAAAAAAACTTTAATTTCTTCTTTCACCCTATCACTATTACTACAATGCATCCAAGAATTTATAAGTATACATTAGATGAATACTTTTGGAACGTTTTGTTATAATTCGACAAAAATTGCAACGCATGGAACTTTTTGAGTTTTGGTTTCGAGGCAAATTTTTGATTCTGAGAAAAACAGCTTTTTTTATTTTAAAGGAAATTAACTTATTTTTTTTAAAAAAAATTAAGGAAATAAATATGAATTTGAAATTTAAAAACACTAATATCATACAAATATAAGATAAATGCAGAATATATATACATAAGGTTCTGCAATATGTATTGTAACAGTCACATTGACACGTGGTGTATACAGTGATAAAAATTGAAGTAAGCTAGAACTTTCTTATAATATCTGAAGTAAATTAGCAGAATGTATTTTATTTTTTTTATCTCAACCAGATAGTATATTATGTATTTCATTAATCATAATGAGTAAAAATAAAGTATTTCAAAGGGATTAAAATACAAAAATTCAATGTTTTCGAGGAAGCTTTCATTTTTAGAAAAACAGCTATTTTTATTTTAAAGGAAAAAACTTAGTTTTTTTTAAAAACAATTAAAGACATTCATATAAATTTGAAAAACACTAATATCATAAAGATATGATAAACATAGAATATATGTATAAGATTCTACAATATTTATTGTAACAATCACATTGACATGTAATATATATAGTGATAAAAATTGAAGTAAGCAAGAACATTCCAATAAAATCTAAAGTAAATTAACAGAATGTATTTCATTATTATTTCATCAACCAGATAATATATTACATATTTCATTAATCACAATGAGTAAAAATAAAGTATTTCAATACAATTAAATTACAAAAATTCAAAAAAATAACAAATCTAATTACACATAACAAGAAAACTGTTTGCTAAGTCTGATAAAAAATTTTAAAAAGCACCGGCACTATAGGCTGCATTTGTATTCGTGGCATTTCTTTTCCTTTTCTTTTGTTTCATAGAAATATTCTGAGAAATGTGTCGTTTATCTTGTCTTTCCGCAATAGTCAAAGAAAAACTGTTATTTAGACATGAGTCCTCTTTCGCTTCAAGAGATTTCACATAGCCCAAATTGTGCTTTTCGATGGCATCCGTTACTGCTATTTCCAGCCTCCTTTTGTAGACGAATACCTCTTTTGGGCATTTTCGCCAAATGCAGCTATGCAGACTTTCATTCGAATTTTGCGTCTTGCCTGCTACGCATCTTTCAAGAATGGTGTCTGAAGCTAAACGTTGATAAACAGATATAATTTTTTCCACTACTTGTGGTGACAAGTAAGTTCTCGTCGAACTGTGTGACCCTGGGGTTTCATTTTTGGCTATAGCTCTTTTATAGAAACACCATGATGATTCCCCTTCAGGACACTTACCATGCATAGGCTTTTTGTCAGTTGACGAGCAATGCATCAGGCTGGCACATATAGCAGTTTTCATTTTATCGGTATCAGGGACATTATCTTTTATTGCCTTTCTATAGTAATTTTGCAACTTTGTGATGTTTTTATCTGTAAGGCTTCCCTGCTTACGCCCACCAAGAGTCACTTTTTCACCTTCCATTCTTTCACTTTGTTACGTAACGATGTGCCTAGCCTCTTTGCAATATGATTCAGGCACTCTTCCTTTTCGATTTTTATATCAGAACCATATATTTTATTGTCCGACAAAAATTGAAAAGTTTTTGAGTCACCATCACTCAGCATGGCAACGAATCTCATTTGGCAATCACTAATTGATCGCCTCCACATAATTAGTGCAGCGTGCATCTCCATGGCTCCAGAAGTTCCATCAAAATTTTTGTCACACTCATCCGCATGTCCTTTTTGCCATATGTGAAACTCCGCACTATCGACTCCCATATCTCGACCAGCAACTACACAATTATGACAGTATTTCGACAATACTTCAAAGTCAAGGACAAGTCCACTAATGATATCAATGATTATTCCTAATCCTAGGTTAGATGTATGTCCACGCTCTTTTGCCAAGTACCATCATATGACACACTCACATCAATTATTTCCTGATTTTTTAGAGAAGCATCAACTTTTACGTGAGCTTCTCTAGCAGCTTGACGTGACATTTCGAGCATTTTTTTCTTCACCTCTTTGTTTTTCACGGATAAGTTGTGCATGCATTTGGCAAATGTTTTTCGGTCCATTGTTGGCATGTTGAGCACAGATGAAAACGTTTCCAAAGCAGCATGCCCTCTGCCTATGGATAGGAAGGCACTCACCAGTTTGCTGTTTATATCATGTGAGTTTTTGGCCACTTCTTGGAAACTTGAAAAAACACTTCCATAGCTTTCATGACATGTGATTCGCATAAAAGTTCCATCTTTGTAGAATACCCCATGAAATGGTGTTGTTTTATAACAAGGGTACAGTTTGTACAATATTTACAAGGAACTTTCTGCAATAATTAAGAAAACACAGCCTTGTGAGTGAAAATATAGCTTGCCTCAGGTTGGGAAGATATACTAGGTTCAGGCAATGTATCTCTCTGCAATACCATACTATTACTGTTTTTTTGATCAACAGTTTTAGAAGATTTCTGCCATCGCTTCTTGCTATTTTCAGCCAACATCTTTCTCCTTTTGGTAGGACGACCTTTTGGTTTTCTATATCTCGATGATATAAGATCTATTATAAAAATTTTAAATAACAAAGGCAATTTAAAATGAACTTTAGTTCTGAAAAGAACTTGTTGTTTTGGTAAAATCAATATAAAATTTGAATAAAATTGAACGAAAAATGCAAACGCAAGTTCGAACGAATTGTAAACAAATAATGCCGCGATTTAGGTTTCAGATACAGTTAAAACAAATTGTTGCCATACAGACCTTGATAAATTAACATTTAAAAATAAAAATTAGAGAGGATATGTATGCAGAAAATAAAATTCGTACTGTCAAAGTACATGACAGCTTTGTCAGCATGACATCTGAATGTTAACAAAGGGGCGTGGTCATGGATGGCTGAATCGGAACTACCCCATTATTCAGTAAAAAATGCATGAAACCAAAAAATTTTTTTGCGTTTGATAGAGAGGCTAATATAATATTAAAATAAGTCAAAAAAATTTTTTCGATATTTTAGTCAATTTTCCACATTTTAACTGTCCACTGTAGCCTTAACTGGCTATACGTGTGAAGCCTTTTTATCCTGGTCAATCCAGGATAAAAAGACTTGACACGTATAGCCATTTTCGTTGTGTTGACGACATTTCAAGGCCTCACAAGTGTAAATTTGAAAATTGTGAACAATGCTGGAAAAAAAATGTTACATCTAAAAGACGGTAATCGAAATTTTCTAGCGCAAAGAATTCTAAAGCAATACACTGTTTTGTCAAACGAACAAACCAAAAATCCAGTTGTTGATGGAAAACTCACTTAAAAATTTAATTTTAAAAATCTAAAGCGAATTTCGAAACAATCGCTTCGTAGTGCACATCATCAGGACCTAGAATAATTATGTGCCAAGTTTCATACTTCTGGGTTGCTTAGTTTGGGCTGTAGAGGTGAAACACACATATTTATTAATATGTAGATAACAATACTTTTATTAATATGTAGATAACAATACTTCAGGTCTTAAAGGGATATTTCATATTCTTTTACTGTTATGCTTAGCACTCTATCTTTATTAACTAAACAACTTTTACCCAGTGATTAGTTCCTTTAATCTTTCTTTATATTTGTAGAGAGGAATATTACAGAATGAAGCTTTAATAAAGCAGCCTTCTTATCATAAATTATTACCATCTAGTTTATGATTTATAATAGTGAATACTTAATAACGTAATCAACATCAAATTTTTTAATTATTCATTTTAATAAGAATTTTAGATGTATGACAAAAATTAATCAGAGACATACACTCACTAATTTCCCCAAAAGTAATTAGCTCATAAATATGTCTATATAGATAAAAATTATTTTTATTATTATATTTTTTTAATACTGTTGTGGTGATAAATTAAATAACTTATTGCTAGCAGATACATCTTTATTTAAGCCTTTATATTATGTTTATAAATATTACCATTATAACTAATATAGATCCTACTTATTACAGATTTGTAAGAACAGAAAAAATAACATATCATTAATTTGTACTGAATTGAAAAGAGCTTCAGTTTAATATAACTACATTTAGAGAATAAATGTTTCTGTCTTATAAATTATTTATGAAATCTGTACTTTTTATAAATAATAACCATAAAGCGTTGAAATTTTATTTATAATATCTTCTCTCTATCTCTCTTGCAGGTATATCTAAACATTACCTGCAAAAAAAATAATGGCTGTCGATAAATCATAGACGTTGAATGTTAAACAGCTTGACTTAAATTTTTGTTAAAAAAAGTGGTTTTCTCTCAAATCTGATCTGTGTGTGTGTGGCTCTATCGTAAAGCAGTTTTTTGTGCATGTTCCATTTTAATTTTTGTTTGTTCGCTGGTTGTTTTTTCTCAAATTTGTTGGATTTGTACTTAAAATATTTTAAAGATTCTACTAAAGTTAATTTGATAGACTGTGAGTGTGTGCGCGCGCTCTGTAAGACCTATAGTAGGATTTTCTATTTCTTTATTTGCCTAGAGATTTTTTTTAACTGTCCAGAAAACATTCCTCTTAGAATTCTTGGAATAAATTGTTCGATCATTTGTGGTGTCACTCAACACTTTATTTCAAATATGTAATTCTTAATGGCATTTTTTTTCCGAATGTAAAATTGTATATAGAAAATAAAGATTATTTTTAACTAATACAGAGATATGGATATTTAAATGTAAGAGCCTACAGTTAATTTTCTTTTTTTACTGGCGTCGAAGAATTTAGTCAAGTGCAGAGAATAACTTGCCATTCCCGAGGGTAATACATCATGAAGATGGTGAACGCTAAATATTTTAAATCTGCATGTTGAAAAGATACGGAATGTGCGAAGAAGGTCGTTCGCTCAAGCTTCCATTTGGACTTGATGTTGTAGCTTAACCCCTTAAGAGCCACGGGCGTGTATATCCGTCTTGCTGAGTGGGTGTCTTTAGTGCCATGGACGTGTATACTCATCCTTTCAAAGGAGGACCTTTTGCAGTGTGCAAGTAGATTTAAAACTAGTCCAACGGCTTTGAAATACAATAAAATGACATTAACAGTGCTTCTGCAGAATTTACTTATTTCGAAGAAGAGGTGGGGAAAATATAAAATGGTGTACTCCAGGAACGATGGAGTTCATAGCTAAGCAGAGTTTCTTGGTTTTTGTTTGAGTGTGCTCTTGTCTATAATTTATTTGCTCTAATTTTCCCTTTTCGTGTGTAATAGGAGCTTTTTAATTTTTTTTAATGAATAAGTCTGACAAATTGGTATCTTTGTCCGCTATCAATGAACTGAATGGGATGATGGTTAATGTGTTCACCATGTTTAAAAATATATCGCACAACAGATCAGTAATAATTTTTTTTATTATATTGTAATTCTAGACATTATATTTTGTATTTCAACTTTTTTTTTCACTTTTCTTTCATTTTTAAAGTGAAGGTAAACAATTTTGACGTGAATGCGTCTTTAAAATTGCTTCCATAGAAGGAGACAATTAAAAAAACGAATGATAACGCGAAATCAGGGGAAACAGTTTGGCGCGTTGCAGCTACATATATATCATCTCTATCCAAAATTCAATTACACCACTGGATAGCTAAAGGATCAAAAAATGTATTACGCTAAATAAGAGTTGTGACTCATCGCAAGCAAGGGAGGAAGGAGCGCCGCGATTATGAGGTAATTTTATTGCGTATCGAGATTTTCATTTATGATGACTATTGACTAGAAGAAACTACGACGTTCGTTTTAGTTTCAATCAACATCTCTCATCAAAATCTATCGATTGTATTTAAAATATTAATGTAAAGAAGTAACAAGGAATATAATAAGGAGTTGAAATAAAAAAAAGTGTTACCAAAATTATATAATGTCGGCCTATACGCGTCAAAAAGCCAAGTCCTAATATACAAATCGTATACGGCTGGAAAGGGCTTCTCAAGAGAAATCGAATGATACCACTAAAACACCATAAAACCGAATTATGTAGTGCCGGGAGCGTAAAAGAATGAATGTGACCAAGCGAAACAACAACGGTGCCAGTGCATCTGCAAATTGGGTAATTGAAATTATGCAAGTATATGATGAAATCGCTTCTATATTGACGCCGGACTGTGTAGGCCTCGATTGTGTACGATCGCATCGCTTATGAAGATGCATCGGGCAGAAGCTAGTGCACATTTCACTATGACGCGTGTCAACAATCCATTCGGACACAAGCGTGATGTGTGTGAATTTCTACGTTTTCTGCGCTCATTGAAGTCAAGAAAAGAAAAATATATTTATCGTGGCTTAAATGCTCTGGACGAACGTATATATATTTCTTTCCGAAAAACGATCTTTTCTGTGTACTGCTATTCATAAAATTATTCCAAAGGTTTTTGAATGCAATAAAAGGACTCTGGCAGAGTGTTTGCGAAGTGTTTACTTACATCAGATTTCCTTATTTATTCCTTTTCTCCCACCCCCCTCTCTGATACATCACATACGCACATCTACGGACAGAATGGAAGCATTGAGGAGCGAATCGCGTAACTTTTAATCAGCAGTTAACCCTCTAGCTGCGCATCGCGCGATTTCCACGGGCAACGTAGAAGTAGCAAAATTTGAGCAAACTGCGATTTCCGCGGGTATGCATTTTTTCCGACTCTTTAACTGCAACCCGTAATAATCCTCTGTTTGTCCTCTTTTATATTCATATTTTTATTATCTATTTCTGTATTTCAAAATATAAACTTTTTTGTATATTTCAACTTAAAATGTTGATTTAATATGCAGATTTGTAATGCGTAATAACAAAATACGCTTTTTTTAACCTACTATGATAAAATAACTACGCAGCGAGTGGGTTAAGGGATTATTTATAAACCGTACAAATTATCAAGATAAGTGTTAATTTTTGTTTTATGATAAGCCCATGGGGTCACTGGTAATTATTAAACGTTCTTAACTTAATACTGCTCAAATAATTATAAAATACATTGTGCAGTGCTGATACATTTAGAAGTATCAGTGTAAATGTTAATTTCATTTTTTATTATGTCAGAATCTATTTTGTTTGTTTACTTTCAGTAAATTAATAATTTTCTAAAGCAATCTTTTGTTTTCGACTTTTTAATATGATTGCGCCCTCTCGTAGAGTTATCATGCCCCCAAGGGGACGTACTCCGCAGTTTAAGAATCACTGTTATAATTGCATCCAATACATTGTTATTGTATAAGAGGGGAGAGCATGATGAAAATTATGCTCGAAAATTGGGTCCTAAATATTGGTTTGAGAAGCACTGATGCATTCTGATAAAAGATGCATGTGGACTAAACAAGTCTGCTAAACATAAGTTGTTCGCAGCAACTGCTCTACCTAACGACGTCTAGGATTCCGCATTGTTTTGGTGACAAAAATATCAAAATTTCAAATAAAAATAATTATAATATGCAAAATTAGGTAAAAATTTACATTAACGGAAATGAAAAATAAATATTGTTTTAAATCAAATTTATTTGATGGAGTAAATTGGAAGAGCAAATTTACTTTCCATATCAACTGAGTAAGCAGTTAAAAACCAACAGCACAACTTGACGAAAAATGTTTTATAGTTTTGAAGAAAATCACAAAGAAATATAAAAAAAAAATACAATTAATGTAGTTGAGTGTGAAGTGAATGCATTTATTTATGTAATATTAAGTACTCTTGTATTTTGAATTTATAGTTTTCAAATATTTTTTCTTATAATATAGCTTTCTTATAATATAGTATTTGTTTATAACAAATACAAATATTAAATATAGTTACGTTGATCAGGGTTCAAGGATTTTATACCAATCAGTCGCAAAGAAAAAAACTGTTCTTTAAGAGCGAAGAGAATTTTTTGCCAAAAATAATTACTTGAAATACAGGATTCACACACATCATCGAAATTCACAAATTAAATATCAGAAGGACTTGACAACTTCTACAGGACTTAGACTTAATATCACTGGCTAAGATACAAGTAGGTTAAATTATTCACAAGCACCGTTCGTCCTACTCAATAACCGATCTATCGCTAGTCTAAGCAAAACTGACTCAGTTCCGGGACCGTCTCCGTATTTATAGGCCTCGCGGATTCTTCGAGAAAGACCCGCTTGCGTCATAGATCGTAAAATTAGTGGGTTTATTCTCTAATTTCAAGGAGAATCCATAGGTTTACGAACTCGCCAAAAATGGTTACCAACATGATCGCCCAATCACCAAACTGGTCGCCAAAGATGATGCCAACTTGGCTTGATCGCCAAATTTCACCAAGTTCCAATTGAATCATCATTATAACGAAAGAGACGACGTTGCTTGCGAATATTACAATTTTAACATAAAACAAATATAGAATAGAGCAATGTAAATGCATTACACAGACGAATACCAATTAATTGCGCAGTTTCACACAAACTCCGTCATAATATAATTTCATTCAACCATTGGGTGTACAAAGTTGGGAATTCAATAATTTCCATCGAATTAAAATTTCTTTTAAAATACCTGACGTCTTAATATTATTAATGCTACTAAATATTTTAAAATATTCCTCATTAAACAAAAATAAATACTGAAATTGAAACTAAAAACAATTTTCTTTTCAAACAAATTAAAACAAAATTGCTGGAACTTAGATTCCTCTGAAGAATATCTCAAAGTCTTAAAAATTAGTGACTCATTTTGCATATGTGAATTTAAAAGAATACGACAACCATTTGAATAGCTTTAGAAAAATTGTTTTTGTTCTATGAATAAGATTTTTAAATTATGTGAAATCGAAAAACATATTAAAATTTAACCTATATGCGTTATTTTCTTAAAGAGATATTTAGACACAAACTTATTTCTTAATTAAGCACCTATGTTGTTAAAAAAGAAATAATATTGGGGTTGAAATCCATCCTCACGCAAAATTTAAAACTTTACTGGAAATTGCTAAAATCTGCATATTACGCAAGTTAGCAAGTGTTCATAAACGAGAAAAACTTTTAAGAACAATCGCTCTCTCAGTTCAACTTACAAATTTAAAAATACATCTCGAAAAATAAAACATTCTTTTAAATAATTCAGAACTTTGTTTTCATCCAATTATCAAATCTCATTCTTGTAAGAAATACTGAAGGTGAAAAATAGGCTGTTTTTTCTATATTTTATCATAACTTCCAGAGTGCAATATATCTGTATTAGTAGTGGATAGTGCGACATATACTCACCCATTCGTCGTGATATCTCCAGAACTATTAGAGCGACAGACTTGAAATATAGTAGGCATATTCCTTTCATAGAGTTCAGATCCAATAAGGGATTATTTTACAAAAAATCGACAACCATAGGGACATTGCGAAGTGTTAAGAGACGTTATAGATAAATATTTCCATTTTTGAACTGTTAGACCTGCAGACTTGAAATTTGGTAGGCATGTTTTTTTTTTTTATAAAACATAAAACGTGTTTTTGCGTAAATAGAGCACCAATAATGATTGCACCAATAATGGGCTTAAGAAGTGTTATAGACAACAAGGAAAAACCTGTTTCTGAACTGTTAAATGCATACACTTGAAATTAGACAAGGGTATTTCTTTTGATGAAGAGAGATTCGTAACAATATATTTTATAAAAATATACTTCAATAGGGATTACGAAGAATTTTGGTGTGGTACAGATAAGAAATTCCCGTTTTCGAACTACAAGATCTACAGTAATGAAATTTGGTATGGTTGTTTCTTTTTTGAATTGACATGCATTAAGAACGGGATTTACCGAAATTGACTATCAATCTACTTTGGGGAGGAGGCTATAGGAAAGTAAAATATTATTTTATTTGGATTTAAGACATTTAATCCCTGTCATTTTAAAATTAAAATGGGGGTTTTAAGAATGCTTTTCAAAACACTTGAACGCGTAGTGCTTGGACATAGATATCAATACTTTATATGTAAACAGCATACAGGTAGATTCAAATTTAGCGTGGCCAATCTCATAGCATCATAAATTTTTCTGAATAAAGTTATTTACATAAAATCTCCGATGTTTATTTATTTATTTATTTTTTGGCTTCTCTCAGATTTCGCGTAAACGTTTTCACCAAGCCAAAAGCTTTTTTACCATTTTTTTCGGGGAGATTTTTCCAGCTTCATCATTGATTGCTATTTGAAGCCCTTGGAGAAATCTTACTTTACGTATGTTTAATTGTTTTGTAAGTATCCCCATAAAAAATAATCTCAAAGATCACAATCAGGGGATATGGTAGCCATTTCTCAGGAGGCAAAAAATTTATTTTTTATTCTTTCAGCCATTTTATGGTTGATTTTACAGTATGCCATGATGCAGAATCTTAGTAAAAAACAAAGTTTCCTTGAAGGTAAAGAAGTTTGCTTCTTCTGATCAAGTGTTTCAAAACTTTATTCTGATAGTATTAAGCATTAACTTTAGTCCTTGGCTTTACAAAAAATGATTTTGTTAAGCCTTGAGAGGACATTCTCTCATCCATACTTTAACACCTGAAGTCCATCTTGAAGTCTGCAAAACAGAAGCTCCTTTTCGACGTTTTTCACGTTAAATATAGTGTATCTTCATTTCGTCTGCTCTGAATGGCAGAGGAAAAAGGGTTTCATTCAAAGTTATCCATGTTTTGTATCTACCTTCCCGTAACATTAAATACAAAAATGTTATCTTCGTTTTTCAATGGTCTTAGTAGACATTTGAAGATAGACTGGTTTGTTCAACTTTTTTATAGAAAACTTTCGTTAACTGATGGAAAATTGTCAATTGCGATACATATAGTTTCTTTGCTGAAGTTCTTTGGGGCAGAGGATTTTCTACAGCGAATAGTCTTTTCAGCTTTTTTTTTCTTTTTACTTAAGGAATTCGTTTCGTTCACATTTTTTTCCAGGAGCTTTTGACTGCCAGCCAAATTCTATTTCTTTTCCAAGTTTAGATAGTAATCCACCAGCAAAATGTCTTTTCTGATTTTAAATGATTATTTTTAACAGAATTTGAGCAAGCATCCTTCAAAAGCTTTAAAATTTTTAAAGATCTAATTTAGGAGCCATAATATCTTCCACTAATAAAAATATTTAGATTGGTAATTTAAATGTTTTATTTTTAAAATATAGCTGGCAGCGAATCGATAAAAATGTATAATTCATAGTTATATGATTTCAAATTTCATCACACTAATTTTGAATTAACCAATATATTCATAAGACATCATGCAATTTCCGAAGAATAGTGTGGAAACGACTAGTTCAATATATATAAACCAATAATTCATATGCTCTTTTCTGTTAAGAAAAAGTATTTGCTTCATTCATTGAAACATTTTTATGCATTAGTTAAAGATATGGAAAGTGACATTAAGAGTGCTTAAATTAGACTGCATGGCATCGTAGAAACTAAACTCCTAAATTCTAAATTTCATTCTATTGAGACTTCGTTTTCTGTCCTGAAATAATCCCAAGCTTCCTTGAGGCGATCACTGAATCAGCTAATAAAACCTCAGGACAAACTGAGAAGGAATTGGGTTTAAAGGGCCTGAAGATGAAGAGAAAGGGAAGGAATGAGGGGGAGCAAAGAGGGCTGAGCAGACGATTTTAAATTCAAAACTCTCTCCCCTGCTTAACTTTTAATTAGCGATTTCCTGTCAAACCCACTCTGAGACCTGATCCGCATTCAAACGGCCTTGACTTCCGAATTGAAGCCCGTGCTTCTAGAAGGGGGAGACGTTCGAAGAATGACTGATTGTGTGGCGGTAAAGAGAAGTACTTTTAAGAGAGTTCTTCTGGAATGTTACATTCTTGAAATTCTATTTAAAGGAGAGTAGATTTCTGAGACAAGAATGAGCTATATGTGTGTGTTCGTGTGTGTGACAGACGTTTTATCGTTAAACATAGCATCAAATTTTACACTTATTTTAAGAAATTGAATTTTTTTTCAGTTTCTACTATATATTTGCTCACTGTCTTCCTATATCTTGTTCAAATTTTCGATCGTTAATGGAATACAGTTGGACCTCTATTTAACAAAGTCGCTAAATCCCGAAAAAAGTTCGTTATATGGAAAATTCGTTATATAGTGGTTGAACTTTCAATATACTTTGGAAACCACATAGAACAAATTTAAAATTCCTAAGCAATATCTATTAAAAAAGTAATTATTCACACCTTTTTGTAAATTAATATCTATTTATTTTATATGTCACCTTCAAAAAAAGAAAGGAAACAAGAAAAAAGAATGTCTAGGAATGCACTGCATTTTGAACACTAAGAAAAAAATTCATTTAAAATTAATGATTTAAAGGACATTTTCTAATTTAAAGCATGCGAGTAATTTTAATCATGTAGTTTAAAAGGGAGAATAACTTGAAATGTCCGTAAGTACTATAAAAATAGGGAGAAAAAAAATTGAATCACATGAGAAAAAGATCGTTACATAAAAAATGCACTTCGCTATTGGGTGGTTGTTTTATGAAGAAAATCGTGAAATGTTCTCGGTTCCCGGAAAATGTTTGCTATGGAGACAAATTCGCAAAATATGGTTTCGTTATATGGAGGTTCGACTGTACTTTCTATTCAACCAATCAAGTTCAAATATTTTTTTTTAAATTTGCAGTGGAGGACACTTGACGTTAATACATTTTTTCAAACATTAGTTCATTAATAAAGTTAAATTAATTACCGGCTTTTCAGCCAAACTAGCCAGACCGGGTGTGCACTGTTACAACAAAACATACTCTTTTTCAATTCCTACTATTACTTCACTCGCTCTCTACATTTCTATATATATATATATATATATATATATATATATATATATATATATATATATATATATATATATATATATATATTGTTCAAATTCTCAATCGTTATTAAAATATTTTCTAATCATCCATTCAAAGTAGAAATTGACTATTTTTTTATATTACTTATTTTTTTCAAACTGCTAAGTTATGATTAGGTATTGTTTTGCTAGAAATTTCGCAAATCGGCCTCTGCACCATTAATAGTCTCGACTTTAGCAAAACAATGCGCAATATAATTAAAGAAACTTTATATATATATATGTGTGTGTGTATGTGTGTATAATAAATCCAAAAATACAAAAGAAGTCGCCATAAATAAAGAATTTTATCTTTATTATGTTAAGATATGTAGATTTATTGTTAGAACAGGTTACATGATATCCAAGAAATGGCAAAAATATCGTTTTTTCTGATCCATATAAGTGGGAAACTTGCCCCCAAATTTCATACTTGATAGCCAGTTAGTTTTTGAGATATTTTATGTTTTCTGAGCTTAGGTTTGGTATAGGGTTCATTTTAGAGAATTTTTTCACTGATAAATTTAATTAATTAAACATATTTTTGTGTACAATCAACTCTTTCAATGTGTGAAATTGTTATTAATTTAAATTTTCTTTACTAAAATCATTTCTCCTTGATTGTGTTTTGAAATTTTTGTGTTCTCATAGTTACTTAATTAAGATAGAATTCAAGTTCAATTTTTGTTTATAAAATAGTCTATGTAAAGTAGGAGCTTTATCATTAATTTATCCCAAAAATGTATGTTCTATATATGTTAGTGTGGATTTAAGTCTCGCGTATGTTTTAAAAATATATGTGCTAAATTTATTTTTTTTTAAAAAAATCGTATTTTTTTTTCAGGTTTTATCTATAAAAATACAAATGAACAAGGAAACAAATTTTATAATTCGTACTAATAATCTAAGGAAATAATAATTCCCAATAATCTAAGGAAAGTCACTTAAAATGACCAAAACATTTTATAAAAGTTTTTAAAATTCTTCAAAAAATGTTTTTTTTAAGCTGTAATGGCTTGTTAAACTGACATTTTATTTTCTGAATCAACTTAACAATATAATCTGAAAGTAAAACACAAATTATACTTTTATTAATACTGTCTCCAATTTTTTTTTTAAAACAGAGGGTACTGTGTAGCCTAAAATGGGAAAAAAATTGAAGATGAACTATCAAAGTTAACATTATTATAACGATTCAGGAATACTTTCTAATCGAGAAACCGACAGTAGATACCACATCCTGAAAACCAGTTTTGTAGTTTTTTAATTTGAAAATATAGGTCATATAAAAGGAGACTCCCCTCCTAAAAATGAACACAACTAAAATGGTCTCGACCCTGATTTTGGATCAATTTGTGTCCGTCTACCATTCATTAAGATTCTACAATTGACACTAAGCAAATATTTTTGTTAGACATTTAAAAAAAAAAATCGGATCCAAATTTTTATGATCTCCTTGTGTTGTTTTTCCAATCCCGTTCCATGATCTTAATGAAAGTAAGCACACCGATTCGAACCCGATCTTTTTGAGTTTCGTGATTTGAGGTTGGCAGCAACTGCCATGCAAATCGAGCTAGTATTTAAACTCGGCTCATGTTAGTTTTCAAAAAGGAAGGAGAAACGGAAATATAAGAAGTATGTGAGTGGTTTAACTCTTAGAGGGAGAGAAAGGCTGGCTGGCAATGCAACTGCAGGTTGCATCACCATTTTAGATTAGAAATTAATTTTACAATATTAGAAGACGGTTCGAATCGGATGTCTCTGGCAATGTTGATTTTTGAACTTATTGTTTTTATCGCTCCAGTAACGAGCAGAGTGACTTTATGATTGATTATTAAAGACCAATTTTAAGAAACTGTTTTTCGTCTTCATGCCTCCTCGACACATAAATTTCACTGCTAGCTTTGCAAAATTTAAATTAGTTTACAAATAAGTGTAACAAATTTGGTTATGGGCCCAGGCCATGTACTGTGTCGAGGCAGGCTAAGCAGTTGAACCAGGCCATGAACTTTGTCTATTTAAATACTGTTCCAGTCTAGAACTATTTTTATGAACTCTGTTGCTAGTACGCTAAATCGAGTAACAGGTATGGAGTTTAACAACCAGATATCAGTGTTGACTCCAAATAACTGGAACACGTGGAAGCATGATATGCAAGTACTCTTAATGCATTATGGTTGCTGGCAGTTTATAATACAGACCAAGCCAGAGCAACCTGATGAAGAGGCAACATACAAGGAAAAATTAGATCTACAACTTCGTAAGGATAGATGTTATACGTTGATCTATACTATCATCAGTTCAGATTTGAAAAATCTGATAACGGAAACAACTGACGGAGTAGCGGCATGGGAGATATTAAAAGATCACTTCGAACCAGTCACAAGAGCAAGGGTAATTCAACTATTAGATCAATTTTTTGAACAAAATACCAACCAGGGGAAGATGTTGGAATCTTCATATCTCGTGTAAAGACAGCGGCAACCAGACTACAAGAAGCGGGTCATAAATTGGACGACCTGTACATAGGATTTCAATTAATAAGGTGGCTTCCTCAGGAATTCCAGTCTACCGTGCAAACAAATCTACAGATGGAAAGAAGAGGACTTCAGAGTTGTCAAAATTGAAGCAGAGCTGATATTAGAAGCCAATCGTCTTCAGTTGATGAAACAAGATTTAGAGAAAGCGGAGAATGCTTACTTGAGCAGTTTCACTTCGAAGAAGTCGAAGACGTTACCTAGTGCTACGGCTGCAGCTCATGGAGATCCAAATGGCAAGAATGATTACCAAAAGAGAAGTGGTAAGATATTTAACTGTAAAACTATTAAAAATGTTAAACAATCTATTAAGACTATAGGTCCGTGTTATGTATGTAATAAGTACGGGCATCTTAAAGTAAACTGTAAAGAGAAAGTCTCTACAAAAATCTCCTTCAACTGTAAATGAAACTTTTAACACAGAGTTTAATATAAATTTAAGATTTTGTGAAGCTGAATGTAGTCTTTTAGAACTAGATAAACAACTCGTAACTAGTTGTATCTTATTTGAGGAAAACTCTGATAAAGGTGTTTGGGTAATAGATACTGCTGCCACGAGTCATTTTTGTAATGACAAGAGTTTATTTTTAGATCTTAAACCGATAACTAACATGAAAATGTCGTTAGCAACGGAGGATAAAAGTTGTCCCGTAGAAGGAATCGGTACACTTAGATTTCGGGTAAAATATAAGGGGAGTTTTCATGAAATAACTTTGACTGATGTATTATTTAATCCTAAGTTGAGGAGAAATTTATTATCCGGTTCCAGATTAGAAAGTAAAGGTGCGCATTTTGTGTGTACTAAAGGTAAAATTAATGTTTTTAATAAAGACTGGATAAAATTGTTCTCGGCGACACGCCATGAACATTTGTATTTTTTTAAGCCAGATCATTATATTATACCAAAGAGTAAAGAAATTAGTTTTTTTTAGTGATGTAACCGCTAAAACAAAAAACGGATCAATAGAAATATGGCATCAACGCTTTTGTCATGTTAATAACGATTACTTGGTAAAAACTAGTAAAAATGATAGTGTAAAAGGTCTCCCACGCTTAAATGATAATGGTAAGACTCGTTGTATACCGTGTAAATTAGCAAAGTCCAAGAGAGTTTCATTCAAAAAGATGGGGGCCGTAAGATCAAAACGTCCATTGGAATTGTTGCATATGGACCTCTGTGGTCCAATGCCAACTGAAAGCCAAGGCGGTAATAAATATTTCTTGAGTATAATTGACGATTATTCAAGAAAGGTGACTGTATTTCCCATCCGAAATAAATCTGACGTATTTCATACGTTTATAAGATTTCAGAAACGAGCAGAACGTTTTCTAAGTAAAAAGGTAATAGCAGTTAGAACTGATGGCGGACTAGAATTTTGTAATAAGGATATGGATAATTTCTTGACAGAACTGGGTATAAAGCATGAGGTAACAAATTCATATACGCCAGAAATGAATGGGGTCGCGGAGAGATTCAATTTAACCGCTCTAGATGGCATCAAACATTGCTTAAGTCTAGTGAAGTTCCCCATAAGTTTTGGGGAGAAGCATTACTTTGTTTCACTTATGCGTGGAATCGAATTTGTCACAAAGACAGTAACAAAACGCCTTTCGAAAAATATTCAGGTAGAAAACCATCGGTATTGCATCTAAAACCTTTTGGATGTTTGGCATACGCTGGTGTGCCAAAACAAATTAGAAAAAATTCGATATGCGTGCGAAAATGGGAATTATGATGGGATACGCCCAACGTACTAAGGGTTATAGAATATGGTTGATAGATGAAAATAAATTAGTCGAGACTATTAATGTAAGATTCGATAAAAATAAGAGGGGAATTAATTTTAGACAAAAGTTAATAGTAACCTTTTATATAATTTAAACCTTCCTGATTATTATGATGATGAGGATGATTCCGATAGAGCAAAAAGATTCATTAACGAGTCGTTTAATTTCAAAGACAAGTACGGAAACGCCCTCAACATCTGAAAAACCAGATGTATCTTCCGATAATCATAGCTTGATCCCATGTACAGAGGTTAAGTGGATTCGAAATATAGGTAGGAAAGTAACTGGATCTAACGTATATTATAGTATAGAAGGGGAAGCAACCCGATTGAAATCTTTTAACGAAATAGAGAGATACTGTAAGAGGCATAATATTAAGTATGATCCTAGTTTATTTAATTTTAGAAAAGATAATACCGAATCCCAGGGATTTTCAGATTTGTCAGAGCAACAAGCTCTTATGGTTGAAGTAACTATTCCTATTTGTTACAAACAGGCGATAAGATCCAGAGACGCATCTAAATGGCATGATGCAATGGATAAAGAAATTAACGTAATGAAGGAACGTAAAGTTTGGGATTTAGTTGATCATCCGGATAATATAAAATTTTTAGAAAACCGTTGGGTTTATACCATTAAATATGATGAAAATAATAAAATTGTTAGATACAAGGCCCGCTTAGTTGCGCGAGGTAACACACAATTACGAAGTGAGTCATTTGACGAGGTATTTCAAGAATACAAATTGGAACTTTTAAAAGTTAAATCATTAAAACTAAGATGTTATTCAGACACAGATTTTGCTACAAATAGGGATGATCGAGTGTCGATGGGAGGGTTCATAACTTTTATAGACGAAACTCCACTTTCATCGCGAACTTTCAAGCAAAAAATCCGTTAGTCTGTCGACCATGGAAGCTGAGTATGTTAGTTTAACAGAAGCAGCTAAGGAATTCATTTGGCTAAAGAATGTAATTAATAATAAAAGTTTAAATTTGGATTTAAGTGAAAATGTAATGTTTTGTGATAATCAAGCTGCTATAAGTTTTTCAAAGTCACCGGTAGAAAATTATAGAACAAAACATATCGATGTTCGTTATCATTTTCTAAGGAATTTGATATACGACAAGGTTTTCCAAATTAAATATATAGGTACCAAAAATAATTTGGCGGACATTTTTACCAAACCCATGGTAAAGGAAAAATTGTTAGAATTTTGTAGAAAATTATTTTTTTAGAGAATAAGACTTTGTTTCTTTAAGATTAAAATATTAGTTTGTTTATTACAATAAAGATTGTGAATAAAATGTATCTTTTTTGTGTTAAATTGTATAACATGTGATTATAGATTAAAAATTAGTTTACTGATTTGTAAGAGATAATGATGCGATTGGAAAAGGGGGCCGATTGTTAGACATTTAAAAAAAAAATCGGATCCAAATTTTTATGATCTCCTTGTGTTGTTTTTCCAATCCCGTTCCATGATCTTAATGAAAGTAAGCACACCGATTCGAACCCGATCTTTTTGAGTTTCGTGATTTGAGGTTGGCAGCAACTGCCATGCAAATCGAGCTAGTATTTAAACTCGGCTCATGTTAGTTTTAAAAAAAGGAAGGAGAAACGGAAATATAAGAAGTATGTGAGTGGTTTAACTCTTAGAGGGAGAGAAAGGCTGGCTGGCAATGCAACTGCAGGTTGCATCACCATTTTAGATTAGAAATTAATTTTACAATATTAGAAGACGGTTCGAATCGGATGTCTCTGGCAATGTTGATTTTTGAACTTATTGTTTTTATCGCTCCAGTAACGAGCAGAGTGACTTTATGATTGATTATTAAAGACCAATTTTAAGAAACTGTTTTTCGTCTTCATGCCTCCTCGACACATAAATTTCACTGCTAGCTTTGCAAAATTTAAATTAGTTTACAAATAAGTGTAACAAATTTTATGTTAAATAATTGCAAGAGCGGAGTGATACAAAATTTTAGTTCCTTTCAAACAACTTTTGTGTTGGTTCGAACCCCTTCCATGCTCATTTTATTTCTGAATTATAGATCAAACATTGTCAATATTTTTAAAGCTTGTTTTCAAACATATACATATCTTTTAAAACATATTAGAACCCTTCGCATACAAAATTTCATTAAACCTAATGTAAACAAATCTATTTAAATAAATGAGTAATTTACCTGTAAAATTTATTTTCTGTATGTTAGAAATGATTAAACTTTGGAATCAATTACTTTTAATTATAAATATAAAGTTGAGAATACTTAACTTTTATTTTGAATTACAAATTATATTTACATCTTTGCATTTACATAAATGCTTATGAAACTTTTAATCAAAATTTAATCGTGTATAGTAAATTCGAAAATACGGTACTGTACATAGCCCCACATTGCAATCTGTACAGAAGAATCTTGGCTTTCTTCTTCCCTTTGCTGTCTCTGTTTGAGCATCAGATAATGCACTGTCGTATTGGAACAGTTTTCTTTTCTGTTGGAGGAATGTAGTCAACAGTGTCTTTCAGACTAAAACGAATGGGAGGGGGGAGTCTCAGTAAAAGTACGTTCTCTTTTTGCAGAAAATTCCTCCCAGTGACTCGTTTCAGTTATTCGAAACCATAAGAAGCACATGTGAAGTAATTCTGGAAATACCGATTACATAGTGTAATTTTTCACAGTGACCGAGCTACATTAGGGATGAACCAAGATGGTACGTTTGCCCTGTCCAAGTTCGGCTCGGAGAAAAAACGATAATGGTTAAATATTAAAGTTATTTCGATGATAGAAAAATAAAATAAGTATTGGACAACATTTGCAATCCAAATAAAGAAAATGAATGAAATATCTAAAAAAAAATAAACAACCCTATAACTGCTTTTTTTAAAAATCAAGCAATGGGAAAAATTTACTAAGCAACAAGCACATTTAATCTAAAAAGCTATAATGGCAACCATTACGTATGATGTCATTTTGAAACTCTGAAATTCATTGAAAGTTCTAAAACACAACAATGAAATATTTTTGCTGAGGGTTAACTAGAATGATCTTTTTAACGTATCATTGCATTGTTTCAGAGGTTACTATTTGATTCTTAATCTCATAAAGAGACACTTTGAAACAACTAATGCATCAAACGGTAACAGATAAATGGCAGTAATTATGATGGATAACCTTTAGTATGGACTTTGAGTCACTGACTAAAAGTATCCTTAAAAACAGTGATTCTGAACCATTATGCCGCGTCAATTTAATGTGCTGGCAAATTGTTAAAGTCTGCCGCCAATTTTTTGAAAAATTATTAACTATACCTTAGGAAAAAAAATTAAAAACTACCGTAACCGAATCATTCGACTTCTTTTTATGGAATTATCTATTCATTAAATTTTTATTGATCATTTGACAACACTTGAGGAAAGAGAGTTATTCATTACTTCCCAAATTTAGATGTAAAAAAAAAATAATTTGATAGGTTTCGTAATCCGCGTGTCATACAGATACAAATGTATATGAATTGACTTTGAATGAAGAGGAAGAACTATATAATTTTGTTCTGGAATACTCGAGATTTAATTTCAAAACATTCGAAAAATTCAATTAATTCATATTTGATTAAAATTAGTGGCAATTATCCCATAATAAAAAAAAGAAAATAGAAAGAAAGTGTTTTTAAAATATTGTTACCATTTTCTACATCTTGTTTGTGTGCATTCAGATTTTTCGCATTAACAAGTATAAAAATGAAAAAATAAAATAAATTAAAACTTTTAAATGTAGATGACAAAATGAGAGTGGAATAATCCTTTTAACAACCAAATAAATATAAACGTAATTATTCAAATTCACATGCCATCACATAAAATGCATTCTTATCATTAGTTTGTAAATAATTGCTTAGTAAAATGTTGTTGTCTTTATCGTACATATTATTTTATTTAACATGGAAAATCATTTACATATGTTATCGTACATATAGTCCTATAGATAAGTCAAATTCTTTTAAACTTATTTTATTGTTAGTGTGCCGTCAAATTTTGAAATGGTTACACGTGTATCATAACAAAAAAAAAGTTGAGAATCATTACTCTAAAACATTAAAATTTTAACAATTTTATGAAGTAAACTGTGTCATTCATATTAAGTTGTAATAGAAATAATTTATAGTAAAACATGTGTAAGCATACTTGCTGATTTTTTTTATTGCCAGATGATAATGTCGTCCAAAAGATACTACAGCTCAAAATCACTGGGATTCCGAAGAATGGAAGACCAAGACAAAGATGGACAGACTCAGAGGAGTCAGACTTTATGACTATAAATGAGAAAACTTGGAGAACGAAGGTGAAGGAGAGATCACTGTGGAGGAGACTTCAAAGGGAGGCACTGGCGCACGAGGAGCTACCCTACCGGATATGATGATGATGAATATACTTATAAATTTATCAGTATTGAACAATGTATATGATAACTAATTCATCAATACTAATTAAAAACGAGTTTATATTTACTATTGATTCTCAAGGACTTGTCATACACAAATTATATATACAAAATTTAATACTTATTTTGATAATTTGTATGGTATATGATTAAAATTGTATTGTAGCTTTTACGCAAAATATATTACAGTTACATTCAATGAACTGCTATTGTATGGTTGTTGTATGAAGGGAGGGGGAGGGGCGTTATGGAAACCATGATTAAAAATTAGGTCGCTAATATTGAAAGTTTGAGAAGCACTTGCTTAGGAGATAATGCGCAAAGGATTAATGGAAGTATTATATTGACATAATTCTATTTTCTCAAATTGCACGAAAATTATAACTGTGCTGAATGTCTTCAAGTCAAATGCATTAATTGAGTGTATATAAATGTGATTAATGTTTAACGTTCTCTCTCTCTCTCTCTCTCTTCCTAATTTGAATGATTTTATCATATTCCTGACAACGAAAAAAAAAAGGATTTTGCCTACCCCACAATAATATTACATAAAATTTAAGATGAAAAGGAGGATTTATAATACATCATAAAACTAATGCGAATTATAATGGAAAATTAATCCGCGATCATTTATGCAGTAAGACTCAAGAACCATTAAATCAGGGCTTGAAAATTTTAAGCAATAATTATTATTGCTAAAATAAAATTTAAATAATTCTTAAGCTTAAATATACTCCTCCAGCATTTAACCCCTTAGCTCTGTCGAGAAAAATTTACAATTTTCACTCCCACCAGTGCCACAGTTTTTCCCACAGGCGCGCCTTGTTACACGGTTTGTTGGAGGGAAAGAAACTGCGTTTGCTTCCACCCAAAAATTGTTTACTTTCACATCAACGAAGAAAGAAGAAATAAAGGATAAAATGGTAAAATCAAAATAAAAAAAATAATTTCTAGAGTTACAATAAAACACATATGTTCTGTGGTAAATCCTCAAACATAGTTTAACACATAAACCAGTATCACATTGAGTGCATTCGTTGTTGTTGTTTCTAATCTAGATTGTCTTGCAATGCTAGAGAATCTCCTTAAATCCAGAAGAATCAAGAGAGTTTAAGAACCGAAGAGGGTCCAGAAGGACCTCGTCCTTTTTGAAATCCAATCAAGTCAAGATGTGGGCAGTAGAGACAAGCTCCGAATAACACAAGTGGCATTCTGGAAATATCTTTTGAGTCTGGAGAAAAAAGAGAGCTTTTATATGCCCACTCACAAAGCGCGAGAAGGCAGTCTGGTACATCCCAGGCATAAGCTTGAATGAACCTCCTGGATTTCTTCCGAAGTTCCAAGGATGACTAGGAAGAGTTCTTGAAAGATGATGGAGTTCAATCTTCTTGAGGGAAGGTAATCCATTCGTACAAACAATTAAAACAATGTTTCTCAAACTGTGGGGGGCGCGGTAAAACTGCGAGGTCGGCGAGAGCCTAGTGAAAATAAAAGGTTTAAGAAAATAATTTTTTGGAATGAAGTAAAACAAAATGCTTTTTGACATAATAAAAAATACCCATTTACACTGATATATTTTTTTATCATCTGGTGATCATCAAAAATAAAAGATTCCAATTCAAGCACTCATTAGCCATCTTTTATCCTATAACCAAATAAACAAAGACGCTTTGTTTGCTTTCCTGTAATCCCACAATGAGAGATTTTTATATTACGCTTTTTAACCCCAAAAATACTACTTTTGATTATCATATATTTGATCTTCAAACTTACTGGTATGTTTCACCCCATCTTTCTTTTAGGAAAGTTGTAAATAATATTTTCCTGTAGTTTTTTCTCCCATGTGAATGAGTTTTATGATACATGGATAAGCATATTGAGCACTTTGAAGGATTATTTGGCCAAGATGTATTTTTATATATGAATATCCTGAAACATATATAATATATAATGACAAATATTTTACACAATTATTTTTCAGAACAATTTTTCAGAACTTTCCCCGTGAACAATTTTGTGGTTTTGATTGCTGTGTTGTACGACTTATTACTGTTTATAAATGTAAATGAGCAGAATATAAAAAAAAAAAAATTAGCATCTATGATCTGTATTGAAGATAGTTGAAACTGATCGAGCAATTGAAGAACATACTGAAATAATGCATATTAATCAAGATAGTGAAAGTAAATATGAGAAAAGCGTTGGAAAGGAAACGTTTGAGTTGATTTGAAATTTTTAAATGCTGCCTAAAGATCTCTAAGGTGCCATAATGTCGTACTTCGCCTTGTCAAAAAGAAACAAGGAGGAAAAAGTTCAAAATGCTATTTGTAGATCATCAAACAGCAGCAAAACTACAATAACGTGAACAAAATATGACAGTTTTGCTGGAAAATAACGTTCCTGTATTGATAGCGAAAAGTGTCTGGGATTTATGCCCTTTATTAAGGACACACACATTTGGAACATTTTCTTTAGTTTTATTTGATTTTTTTCTCAAATCATCAAAGAAAAATTGAAAAGTCTTTGAAAGTAAGTAAGTATTTTTTCTCTTATTTAAAATATTCACTGGAATTGTGATTTTTATCGTGTATAGTAAAAATAATTATAAAATAAATTATTGTTTTAAAACAAACTAAGGAAACACGCTTTTATAGTGAGTCGAACTAAAAAGTAAAAAAAAAAAATGTATTACTTATATAATGTAACATAAACAAAATTTAATACTTTACTTGTTAATTTGCATGGTTTGCAATTATGATCGTATTGTTGCTTTAGCGCGCTCTAAAAGAAGTGCATTATTATTGCATTCAATACATTATTATTTTTAAGGGGGGGCGATAAAAATTATGATTGAAATTGGTTCGCCAGTAGTGAAAGTTTGAGAACCACTGAATTAAAAAGCTCCTATTACATACAGTAAGCGAAAATGAAGAATAGAAAATACACACTCAAACGAAAAAAAAAAATTGCTGAGCGATGAATTGTATCGTTCCTGAAATTTACCTTTCCAAATTCCTTCCCACCTCTTCTCTGAAATAATTAAATTATTTAGAAGCATTGTCAATGTCATTTTATAATATATCAAAGCCGTGGGTATAATTTTAAACAGAGCAGCATAATGGAAAAAGTACTTCTTTGGAAGGACGAGTATACACGTCCGGGTCACTAAAGGCACTAGCTTAGCAGGACTTGTACACACGCCCGCGGCACATAAGCGGCTAATCATGCAAACATTTTAAGAAAATCGGTCATAATAATATCCAATATCTCGAATAAGCATATAACGTGCATTTATATATTGAAGGAGGAACTAATGTCATCGGAGAACAAAAATTTTCCAAAGCTCTTCATGCAAATTAGATTTAGCACGTTCGATAGCAGTATGAATAAATAGCGTCACAATCAGCTTCTACTTCCCTTGACGGAAATTCCAAGGTAGAAAGTTGAGGTAAAATCAGTTTAAGGTTTATTTCCAGCAAAACGAAATAATTTAAGGAAATAGGAGCCGACATTGAAGAAAACCAAATTAACATTTTGTATAAGAACCATTCAAAAACATCTGGGCAGACCACGATATTTCAACACCAACAAAGAAAGAAATTATTTTCTTAAGAAGAAATTCTACTGCTGAATTTTAAAAGAACTATTTGTCTCATCCTTATAGAGCATTTATGTAACTTTTTAGTATGCTACTTTTTATAAAATCTATTCTAAATGTTTTCGGATAACTTAAGTAAAATAACTTGTGGTAATTCAAGACACAAAAACACAATTTAAAAAAATAAGTCTCTTTTCAACACTGTTACTGATAATTTTTATGTTTACTCGTTTTGTAATATATTGCGTTTTTTTCTAAATCCCATTTAGGATTATACATTAAAATTGTAATTTTAAACTAGATGACCATTTCTGCAAAAGTTATACAAAAATTTATTTAATACAAAATCAGAATGAATTGAAATTTAATATATTTATTAAAAAATTAAAATGTATTTACTACCAAATTGAAGATTAAATAAGTTCTTTCTCAATTGTATCAATTAAAAAAAACTGCTATTGATTATCAAGTTCAATTAATGACAATTATCGAATTAACTTAGAAATAAATGTTCTAAAAATATTCATAATCATTTTGTATGGACTCTACAATCCAACAAGAGTAAAGTTTTCAGTTTTTTTCATTATTCGAACTTAACTTTTAACTAGTTTAATTTGGGAAGCAAGCTTATTTGCAAGAGTTTTTTTTTTATATTTCTTTAAAATTAAATGGTTTGATAGAGAGACACTCTATTGTTCACATTCAAGAAGATCAGATGTTTGGAGTTGGAGCTTAACTCCAACTTAAGAAAATAAAAGTAAAAAAAGTGAATTGTAAATGGTGGCTAATTTCTAGCAGTGACAAGGAAGAAGCTAATCAGAGCGTTGCCATCTCTTCAGCAGAGATTTAAAACTTTCTCCTCTCTGACGCTCGTTTGACTTCTCATTTTCATCTGAGGAATTAAACGGAAGACCAGCAATCAAAACTAATGGTAATTATGGAATAAACGGATTAAGTAGCTTTTCCGTGGATCTTACACACATTCCAAAACTGAGTATGTTTATTTGGAATATGTTTCTCTTTTTCTAAGCCAGGAGTAAATTCTATTCAAATGAATGAAAATAATTTGTTGAAAATGTAAAAAAATTGTACATTTAAAAAAGTAATTATATTTTCAGCTCAATGCATAGTTTAATCGAAATTTTTCCTATTGATTTAAGGCGGAATGAATTCAAATTTTGAAATTCAAATTAAAGTAATATAATTTTTAAAAAAATGAAATCAAAATATATAATACAGGGTTATCAGAAATGAATGACCCGATTACAAAATTTAATAATTCCCAGATGAATAAACAGAAAATGATCATTAATATGACATTTTAAAGATCAATTATGAAATTTAAAGTATATAACGTTAATTTTATCAAATTGGAGGCAGTAGTGTTGTAATTGTGAACAAAAGTCGAAATGGCGTCGCAGCGGGGAAAGACATTATGAGTGCTCTCGTTTGCAAAAGTCTGTCAGTAATCACGATTCAGCGTGACTTTCGGAGTAAGTACCATAGAAATGCACCGACATCTAACAGTATAAAAATATGGTATTAACAGTTCCAGGGAACTGGATGCCTGTGTAACGGCAAAAGTCATTGCGACCAGGTTCGCAATGATATTATACGGACGACTAATGGAAGTCGCATTGAACATTTGTGAAAAAAAAAAAATTTTATGTTACGTACAAAAAAAATTCATATTTTATCTTTACAATGACATCTTAATAATCATTTTCTGTTTATTCTTCTGGGAATTATTGTAATTGGGTCATTTATTACTGATAACCCTGTATTTTAAAACCTATTCGACAGCAATTTTAAACGCTTCTTTTAGATTTTTATGAAAATACATTGCTAATATCCATCACATTTTTCTAAAAAAAATTGTTGTTAAATACAAGGAAACGAAAAAAAACAAAATATGTTGGTTTTAAGTTTAATTTTTAATTTTTTACAGGACAAAATGTATTCAGTTTTAATATTAGTTTACTATCCCGAGTTATCGCGGGCAAATGGAAAGAAAATTAAATAGTAGTCTTTGTATGATAGTTTTTGAAAGAAGGGACAACATAAAGTGATACCTGTCATTCTGTACACTGGTAGCTTTTCTTACTGACTTACCCCTGGAATCTCTTTTACGGGAGCACAGAGTACACTATCTCGTTGGATTTTTTTTTCAATAGCAGGAATAACATCTGGAAAATGCCCTGAAGTTATACTGAGTGGTGATGGACTAATACTGGGTTTTCCTGGTGTTGCAGAAAACTCGTCATGAGGATTTTCAAAAATTATTTTTTCAATCAGTTCTATTCTAAATTGTTTAGGTGATCGGTAATATCCTGATTTACAGTATAAAATGTAGGTTACATACAGAAATATCACTTCCACTATTTTCAGTGTCTACCTCTTCATAATCACTTTATTAAAAATCATTGATTTTGCTATCTCGCATCATCGCCATTATTTTAATTTTTTTTCATACACACACCCGCAACTGAACTATACTTCTTTATACATTACTTATCCACAAGCTGGCTTGTACTATACAATAGGAAAAACACGTGGTTAGCCCCGCCAAAAGATTCGCGAAACCAACAAAACATTGCAAACTGCCAATCAAAACTGAATGTTCCCTTTCGTTTTATTCAGGCCGAGTAAAACCATGATAAAAACAATCGTACTGACAAAGTCTGCTTCCCCCGAGTTTTCTCGGCATAATGATTAACTGCAATCTATACGAATCCGAGATAACTCGGGATAATCAGGCAGACACGGTTAAAGATTTTTTTCCCTTTAGCGAGTCTGTAAAAGATCGTAAACCTCGTATTAATTCAATAATTTTTATCTTTCAAATGAACACGATTCACTCCCCAGTGCAACCATTCTTTTCATAGGCGAGTGTTGGATGCGTCTTTTTTGGAAAGGGAAGAGGGGCAAGAAAAGGTATAAATAAGCATATCATTCTCTTAAATATTTAAGTCCATCATCAGAAACACTGTTAAGATCATTATATTGAATTTTAAAGATTTCGGAAAAGGTATATTAAGAGCAGGGCCAAAAAAAATGCTCGTACTTCCGAAAGAGATATATATACGCCAGGGGCATTTAACGCACTGCCTTAGCAAGACCAGTTTTTAAGCCTGTGGCAGTTAAAGTATTAATAGTTAATCTTATTTCAAATATTCGTTTGTCAAAAATCTTTTGAAATTGCAATTCTCTGAAAATTTAAAAACTATATACACATTATATTCCACGAATCCGATCCTTTCTTCTTGGGTCGCTATTTTCAATGTTCCTGAGTGTATAAGTATATCTTTATAGAAGTTAAATAAGAAATAAATATTTCTACGTGAACCTTGTTTTTGCACCTCTCTACTTTATATTGCAATGTCAGGAATATAATTCCTTTCTTACTATTTAACTCTTTTAAGAACATTCAGTTGTTAAATTTGCAACTACTTTGAAGTCTCAAAACAATTTTCACCTGAGAAAAGATTTGTTTACAATGAAAAGAACCAAAAAGGGAAACAAGGTTATAAACAACTTTTTTCCAAACCATTAAAACTCTTTAAATATGATATCCAACAATTTAAAATAGCTGTTGATTTATGGTAAAAGTTTTACGTAGTGTGATCAAACATTTGGAGATTGCTGCTATTACGGGCGAAGAAAGCAATAGAAGTTAAGTTATATATACCACTTGAAACTGATTCTCCAAGCCCTTCCTTATCTAGCCATGTTGGTTCATTTCACATCATGTGACACAACCATACATGGATCTGTTATCATCTGAATCTAGTCAGCTTTGTTCCGTGATCTAAGAAAGATGGCTTTTCTTGAACAGCGTTCAGCATAAAATTCTGTCAATTCTGTTCTTAGGTAAAATACTAATTTAGACTTTGGAAATGTTAAGTAAGGTGCAAAGCGAATCCACCATTATCAGATCCAATGTTTACAAATGGTATTGGCGTTTTAAAGAGGGACGAGAATCCATCGACTACAATGAACAAGTTGGAAGACCTTGTACTTCACGGAACACGGAAAATGTTGCGTTGGTGTCTGAATGTGTTCAGAAAGATCACCAAACAATTCTCGAACACATCGATTGAGGGATTTGTTTTATCGTAGGTCTCAGTTCTGGGAGAGTGAGGATTGATATTTTCTGAATGACAACGCACCAGCCGATCGATCATAGTTCGTAAACAAGTTCCTCGACAATACTTGCATTGTCGTGCTTCCACATCCCCATCCCCATTCCCATTCCCCTCCCCTATTCACCAGACTTATCCCCGTGTGAAACTTTCCTGTTTCCATCTATGGAAAAAACATTCGCAGGTACGTCATTTTGTGTCATCAGATGAAGTGAAAGTAGTATTGCCGGAAGCCTAACGGAAGGTTGCGAAAAATGACTTCAATCTGTGCTTCTAGAAGTTATACGAACGCTGGCAGAAGCGTATGGCTGCCCAAGGGGACTACTTTGAAGGTGGATGTGCTTCGGTGCTGTGAACTATTCCGAGTAAGTTTTTCTACTCCATGTCCCCAAACTTTTGAATCATACTACGTATTTTAGAATTTTTTCATAAGTTCGTAGATGTTGTCTTCTGTAATTCTGAAAACATTAGTCCAATATGCGCCTTTAAATAGTTATCGATTTCCATCCGATCAAAAATGGACAAAAATGTGTTGAGTAGTATAGAGTGATACTGAGAATTGAGAGCAACGTGCAAAATATGGCACGCGTACCAAACATAGGTTGCCAGCGACTCCTATATAGATAGATAGATAGAGAGATAGATAGATAGATAGATAGATAGATATAGATTTAGATATTCTAATAATTGTAATTACATCCATTTTTAAGTCAAGAATAAAAGATCTATAGACTGACACTTCAGAAGTTTTTTCTA
Source organism: Trichonephila clavipes (assembly GCA_019973935.1). Lineage (NCBI taxonomy): Eukaryota > Metazoa > Arthropoda > Arachnida > Araneae > Nephilidae > Trichonephila > Trichonephila clavipes. The sequence continues at coordinate 133,919 of BMAU01014636.1, read as the reverse complement.
CTTATAGAAAGCTAAATTCATTTCTCATTTCCATTTCAGTAAAAACTCATTTAACATCACATTCACTAATTTCTTATTGATTGAATCTGAGAAACATAAAATGATATTTCCTTTGTTTCCATTTTACCAATAATATCACAAATGAAAAATACCTCTTTAGCAATTCAGAATCGAAATCATTTGGTAAACTTTTAGCAACTTTCTAAAAAATAATAAAAGAACACTTTCAAAATGTAGCTCATTCCATTCAATACATTTTATCAATCAATAAAAGTGTTCTCAAGAAAAGGAACAAAAATAACAATAATTGCAGTTTTGCTCAAGCGAAAGATTTTGCTGCAAAAAAAGCTTTCCATCTCGCATTATTTAAAATGATAAAAACACTCTTCTCTTCTTTCTAGAGCGAAATTTGCATTTTAGAATGAACGAAATGCTGTTATGAACACTGCAATTTTTTAGCCATTTATTTGCAAAGGGTGATAAATCTGTCTCTAAGCAACTTATGATTAAGTTGAAGCCTTTCACCTTATTGAAAGCGCGAGATCATCTAAAATAACTATCTCTCTCTTCTGACTTTTACAGCCCCGAGAAGAAACAGGGAATGAAAAAAAGCGGGAGTTAAAACTTTTTAAAAAAGTGCAAAAAAAGCTAAGCGATACTTTTATACATCATTTATTTATAAGTGTTCTTAAGTGGGTATTTTCTTCATAATTTAACATCTTTTCGCCGTCTAAACTTACGGAAATTGATTTATTTTTTAAAGAGCGAATAAGCTGCTATTTAATAATGAGTTAGCAAGTCCTTTGTGAAACAGAGACTCTTTTCTGGGTCATCAAACGTGACTCCGGTGAAATTTTATACCGTTCACTTTTCTTCTCGAACTGAATTTCAGTTTATGAACAGAACCTATAATTGAGATGAAAAATGTTATTCCAAATAATTATACGGTATTACAAATAACCTAGAAAACAAATTACCTTTACGAATTTTTATTACAGTAATGTAATATTTTATCATTTCTGCTTTAATGTTATTGTGTACATTATTTAAATTTAGAAACTTAAATGCAGGGCATTCGGGCTTAAAGTGTCGAAAAAATGGCTTGTTATTACGGAACTACCCATAAAAATGTAATAAATTATTCACCCATGGTTTGTGGAAACATCTCCGAGATTTTCTGGGTATAGTCCGATCTGCCGCACGTGCATGCATTATACGGTAATCTCAGACTATAAACCTTTTACACTGACTTCATTAGTAATGTGAATGGCACATTAAGAGATTCAGCTCGTACTTTGGTTAACGGAATTTAAATCAATCACGCGTGTACAGAGAAGTGATCGAATAGAATGGAATGAATATCATTACTGGCTTACCTAATAGACATATATCTGGATTCTTACAAAATGAGTCCCTTACAGGATCAACGGTGTCTTCTATCACGAAAACTTAAGGATGCTGGCTAGTTTGAGATACCAAAGTTCATGTCTTCTTCAAAGTTCTTTACCATGGGTGCACATAGATTTTGATGACAGAGGGTCGACATTCTATTCTGTTCAAACACGTAGCTTCACACGCGTGCCTGATTTCAATCCCGTTAACCAAAGTACGAGCTGCATATTTTACTGTGGCATTCACATCTTTATTAATGAAGTCAGTGTAAAAAGTGTATCGTTTGCAATTGCCGAATAATTCGTGTACGTGTGGTCGATCAGACTAGACCCAAAAAATCCCGGAGAGTTTCTAATCCACGGATGAACAATTTATTACATTCTGATGGGTAGTTCCGTTTTCATAAGCCATTACTTTTGAATAATTTCAGCCCAGGTACCCTGTAAGTAAGTTTTTTTTTACTTAAAATATCTTTTTGCATTCAAAAAACCGTATGTAACACATTGTAAGGTGCAACAAATGATAATTTCAGGAATTAGTGTATATTTTATGGTTTATCTAAGGAAATTTTAATCTGAAATGTAATAAGGAATTTTTTCAAGATATTTTAAATACATTTTTAGAAAAACTGTGCCAAAAAATTTAAAATCTTCATTTTGAATGTACAGTACAGTCCCGATAATCCGAACAATATCGGACCGATCCCTGTTCGGATTACGTGATTGTTCGGATTAGCCGGAGTAACAGCGAAATCACTATTTGAACCGGGAGTACGGGTCTATTGTGTCTATGTATTTTGTGGTAATGTGAGCGTACGCGCCCGCTTTTTTTTGCCGCGTGGACTGTACTCCCACCCACGACGCGTGTGTCCTCCCCTCCACCACTCCTAACTTAGTGTGTCAGTGTGACTGCGTGTGTGTGTGTCCGTACTGTTGACCGTCAATCGTTCCGCGCTCGTTCTACACTCGTCCGCTTTTGTCTCTGTGTTAATAACAGTGTTACAGTGTGATATTCTACAGTGAAAACAGTTTGTTGTGTGTTTTGGACATTTATCTGTGATACAGTGTACGTAAACAGATTGTTATGGCGAGTAAGCGTAAACACTCAACACTTACTCTTAAAGACAAACTAGAGGTTCTAAAGCGTTTAGATAAAGGTGTGACAAAATTGGCTACAGAGTTTAATGTTGGCAAAGCATCTGTTGGAGACATCAATGAATGGATGGAAGAAGACGGGGAAACTGCTGAATTTCTGACTGATGGCGACATAGCTGCGGCAGTGACTCAAGAGCCAATGGAGGAGGAGGGGAGTGACGACGAGACGCAATGCGATAAGAAGGACGTGGTGCCACATGCAGACGGCGCAGCTGCCCTTGCCCTGCGCTACTTGGAGCAACAGCCCGACAATACACCAGCTGATGTGTTATTTATAAGGCGCTGGCGAAATTACGCATCATCGAAAAGACTGTCTTCGTTGCGTCAGAAAAAAATACTGTACATATTTTATATTTAATTTTCTGTTGTACAATTTTTCATACTAAACATTAGTGTTCTGTTCTGTAGTTTATTCCATTTTAAAATTTGTACCATAACTTGATGTACAGTGCGTGAATATTAAATAAAGAACTGTTTTGAATTAAGGTTTACACTGTTTTATATTGAAATATTCACCGATTTTCGTCCTTAAAATTATAAAAAATTTTCCGTGGAGCCGTTCGGATTAACCGGATGTTCGGATTAGCCGTGTTCGGATTAGCGGGACTGTACTGTATATTGAAAAAAAATGGAAAGATACTATAGAATTGGAATTTATAGATATTTTTTTATTGAAAATTTCATCAAAACATAAATATAGAAGAAAACAATAGCAGCAATATAATTTGTTTTTATATTTTTTGGATCTTATTTCATCCTGCACTTAAAAGCTCTGAAAAAATGGGGAATAAATTTTATAAATTTGGAATTTTATGTCTCTGGTTCAATTTGATTTCAAACATTGATATCTAATATTTTTTTTAAAAAAAACATCCTATTAAAAATATATTTCTTAAAATTAAATCCAAACGTTTATTACTTAAGAATCAGATAATAAATACTCATCCTTAATGTCAAAACCTTGCAAAAGCGTTAACTATTTCTTTGCTGTAAAACTCACATTTTCTCTTTACAAATCTATTACTACATTAAATCCAAAGTTTCTGTATAACAGTCAAAAATCGCACGAAATTAAATCATTCGAGAAAGTGTGTGCAGAGTCATGTTGTGCTGCTAATAAGTTGCATTGTTTCAATTGACTCTGAAAATTTTTTAACAAAATAACTGATATTATTCACAATTATTTTGATTAATAATTGCTTTTGATTCACACTGACAATCATTATAAGGCATTATTAATGTTCAAACAATAGTGAAAGAAACAAACATTGCGCTTACATAAACATAGTATAGAAACATTCAGGATTTAAATTTTATTTTCTAAGAAACACAGGTCCAGGTATAGAGAAGAAGAAAGCATAAAGAATAATCAGAGACAGCATCAAATCCCCAATAGTGACAACAAGCGGAATGTAATTGAAGTTGTGGTCCACAAGGCTCTTACTTCCGGTATCGAAAAGTTCCACTCCAAGGAATTCTGTGGAATCTTTTTTGTTCTCATTATTGTTTGATGTCTTTTGAGGAAAAGTTCTGATTGAGATAACTTAATCATTTCAAGATTTTCAAAAATTTGGTTGCATTTTCAGGATATATGCATTGAAGTATCCGACTACATTCGAAACCGTGATTTAGAAAAAGCGTATAAATGGGTACTTTTCATAATATTTAGAGTCACTTAAATTAGAATACATGTATAAAATTATTCTAAGGGCCTTTTGACAAGAAATAATTATTTAAATACAATATTTTGGCAAAAAAATAACTTAGAACAATCTTTTTAAAAATCTCCTTTTATAAAAAAATGCTTCTAAAACAATAATATTTCGATTAGATAAAGTCATGTTTCCTCCAGAGAGTCTGAAATAGGAATTTTGAAAAATTCACATTATTTTAGGAGTTACCACCAAATGAAATAATTATCGGCGTTTTTTTCTTAAAATTTCTCCCCACTGTTGTCGTAAAATATGGATAAACCCACTTCTAAGTTATATATTTCAAAAAAATTTTAGTTTAGCCTCTTTAGAGAGGTCTGAGCTATATACAGGCAGAATATAATAACAGAAGCCCTTTTCACAAATGGAGAATATTTTGAAAATGGGTCATTCTATGTTAATTGTTTGTCAAAATATTGTACTTAAATAATTTTTTATTGTAAAATATTATCCTTAAAACTATTTTATATACATTTCTAATCTAAGTGACACTAAATATCATAAATATTATCCATTTAGAAGCTTTTGAAAAACCACGGTTCCGAACGTAGTCGGATACCTTAAGGCAACCTTCTTATCGCTGCCGACCGGTCAACGTTGGATAATTTTACCGCGGCCCGCTGAGGGTAGGACATGTTGATTGTTTATATTTTAAATTATTTTGATTTAAAAATTGTAATTTAGTTACATTTAAATATGCCTTCACAATAAAATATAGCCACACCAAAAATGAATAAAAGCGATATAACGTGGACTATAAAGTGATTTCCTTGGAAGGTTGCGCAAATCCGAGAAAAATGCACCACTTTAAATAAAATGACAATAGTTTAATGTGCGGCGCCATTTGATCCACGGACCGGGGGTTGCGGATCATTGACTTGAGGTGAACGACTACTTTTTAGTGGAAACCGTCTCAAGCCAGCAACTCGATTACACAACTTTGGACATGAGACTCAAACCCCGCCTATCATGGTCGTTAATTTGAAATAGAAAATGCTATAAATAATGATTTCTTCTGAATCAAAGAAATGTCTATGCTAGGAACCATGATAAAACCAAACTTTTAAAATTCTTATATCGTATTTCGGCTTAAGGTATCCGACTACGTTCGGAGCAGTGATTTTTCAAATGTGGGCAACTGAATATTTTTGATGTGTAACATCTTTCCTCTCGATCGCTGGATATTTGTTGGAGTGAATTCGTGAAAAAGGGCGGAAGTGGGTAACAGTAAGGGACGTAAGCGAGCTATTTAATTTGACCCATTACATCGCGTGGTGTTGTCTCTTCGCTGCCCTCGCATTCTGTTTACCCATCCTAAAAGCTTATTTTACATCTTTTCACGATCCCTCGTCACATAGTGATTAGAGAAGCTGTCTTGAAATGAATTGTCATGGGTTCTATTCCCGGGAGCTTGCTGCTTTCAAATTTACTTTAAATCACTTTAATTTCCTTCGAAAATTATTTATCTTGATAAAACTTAAATTCACACGTTCTTGCCTATTTTTTTCTCTTTTTGCACTTTATTTTTGATTAGCTCATTCAAAACATTGATTAGCTGTTGCAAATTTTTAGTTTATGTGCAAACAAGATGCAATAATAAATAAAATTCCTCAAAAAATCAAAATGGATGGCTTAAAGTTTAAGTTGGAGATAGTTGAAGCATTATGAGCATCTCTCTACCTATTAACAAAAGTATTTTAACTGGTGATGAAGACAATAGTTTTATAATTCCACTCGCAAAGAGATCCAAGTGTTATAATTCACCTGCTATACATGTTTCAGCTTTTATCCTGGCCTTTCCAGGATAAAAGGCTTGACATTTATAGCCATTTTCGATGTATTGATGATATTTCAAGGTCTTGCAATTTCAGATTTGAAAACTACGAAAGAAGTTCGAAAACATCTTGTGAAAATGCAATGGTTATTTATACTTGCTAAAAACAAAACAAAAGATTTTTACAGTAAATAAATAATGAATTAATAAAAGAGTTACTTGTGCATCAATAATTTTATTATTTGTAACAAGTTTAGTTGAATTAAGATCGTTTCTTCTACCAAGATAGATCTAAAATGTATAACTCGTAAAATTACATAGGTAACGTGTTTCACAGATAACACCTGACCCGCACGATCGTGCTGGTACCGTATATGTTCCAGGGAGGGATTTGTTAGTATTTCTCCCAGTGTCATTGGGGTCCATATAGTATTAATAACCAGAAAAATTTCTTTTTCGATGTACCGAAGGTGGTTCTCCTCTTTAAAATACTATCACTCGCTTCCCATGATTTTGAGTGGTGATTTTAACTTTAACATCAGTTTGACAAAAGCTAGGCCGCGCATAGCTTCTTGGAATGAGCACAAAATGAACACAAAAATCAAAATGTTTCGACTACTGACAGTGGTACTGTTATTGATGCTGTTTTTCAACGGTTTTTAAATACTTTGAAATCACAAGTATATGTATCATAATTTATTTATCATACGTCTATTATTTCCGTTCTTCCTTAAATTGATCAATAATAATTATTTTTGATAAAAAATTGCATTTTACTCCTAGTGTTAATTAAATAATATTTTCATTAAAGATATAGTTATTCGATAGAAAATTATTTCCAATCATATTCGATTCATTTTTTTCAGGATATAAGTTACTATTGCGGATTCACCACGACAACATGCCAGATGGTACACATCATGTGCGACTACGGTAAGGTTCGTTTAATTTTTTTAATATTTACGCTCACTTAATTTAGAATACAGATATAAAATTGTTTTAAGAGTATTAGTACACTTACAAATGATTTAAACGCAATATCTTGGCAAAATCCGAGAACTCTCTCTCACACACACACACACACATATATATATATATATTCCAAATATTCTTTTATGGAACATGCTTCTGTAATAATAATATTTCGGCTGTATGTAGCTCAAACCTCTGTATACAGATTCTGATCTAGGATTTTTGAAATATATAATTTACACACACACACACAAAATCGATTAATAAATATTTTTATACATCAGAGTGGAAACATTTTAATAGAAAACACCGATAATGTTTTCAATTGGTAGTAACTTTGAAAATAATGTGAATTTTTCAAAAGTCATAGTACAAGCCCTTCGGAGAAGTTTTAGTTAATGAAGCATTTTTCACAAAAGGAGAATGATTAGAAAAAAAGGTAATTATAATTTAATTTTTTGTGAAAATATTGCCCTTAAATAAATTTTTTATTGTAATAACTAGCTGGTATACTCATTCTTCGCACGGATGAATTTAAAAATTAAAAAATACAGAATGAAGGATAAAAATAAGTTTTTAATCAGTTAACTTTACGTGAATTGTGTAAATTAAACACACACAAAAAAAACTTTTTACATAACCAGCTGAACAAAAAAATCATTTTTGCTAAATATTAAGTCCTTAGGTATAATTCCTGATTTTTTTATTATTGTTATTATTATTTACGCCCCGTAACTTTCTTGTGGGTCGATTTTTGAAAACACCTACCTGCTCGGCAAAAGTAACAAATTGTTACAAATTTTGTGTAATAAACGCTATAAAATAGTGTAAATAATTTTATCTGGATGTGCAATACGTTAATACAATTTTCTGATGTATTTATTTTATCTTAAATAGCTGTTACCCGCGACTTCGTCCACGTGGAATTTAACAAAAATGAGTTTATTCACTTCGCGGAGTTTAGGAAAACTTTTCTTCTACTTTGTAAATCTATGCTTATTTTTGTTTTCTTATTTTTTTTCTATGCTTTTTGTTGAGCCAGGGGTGAAAGGAACGCATGGCCTTTGACACTGTCGATGGGGTGAGGACTAAAATCTTTAAGATCAGAATAGGTCTAAGTAGCAAGTAGGGTGAAACGCGAACACAAACGAAGCCGCAAGGAAGGGGGTGAAAGAGACGCATGACCTTTGACAATGCAGTTAGGGACTGTAAAATAATTAGGATCAAGACATGAACGGGAAATGTCGCGAACGGCGGCAACCTAATCAAAGAGAAAAGTATGATGTAACTGTTAGCAATCATTGGGACAGAAGGCTCGCGAAATAAAAAAATCCCTATTAAATAAAGATAATCCCTATTGAATAAAAATATTCCCTGTTGAAATAAATAATCCCTATTAAATAAAAATAATCCCTATTGAATAAAAATAGTCCCTAATGAATAAAAATATTCCCTGTTGAAACAAATTATCCCTATTTGTATCGGATATTGCTCACTATTTCATTGATCTTAATTTTATTTTCTCAAAATCCTAAATTTTTTCAAAAATAAAAGAAACCTAAGTTACTCCTTATAACATTAGCTATCTGCCAGTGAAATTTTCATCAAAATGGGTCCAGCCGTTTCAGAGGTTAGCCGGAACAAACAGACAGACAGAAATTTTAAAATTGATTTTTTTCATGTAAGTACCGTACATACCTTTAAATGCATTTAGTGATTGATTGATTGAATATTAACGTCGCACTGTTCAGCTACACGAGGGCTTTTGGCGACGGACCACGTAATTTTGAACCATGGTCAAGTGACGTGGACGACACCTGAGCTGGCACCCCCCTCTCCTAACTACCACACCACACCAACGGGAGGACGTTTCAGCTCTCGACAGATTTAACGTGCATCGCTGCCCTACACGGCGGGTGTTTAGTGGTACTGGGCTCGAACCTGTGACAAAGCAAGCCACAGTCCGATACCTATACCACTCGGCTACCGCGGCCACTAAATGCATTTAGTAAAAAGCTGTTAATTTCAAATTACAATCAGACACTTCATTTATATATATATATATATATATATATATATATATGTATAGATATTCTTAAGACAATTTTATACGTGTATTCTAATCTAAGTGACATTGGCTACACAGGAGCAGAAGCATGTTAATTCTGTTAAAGCTGTGATTTAGATGAAAGGTTCCAGTTCAGGTGTCGATCTCGTCACTTGAACAAGGTTCAAAATGATGGAAAATGTCACCAATAGCACTCATGTTGCTTCAGAATGTGATGATTATAAATAATTCAATCAAGCTAGATCAGGCATCGTTTTGGTCTCGTGACGAAGGTATTTATTAAAGTAGCACGAACTATATATATACGTTTCGCAACCAAGCTAAACACAATCTTTGGAAACTAAAAACAAAAAATAAAATCTCGGTTCAAAACTGGATAAAAACAACATACACTGCTGGACAATTGCTAAGGACGGATAACACTATCATCCATAGCAACCACTAAATAAAAGGAAGCAAAATGTGGAAAATTAGAATAAGTGCGGGATATTAGTAAGAAGAAGTATGAGTATGCAATTTTTTTCCACGTCTGTTCATCACGTGATAGCGTTCATAAGAGTTTTAAATGTTTTGACGCGTGTGGACAGTTGTTGTTTCAAGTCAAGGTTTTACAGGAAAGATTTAATAGACGAACTTAAAATTTTTGGCATGTCTTCCCGACATCACATAGATGATTTTATGCGTGGCCGAATTATTGGAAAGATCGAAGAAGGGCGAAAAATAACAGATGTTACCAGGGAGTTCGACATCGCTCACAGCGTTGTTTCACGGCTGTGGAAGTCATTTAGTCATTTGTAGTAGATGGCGCGGGAGAGGTCGTGTTAGAAGTACGATGCCTGCAGAAGACAGATATATCGTCCTATCAGCAAAAAGGAACATGCACACCACAGCTCAGCAGGTGGCAAATCAGTTTCTTGCTGCATCAGGAAAGCAGATCTCCCGAAAAACTGTTGCCAGACGTTTGAGGGGAAGAGGACTATACGTACGCAGACCTGTTGTGTGTGTCCCATTGACCAGACAGCACCGTACTGCCCGTTTGCAATGGTGTCGTGAGCATCACAATTGGACTGAACAGGGCTGGGCATGCGTACTATTCTCAGATGAGAGTAGGTTCAGTCTGTCATCGGATTGTAGACGCCAACTGATCTGGCGCGAGAGTGGTACTGCTTATCGTCCAGAAAATATCCAGGAAAAAGACCGATATTCGACATGCAGTATCATAGTGTGGGCCGGCAACAAGATCAATGCCCGCAAGCGCCTACATGTGGTTGCGAATGGGACTATGACGGGCCAACGATACATTGATGAAGTTCTACTTCCTCATTTTCGTCTTTTTCGTGGTGCTGTCGGGGATAAATTTGTTTTTATGGACGACAACGCAACATGTCATCGAACACTCGCTGTTCAGGATTGTCTAGACAGCGAGGGTATTCAACGTCTCGTATGGCCAGCGCGTTCTCCAGATCTAAACCCCATTGAAAATGTGTGGGATGCTTTGAGGAGGCAAGTTGCTGGTCGAAACTATCCTCCGACAAACAAGAACACCCTCATCCGTGCACTCACAGAAGAATGTGATAAATTGCCTCAACAGCTGCTGGATACTGTTGTGCAAAGTATGGTACGACGTGTGGAATGTTGTATCACACTCCACGGTGGACATATCCCGTACTGATACCTTTCTTTAAGGTGCCTGCTGACTTTTAGATGCATTGTTCCATTTCTCCATACGCAGATCAAATGAGCATTTTTTTTTTCTTTCAGATGTTTCACAGCTTTTGTACTTTCCAGAACAATAAATATTCTTTATTCTAATGTCTGAACAGTGTGGCAACTATATTTTATCCTACTAGGCCTCATGTCTTGCTTAATGTTATGCTACATAGCAATTTGTGATCCGTCCTTAGCATTTGTCCAGCAGTGTATAAGTTTAAAATCGAATTCCTATTATTCTCTGTCTACATTTTAATACGTACATACAAAAAAATCCATTTAAAATGCGAAAAGGAATCAATAAGTTAAAAATGGAAAAAAACCCTACACATTTTTTAAATCATATACTTATATGTAAGTATTTCTGCATTTTACATGTACAACAATATGTCTCTTTTTGCCGTGTTTTCTGTATCTTTCACACACTCATTGACATTCAGCGCTGTCTCTTTTGGCGCTGGGAATTTAATTTATATATTTTCGGTACATTCATTGTTACTTGTCCCTCTGTTTTTTGTGGAGTATTAAACAGAATTCAGATTGAAAAGTTTCTTAAATATGCTATAGCGTTCTAATTAATTGGAACAATTTTTGTTTTGTTCAAATTGGTATGCGATTACCAGTGACGACTCAAACAACCTCAAAACAATTATATTTGTCTTGATGTAGTATCAAGGATCAACATTTACTAAAATTGACTTATTTAATTGGTTTTAGTGTATGGGTTGCTCAGTTGTGAGTCTTTCAGTGTGAAAGTTGGTTGTTATAATTTTGCGTTCCGTGTATCCAGAGTTATTTTTGCTTCCTCAAGGGAAGCCTTACTCCGAGGAAGCTTTTTAAATCAGTCGTTCTTAACTAACACACTTCTGCAACAGAGATATAGCTACTGCAGTTGGAGTGGAGTAATCTAATATATATTACAAATGCGAAAGTTTGTAAGGGTGTTTGTGGGTCTTTCACGCAAAAAACAACTGAATGGATTTTAATGAAACTTTACAGTAATATAGCTTATACATAAGGATAGAACATAGGCTATAATTTATAGCATAGGCTATAATTTATAAAGATATTGTATGAAGTGTCCAAAATATAACGGTATTTGTCATGTAAGTAGGAAAAAATTCTGCCATCTGCGAGCAATTCTGGCTTGCGCTGCTAAAAAGCCCACGTCAGCATATATCTATCTTTTGTTTGTGAAAGAACTCTTTTTTGTTTTTGCTACGCAAGGTGCTCGCTTCTAATTAATTCCTCTGATCAGCATGATGCCCATTTTTTTTATTTCAAAATAAAACTAAGTTTTGAAGAGAGATGTTGTTATAAATCTCTCTTTATTTGAATGTTTTTTTATGATTTTATTATGCACATTTGGTAGTAAGAAATTGATATTTTTTCCAAATAAATTCTTTTATCAGTTCTGATACTTAAAGTAAATAAACTTTCTCTTTCGCACTGCATCAGTTGTACATATTTTCAAAATTTGTCTGTGGTTAGTAGTTAATTTTAACGCTATACTTTTAATTGAATATACAGATATAATTTTTTTTATACTTAAAAACGCAATAACTATACTACTGTATTTTTTGGAGTGTGAGAGGGAGTCAATATTAATGTCGCACTGTTCAGCTACACGAGGGCTGTTGGCAACGGATCACGTAATTTTGAACCATGGTCAAGTGACGTGGACGACACCTGAGCTGGCACCCTCTTTTCCTAACTACCACACCACACCAACTTAGAAGGTATATTCTACCAATTCTTAGCAGGAATATTCTTTGAAATCCACTCTTCCAAGATATTTGGCAGCACCGGTTCCATGATGAGTATTTTAGCGGAAAAAATAGTTTGTCAAAATTTAAGTGTCATATGTTTTTGTATGTTAATGAAGACCTTAGAAAATGATTTGTCTACTTTTTAAGTGAACGCTATATATAATTAATTTTACAGAGGAATACCTTTAAATAATTTATTAACTCTAACGGATTAAATTTTCCAAAGTGGAGTATTTTATTTATGTATGTCACTTTATTTTAAATGTAGTGATCCAAAAAAAATATTGTACGAAAAAAACTGCAGTAAATCATAATGCGATTGGATAAAGTATGAAAGTGCATTTCTCCCCTACACGGCGGGTCTTACAAAGCTCTAATAAACCTCGAGTTATGAAAATAGCTATGTATTTGCCAACTTGACTCTATCGTTAACATTTTGCTATGTTTTTCATTGAATCGTCATTATATTTTAAGAAACGGCGTTGCTTGCGAATATTACAATTTTAACATAAAATAAATACTACAGAAAGGAATATTAATGTATTATACTCTCAGATAAAAATTATTTACACTATTGTAAGCGTTCATTACACAAAACGTTTAACAATGTATTACTTTTGCTGAGCAGAGATCAGCTTAGGAAGGTATTTTCAAAAATCGACCCTCAAGAGTGTTACGGGGAGTTATAAATAAAAAAAAATCCTTTTTATCAGCTATTTGATCTACGACTTAAAATTTAAGAAATGTGTTTAATTTCTCTCTCTTTTTTTGTTTAGCTGAGCTACGCAAAAAGCTTTTTTTGTTTAATTTACAATTCACGTAAAATTAACTCATTAAAAACTTCTTTATCCTTCAATCTGTGCTGTTTAATTTTTCAGTTCACCCGTGTGAAGAACGGGTATACCATCTAGTCATTTATAAAATTTTAAGAACATTTCAAGATCCCAAATCAGTGTCCATAAAGAGGAAAGAAAATGTGGGCACAAACGGAAAACTGCTCTAAAAGCTAATAAAATTCTAATAAGAAATTAAAAAATCAATCGAAGAAAGACAACCACAGTCCTTCGAAGGAATTTATTGGGCTATGCTGTTGAAAAAAATACCTCAACTGTACACAATATGCTTATGGAAGTTGGCCGTAAGGCAACAAGACCAAGGCAAAAACAATTTCTAACTCCAAAAGTCATGAAAAAATATTCCGAATGGACCAAAAATACCGATCATGGACTGTTAATGACTGGTAGTTGATTTTAAGTCTGAAAACATGTTAATTTGTCCAGGAATATAAATCAAGTATAGTGAGAAGAAGTGCTGGTGAAACTCTGCTACCAGATCGCAACCAATGGATTGTAAAACACCCTTCTAAACAGATGTTTTGGAATTTTTTCTCAGCTAATGACACAGGAGGCTTAGTTCTCTTACATGCATGATGAGTTCTGGAAAATTCCTAAAAATGTTACGCAGTAGATGGTTCGATTCATGGAAACATTTGACGGAACATTTCAATATGACTTCGCCCCTTGTCACACTTCGGAATTATTCCAGACTTATAGACGCGAAAATAAAATAAAAATGCTCGATTGGATGGTTAATTCACAAAAACTGAATCTAATTGAGAACTTATGGGGAATTCTTAAGAAACATTTAGCTAAGATGAATTGTACGACAACAGAACAAATTATAAAAAGTATTATACAAATATCGTTTTACAATGATGGAATAAAAAAAAACGTTCAAAACACTAGAGGGGTCAATGCCAAAACGTGTTAAGAGGTCATTTCTGCTAAACGAGGACAAACGTCGTACTAATATATATATATATATATATATATATATATATATATATATATATATATATATATATATTTAAGTCTACGTAAGTAATGATGTCATAATTAAAAGCTAAGGGTTTTGAAAAACAACGTTTTTTCCGAATTAATTCTAACAATATAGTATATATGTGTATGAGGTTTAGTTATTTGAGATTTTACATTTTCTTATTACTCTAACTTTATTTTATATATTTTTTGTTTAATGTTTAGAGTTATTCATAGTTGCTTCCAAGGTTCCGGAGGGCTGTAATTAAAAAAAAACTAAGACGAGAGAGAATATACCAAAAAAGAATATATGAAGGAACATAGAAACAAAAACACAGAAAGTTTTATCATCATATTTTACAAATGTTCCAATGTGAACCCTTTGTGGCATGGAATACATGAATGCAATAGTCTATTTACTGCCATACTGTCGTTAACATGGTACTGTCAACGTTATTGACAGCTCGTGTTAAACTTTCCTTGTTACCTTAAAAAAGGAGTGGCCAATCTTTTTGGGAAGAGTGCCACTATTTCATAATATATATATATATAATTAAATGTGCCACTTCCAACATTTCCAACAAACAAATTTGAAAATGAAAAGGAAAAAAAAAATGTTACTTATAAGCTTTTTATGGGATTTTTACTCCAATAGCACATTTTGTAATGCAAATCTATATATGTAGTAAAAGTTTAAAAACCCAATATAATAAATACTTTGAAATAATGTTATAGCTATTTTTTTCCAAAAGCTCATTTTCAATAGAATCATCACAAGCATGTTATTATGTATTTAAAAGTATAAAAATTTCGAAAGAAGAAATTTCGCTAATTCTTTGTAAATACATCACAAAAAAAATTTCACCCATTTACTGAATTTCAAATTAAAATTTAATATGTTTTCATCATATTTACAAACTTTGCTCCAAAAGTACGTGAGCAAACTAAGAGTTAAACTTGCAGTTATTATACAGTTCATCTGCAGTTAATTGTGCATGATTAAACGAAATTTTGGGAAAGCTTTGGAACTTTTCTCAGATTTAAAAAGCCAATATTTACACTTAATTTACACTTAATCGTGTTACCAGTTACGGTTTCGTGATGAAAGTAAGTTTAAGATGTATGAAGTTCCGACTTTTACCACGTTTTTAAAAAAGCTGTCGCGAGTTTAACAGATATTGATGTCATAATCACAAGATGTAATTTAATATATACTAGCTGCATTGTCCGGCTTTGAATGGGCTTCTTCAAGTATGTAGCTCTTTGGCTTGGAAGTTTCCCCTTCCCTTCTCCGTGTCAACACGTCTTGGTATATGTGTGATTTTTATATCAGTGTCATTAAAATTCTTTTCTTTAAGTTTCTTCCACCTCTTGGCCCCTTCGGACGGGTCTGTATCCTCACCATTAGCCCCGTGCTGCATGAGCTTTTACCATGGGTATAACTTTACCCCTATGTTAATTTTCTCCTTTTCTTTTTCTTTCTTGGACACCAACACTCTGAGTGTGCATGTGTATACGTGATGTGAGTGATTTCTATATTTACAGAATTTAAATTCCCTTTTCCAAAATTTCTCCTACTTTTCTTTGTCAGAAATGTTTCTTTTCCCTCCATTCAGCCCGTCGTTGTGCATTTGCTTCTTCATGTACACCCATGTCCATAAATTAAGGATAATGAAATTCAGGCAAAGAAAGAGACAGAAGCAAAACAAATTTGACTTATTTGTAAAGTCTATTTATTAAACAAAAGTGAAGAGCAAAAAAGATGCTACATGTTTAACATAATTAAGAAAAATTGCGATATTTACTCCCTGGAGCAAATTTCAAAAAAGAACCTATTTACAAAAAACATTATAACATAGTTAGTCTGATGGTTAATACGGAGTATGTCTCCCGGACGATGCAAAACAGGCCTTACAACACCTATGCATGCTGGGTATCAAATTATCAATGTGATCTTGGGGAATATTACACCACTCATCAAGCAATGCCCTCCGAAGTTCCGGTAAACAGGTGGGAGGGAGGGGACAGGCGGCAATTCGTTGGCCAAGCATATCCCACACATGCTCTATTGGATTCAAGTCCGGTGCGTATGCTAGCCAATCCATACGGGTTATATCCTCCGATTGAAGGCATTCGTCTACAATGTTTGGACGGTGAGGACAGGTGTTGTAATCCATATACAGAAATTCAGCACCCATGGTGCCCCGAAACAAACGTACATGTTGTTCCAGAATGACATCCCGATAGATGTGGCCTGTCATCGTTACACTCTGAACATGCAGGTCAGTTCTGGAACGAATAATAATTCCTCCCCAAACGAGCCATTCTGCACCACCGTTACGGTGTCGTTCAATGGTGTTCTCTTGGTAATAACGGGTACCTGGCGCTCTCCATATTAAAATCCGGTGAGAAGCAGACTGAAAACTAAATAGTGACTCGTTAGAAAACATCGCACAAGACCACTGTTGTGGTGTCCATAATGCATGCTCTCTACTCCAGGTTAATCGCAGGCGACAGTGAGTTGCGGTTATTGGAACCCATCTGACAAGTCTACGAGCATATAGACCAATGTGCCCTAAGCGTCTGTACACGGTCAGCCTTGAAACTGTCGTACCGGTAGCTGAAGAGAGATGACGAGACAAGTCTGATGATTTGCTTCGTATGTTTCTTTTGGCTGTAACGGCCAAATACCGGTCCTCATTCGGCGTTGTAACTCGGGGGTGACCTGTGCTGTAACATCTACTCACATAACCAACATCTTGGAATCATTGCCAAAGCTTGGAGATGACACTCTGGGCGATTCCAAGTTTCACGGATACTTCCACCTGGGTACGTCCACATTCCAGTCGTCCAATAATTCTACCACGTAAAAAATCATCCAAATACTTCCTTTGTGCCATAACTATGAGGTTATTGCACTGAAAGGCTTTTAAAGCGCTTGTGAACAATTTTACTTCTTTGCCACCATTTCTTAAATACCCGTCTCTTACACTCTCTTCATTGTGACGTACTATCTGCGCCATCTGGTGGTTTCCTGTAATTTGCATATTCTTCTTCAAGATTTGTGTGACAACTCTACAGGTGAAATTTTTATTTTACAGTTCAATTTCTGTGTGATTCTGAATTATCCTTAATTTATGGGCATGAGTGTATAAAACTCTTTTTTCCCCCGAGATAAGATTTTTTTTTTCTTATTTCTATTTACAAATTTCTAGTTACAAAGCTAATCCAGAAAAGAGACAATGGAAGAATTTATTATTAAATAATTAATTTGTTAAGGCATTTATGTACATTCATTTTCAGTAAATAATGGATCAAAAAATTCTTACAGTTAGTTCTTGAAACTTCTTTTTTTTTGGATGCGTGTTGTTAAATTCGTAGGTAAACAACTATATCTATATATGTGAGGCTATCTTCTCACGAACCACTGAATGCAAAAACATGCCAAATGCACCAAAAGATTCGAAATGGTATTAGGAATCCATTTTAACTATTTAAATTCCGAAATTACAATTATTTAAAAAGATATTACTGTTAAGTCCGGCGTATAGCGTGCACCTATACTTTAAGTTACAATTTTTAAATTTTAAGTACATTCGCCATATAACACGCACCCCCTTTTTTTACGAAAAAACTTGAATTGTACGTGCTTTCTGCTCTTATGTTTTGAAGTCCTTTATTCGAGCCATTATTCCAAGCTACAGAAAAAAATGGTATTATTCGAATCTAATCCGCACTTATTTTTTAATGTTAATGCTACAGAAAATAGGGTTTGGCTTGGAATTAAAGGTGGAAAAATCAATTGGATGGAGAACATTGAACATGATACTGATGGTTACAGAAATTACAAATTAAAATGTGTGTTTTAAATTAATCGTTCACTTCTTATTAGTTCAAATTTGAATTCTTTAAAAATTTCGTATACAATGGACATTTAAAAGCTATCTTGTACTTTTTCACAAAGACGTTTTGAGACTTTGGGGTGTGGTTTAGATTCGAATAATTAAGGGTATATTTCTAGGACTACAACCCTTTAATTCTATAAGAAATGTCATTTCTTCTAAAGAATCAATTTGTTATTTGTAGGTGTCCAATTATTTTTTTTCCATTTTCATCTTTTATTATTTTATTTTTATACCCGTCATATAACGCACACCCGTAGATTTCGATTTTATAAATGGGGTTAAAAATGTTCGTTATACGATGGATTTTACGTTAATTATTAACGATAAAAATTTGTTTACATTGTTGAAAAAATGCAGACCTGGTTAGGAAAGTTTGGCGGAAAAATAAGTTTTCGGCGCCAACTTACACCATTTTTATAACAATAATGTTGTTACAACAATGCAGATGAAAGTTGAGTGGAATGTTTTTCATGTTTTTAACTAATGTCTTTTCAACTAATTACAATATTGGAACATAAATAATCACAGTGGTTTTCTCGGATAATTCCCGAGCTTTTAGTACCTTTGGCGAGTTTCCGCGTGGTGCGGTTAGTGAGAAGATATACGCTGATAGAGATAGATAGATAGATAGATATGTATATTTACCTTCGGATTTTAATAATGTAGATATTTAATCTAAAATACATTCAAAATTCTAAGAAAGTTATAATAATAAATGAAACAGCTCACCTTGTATTGAAGCGATTTTGTAAATAAAAAGATTTATGGCTTTGTGTAAATGGCAACAGTGAAAAAATAAATAAAAACAAAATTTAGAATTCCAAGTTTTTGTGTGGTTATGGATTATTTAAACTAATCTGTTTTATTATAACTTGGACGAAACAAAAATCATCTATTTTTTTATCAAACTCAGACAAAAAATAATTACAGAATCGGAAAGATCATTTTTTTTCAGAAAGACACGGTATAATGTCTTCTACAAAATAATAATATTTTGTATTTTTCCGATTTTTTCTAAAATGAGTCAAAATCGATACGTTTTTATGAAAATGATTTCTAAACTGTTCCCGTTCAATTTCCTTTCTCGTTATTGAATTGGTATTCCACCCTAAAAACGTCCATGCTTTTCTTTTTTAGAATCAGTCATTTTAAAAAAGAATGCCAAAAACTGTTTCTTTTTAAGTTTTCAAAAAATACTCAAAATTTTAAGTAAATATTAAATAACTGCGTTTTTATAAAAGTAATCTCACAAAACCATTTTTTCTGTGTGTGGAACAATATTATCCATAATCTGCACAAAGAATGAAAAAATTACTCAAAAGTTACAGTTTTTAAATTTTTTGGCGTTTTTCGTCCATTAGCATTTTTACGAGAATCTTAAAAAATTATTCCTAGGTTTTTGTTTAAAAATTACCGTTGTTTTCAATCAATGTGTGAAATTGCAAACCATTAAATTAAAGTTAAGCCCTCAAAATATGAAAAACTTTAATAAAAAGCGCGATTTTACGAAAAGTCAAAGGTTTAGCGAAGAAAACCAGTTTCGCACCAAATTGGCAATCTACATCTGCTTCATCGCGTCCACTTCACATTTTCTTAAGGGTTTCACTAGCAAAACTGGAGACGAAAGAAAATCACCGATTTGGACGAAGGAAAAAAATGCGAATGAAAATTTTATTTTGTTTCAATTATGACATCTACTTAGCAACATTACTAACTACTTACTATAACAAATTTATTATAATTGAAAAAAAAGAAAAAAAAACAATGCCCACAAAGAAGATTTCAATCAATTAGTGAGAATGTCAAACGAAAAACACACACACACAAAGGACTTTTACTTCATGATATTTCGCATCTTTTATCATTATATTGAATTCCATTTCAAATATTTTTTACCGGCCCTGCCGAATACGGTAAGGCGTTCGTCAAAAAACTTTTGATGATATTTTATAATCGCTATACAAAAAATGATGGATACTATTATCCATGTATAACTTATGCTTCAACTGGTAAATTAGCAGTAGCTATTTCAAGAAATACTGTTCATACAGCTTTAGTAATTTCTTCATCAAGATTACTTCCGTTACAATCTAAAACAGCCTAAAAAAGCAGAATTCTTTTCAAATACATAAAAATCATAATCATTGATGAGATAAGTATGATCACACAGTGTTCAATTATTATTGAATACTGATTCCAGATTAAAACAAATAACTACAAATTTTCACTCAAATTTTGGTGGATTACATATTATTTTAATAAGAGATTTACGTCAATTACCACCAGTTCGTTCTATGCCCATCTATAAGCAACCGAAACAGACCATTGTCGGACGGATTTTACCGTGAAATTTAAAATTTTATGAACTAAATGAAGTCATGCGTCAAGCGAGAGAATCAACAATTTTCTTCTATATTTACAAAAATTGGAAACGGCGAGCAACTTGATAAATTAGAATAACTCTGATTGAGTATCGTTTCTGTACTGTGGAAGATGAACTAAGGTGTCCTCAAGATATACGATTATTAGACACTAACGATTACGTCAATGAGTATAAAAATAAAATATTGAATGCATATGTGGACAGAATAACTTCAACTTTAAAAGATATATATATATATATATATATATTGGAATAACTTCAAAAGAACAAGAAACTTTCGAACGTCAAAAATTACATAAGATGTGTTTAATTGATACAAATAAATTGCCTTATTAAAAAAATTTTACGTGTGAATAATATTTATTGCATGTTTACCACAAATATTGATGTGACTGATGGATTGGCAAATGGTGCAGTTGGAAAGCTAATTAATGTAGAAACAAAGGATGAAGTATTAATTAAGACAATATGGCTTGAGTTTCCAGATTTACCTCAAATAAGGAAAAACTTAAGACGCAAAAAGACCATTTCGCCTTATCTCTACAAAATAACAGACTAATATCAACGACAAAATCAAATACAATGATTGATACAGTGTTTTCGAGATTCTTAAAAAGGGCAAAACCTAAATTTCTTATTTTAGCTACAACAGGTCTTTGATAACAAAAGTATGAATTGAAACACCCATAATCAAATGGAAAAAGACTAATAATTATGATTGTTTTGTATAAATATATAATTTTTTTTTATCATTATGTATTGAAAAGGAAAACTTGGTTTATACTTAAACCTTTTCCATTCTAATTATTTTTTCAAATTCAGTTTAAAATAATAATGATAATAATAAATTTGTTAATTATATACAAGATTACTTAAAAAAAATGAAACTTTATTATACAATTCAACACATATAAGCGAATAAGTTAACTTCTACCGCGTGTTCACACTGATATACGCACACATTTTTTTTAAATTTCGTAGAAGCATTGCTTGTTGTTTTTTGTATTCTTCTGTTAATTGAAATGCAAAACATTTCAGAAATCAATGACTGGTTTGAAGTTCAGTAGATGGTTTCTAAATACTTAACAAAATAATTTGAGCATATATTGTCGCAACGTTCAACAAAAAAAATATCGCCATGTGCTAACGATTATATTTTCTACCCATTGATAAGATGTGGCCATTTTATCAAGGACAATAATTACTCCCTTATTTAAATTATCTGGATATATTCAAGTAGATGAATCATACTTGCTATTATACTCTTCATCATTCGATTCTTTCTCATCATCCCCGCAAAAAGAATTTCTTCCTCCGAAAATATTGTTGTACTATATCTATTAAATACTGTATCTCTATTAAATTTCTTAGATATCACATTTCTTCATCATTACTAGAGTAGCGTCCGCGGTAGCCGAGTGGTATAGGTATCGGACCGTGGCTTGCCTGGTCACGAGTTCGAGCCCAGTACTACTAAAGACCCACCGTGTAGGGCAGCGATGCACTTTAAATCTGTCGAGAGCTGAAATGTCCTCCCGTTGGTGTGGTATGGTGGTTAGGAGAGGGGGTGCCAGCTCAGGTGTCGTCCACGTCACTTGACCATGGTTCAAGTGATGATTACGTGTTCCGTCGCCAAAAGCCCTCATGTAGCTGAACAGTGCGACGTTAATATTAAATCAAATCAATCATAACTACAGTAATGCGCCATTGCATAAGGAAGATTTTAAAGCGTTCTCATGCATTTGGAACTATAACGGAGATTCACGCGTAGGGTATGACATAACAAAATGTACGGTATTCAAAAATATACATTTAGAATTCGCCTACACGCTAAGACCACTCAAAGGATATGGCCTTAAAGTAATATCATTTGAACCCGAGAAACTATTCATTTTCGGAAAAAAAAGTTCATATAGGATCTAGAAAAAGTTATGCGATGGATATGACATACCCTGCGTGTGAAGTACCGGGTTAAATGTTATCCATGCATTATGTGTTTACTGTAAGAAAAAAAATTGTTATCAATGTAAGCAATTTTAGTCTTAAAATAATAAAAAAAACTGAGCTATTATAATTATAAACGAAAACATAAAACTCACACACTGAATTTGTCATTGCCTTATTTTATCAGTAAAGGCTCTCTATAACATTGCGGGATTTGAGAAAATTACATTGAATATCGTCGACCAGTTTCGCCAAATCGAAGTTAAGATATGTAGCCAAGGGTGGAAACTACTCTCGCACATGTTCATACAAAGTGATTTTAAGTATGAAGGTCATTTGGCGAATTTTTTTGAATTTGCGAAATTTATCGACCGTATAATACATATAAATACCGACTTTTTACTGTTAAGGAGTTTTTTTTTACCTGTAACCTCTTAAAGTTTTTATTTATTTAAATATCCGATATGAAGTTAATTTTACTATTCATTTTCATGGAATTTATCAATAATTAGTTTCTTATGTATTCACTATACGAAAAACTAGTCATTTTGAGTATAGTTAAAATATATGTACAGAAATAAAAATAATAAAATTTCATTCAATTTATTTATTTTTTTTAAATCGAAATGTATGTTTTTTTCTGTTCAGAATATCTTACGATAAATCTAAATTGATTATCAAATGAATTTAAAATCAAATTCTTTTGGGTAATTGAATGAAAAAATTAATATAATTAAATTTACCTTAAAATGATAGTCAGTAAAAACAATCACGCGTTTCCAATTGATTACATTTTTCCATATATACGTTTCCATCAATTATACTTATAATAAAATGACCATCATTACAAGGTTCAAGGCAACATTGATGATTCTGAATTAAATTTCAATAAGATGAAGGAATACTTAAAGCTACAATTTAAGCTTTAATGTTTAATATGCCATATTTATTTTATTAATCATAAGAATTCATTTAATATTATTGCTATTTTAATATGTCAGTATAGACACTTGTATGCTAAATCATTAAGATGCATCCAAGAGTAAATAGTGAAAATAAAAATAAAAATATGATATCATGCCAAAATCTTTTTCGAAACAAGTTGTCTCTCCTTATTTCAAAGAGACATGGTCTCATTCACATTACTTTTATTAAAAGTCACCTTTTAAATCGATTATAGAAGCTTTTTTGAACACACACACATTTAAATATTTATTTCGGTATTATTTGTATTTGTGTGAATGAGTGTAAATCAAATTTTAAATATTACATTGTTAAATTGACTTTTTTCTCATAATTGAATGTGCACGGTCATCAAAAATAACCTCGACGTCATAGAAAAGAAAAGAAAGAAGGTAAAAAATAAGTTTTGCCGAAAGCTAAGCAAAATACTTTTTTTAAGCTTATCTTATTTGCCGAGAAGTGGAGGTTTTCTTTTTTTAAATCTCTTCGCATTGTCTAAATTTGCATGGACATGAATATTTTTTCTTTAAAAAGATAATCATTTTTGCCAATTATTTCTCTATGGGATATCTTTAGTAATTATCTGGTCACATGCTAATAAATCGATATTTTATTAAAAAAATTTCGATGATGTCGTATATGATTTTATTATTTATGGTCTCTGAGATAACCATTCATAAATGATTGATAAATATTGATGATGTTTAATAGACACATTAACCTGAAAAGCTAAGCCTTGTACGTTGTCTGCAGAAAAAAATAATCAATAAAACAATTTAGTGTTTAATATTATTTGTACTTCTGTGTTTACTGAAAAAAAAGCCTATACGAGGTAGGATTCAAAAGCCTCTAGACTGAGTCTATAACTCAGAAAATATTACCGATTAAACTGTTGAATCACATCATTCTTCGATCTTAAAGATCATCGAAACATTTCTGGAAACCATTTTTAGCCAAGTTCTTTAATGTACCCTGCAATGCAATTTTAACTTCATCTGCAGATTGAAATATTACGCGATGTAACATTTTTCAAAAAAAAAAGATGAGGTCACATGCTGAAAGATTAGGAGAGTGAGGAGGATATGGAAAATCAGTTGTTTTCTTTTTCTGAAGAGAGTCAGTGGCAAGAAGGAATCGATGTTCTGGAGCGGTGTCGTGCAAAAGCACGCGCGACTGCTTAGCCCACAATGTTGGTCTCTTCTTTCAGATTGACTTCCGCAAACGACGTAAGACGTGTACTTACCGATGACAACAGCATATCCCAACTGATTATGTTATTTACGCTACTTTGTGAAGCCTACTCTTAAATACCACCGCAGAAACATTTTCAATGTTTCTAGTTGTGCAGAAAGTGCGGGCGTTTAGAGATTTTGTCATCTTCGAAACTTTCCCTGCCATCCTTGAAACGTCACTTCCAATCAAAAGCTTGCATTCTCCATTATGTATTCTTTCTCAGGTGAATAAAAAAATGATATTCATTCTCTGCACAACAAACCCCATATCTTAAAATCACCGATTAGTAAATGTATTCGTCAACAAAATACGACTACGCAGTGAGTCGTTGACCCCGTTATTTATTAAAAGCTATTTTTAGAAAACGTTGAAAAATAGGAGCCAGCGACTCGTTATCGCAGTCACTCAACTACACATGTTTTTCACGTTATAGGTTAATTCCGGGAACTTTTAAATTCTACCTCGTTTAATAATTTTTGATTTCGCATACGAACAACAGCCTAATTGCTTGCCTTTAAATAACCGTATGCGTCTCAAAAAATCCTCAGCACAAAGTAAAATTCCCATAACTCTAGAGGAAGTAACACAATAAAAAAAATTACAAGTGCACCATACCGGCTGGAGGTGGGGGGGCGTTGGTTAGTTTGTCGCTGGACTTTTGCTCCCAAGGTTGCGGGTTCAACCACTGCCAAAGTCGGTGGAATTTCGTGTAGATAGTGAACAGATTGACAGTGGTCATGTTGTATAATTATACGGCATGTGAAAGATCTTTGGAGAGTATATTTGGCATGGGTGCTCTCGGCAAAATTAAATTATATTACTGCTTCGCTTTGTCAGAGCTCAAGTGCTTTCCTCTGTGGTGGAAACTCGACGTCAAATTACCTGTGGTAGATGGTATCGCTTATTGGTACCACACTAATGAGTGATACCAGCTCTTGTGGCTGTACTAGGTCTGCAATGGTAAAAATACCAATCCGCAGCCCCATTGGATAAAGAAAAAAAAACACATGCACCATAAGGTGAAATGAGAAACCAATTCCACAATAAAATAATTACTCAGCCACTCATAAGGCTGTGTAATACGATTAATGTAAAAATAGGTTCATTTCCACAATTGCTATTCATTTCTAGGCGTTGAGTTTTACAATTGATTGGTGCTCATTTCTTTGCGCCAAATATCTCAAAACATGTCGACAACTGTATTTCAGTAAATGCAATTGGATTCAACCACTATCATGAACGTCAGACGTTGTCCGAGCCTTAATTGCCGATCATTCGATCATCGGCCAATTGTTGAATCTTAAGGGGACACGGTACCCTGTACACAATTTCTTTTACTTAGATAGTTATAAGAATAAAATTACATGCACTGTATTCGAACACATCTATAATAAGCATTTCATAAGCAAAATACTATTTTTAAACAAACAATTTTAAATTTTTAAATTTTTAAAATTATTTAAAGTTATTAAAATTCCTACTACTTTTGCAAATTTGAATATTTTTTATCCATTTTTTTTCTGATATCCCTGAAAGTATTTCCCACAATTCTGTGCATGGGATTAGTATTACAAGTGATACTTTTATTTTTAGAATTTTTTTCTCTTAGACACTATAAAAAACAGTAAAACAACAGCTATATCTAACTTTATAGATTTCTAAAAAAATAACTGTTCCTCTAAATATTTATTCCATGCATAGAATTATCAAACATATTATTTAAAACAACCAGAAAAAGTTTCAACATTTTATAGTGAATATAAAAAAGCCTTAGCATTTCAAACACATGATCATCATGAAAACTAAGAAGCTGAGAAAAAGCAATTTAAAGTTTTTGAAATAAAAAAATAAATCAAAGAACTAAAATATAGTATCCATTCTAATATATATTAAAACTCAAGTTGTACTAAGCATTTTAATTCAAAATTCATGCTGAATTAGCACATATTAAAAAGAAAATAAATTAAGATTAAATGGAATGAAGTGATACAAAACAGTAAAAAAAATATATGTATCTAACTTTATGGATCTTTTAAGAAGTAGCTCTTCATATAAATCCTTAAGCTATGCACTGAATTATCAAACATTTTATACAAAACAACCAGGAAAAGTTTCAAAGATTTATAATGAATACAAAAAAAGCCTTAGCATTTTAAATATATGATCGCGATGAAAAATTTAAAGTCGTGAAAAACATTTAAACTTTTGAAAGTCAATAAAATACATGAAAAAACTAAACCTTTTGGCCTTCATTCTTACATGTATTGCAATTTAGGTCATAGTAAATAGTTTAAGACAGTAATATAATCTAAGACTTTTCCTTTTCCGAAAACATCAGTTTCATGACTGTAGTGTTCACTGCACCATATCTTGTTAGCTTTTTGTTTACTAACAAACTCGATCGTTTTTGCCTAGGCATGATGAATTAAAGTTTACTTATTAATAAAAAGAAATTCAAACGAATATTTAAAATTATAAAGAAATAAATTGATTATATAATTGACTTTGAAAAAAGCCTTTAGTTTTGATACTAATGGTTTTAGAATAAGAAAAAAGGATGCAAAGAGCAAAATGGAATAACGTTTCTCTCTTGCATAAAAACAAACGAATTAATTCACTTCTCTTCTAATTAATGTATAATGCTTTAGAATCGCGTGTAAAAGTAAATCAATCGAAATTGTTTAGGCTAGGATGATAGCGTCTGCATAAGAAGCAGACGGCTGTCTTTTAGTTTCGGTTTCGCTTCAACATACTGTTTAAAAAATTTAAATAACTCGCAAAAAAATGCAGCTAGAGCTACCAAATTTTATAAACATATTTAAAAAGTCACACAACTAAAATAAGATAATAAAAAAATTCGTTAAAATCGTCATTTTTAGGGTAATGTGTGTCCCCTTAATCAAAAAGAATATACATACTAGAAATTACCAAGTAGTGGACGTTCGAGGATTGCAACATTCCCGAGTACCATTATATATATCTGACAGTTTGATGTTATCAAACTAGTTTAAGGGGGTAGGGTCACAAATCAGGATCTGTATCTCAGTAGTGTTAAAAATAGATATTTTTAAGGAACAATTTAAACATTCTATTGAATAAACATTTCCAATTTTTTCACTGAATATTCTTTCGACCATAATACATACTTAAAGCAAAGATTTTATGGATAGGATGCCTAGTTAAATTTTAAAAAAATTATTTTTGGCACATATCTGGTTTTTTAAAAAAAAAAACAGTGAAATTTCACTATGCTTAATGTTATAAATTATGTCAGAATATTTTTTTAAAAAATTCCCTTGATTAAAGTATTTACTAGAGTGTAATTATTAAATATGCAAAGTTATAAACTGTTAAATGCAGTAGTTTAGGAAAAAATGTTCCTTATATAGTAAAAATGTCAGTTTTGAGAAAAATGGATTTTAGTAAAAAACTTACTTTTAATTAATGTATAGCAGCTTAATAGCTTGGGTGTTTTCTTTCTTCTGTTTAAATATCTTCTAATATACATTTCGTATGCCTTTTTTTCACACTTGCTTCTTTAGAAGTTTGTAAAATGTCATAATTTGCTTTTCGTAGTCTCTCCCGATCAGCTGTTTTCATTGTTCGAGCTATGTTAAAACCTGGTAACATATATAATGTTGCAAGACCATGACATTTAGTGATATTACCTTGAGAGAGATTGTAGAAGGCAATAGAGTCCAGCATTCCAGTTTTTAGTGTGCCCTATTGCCATCTGGCAATTTTTCGGTATTCGTGGCCATATTATGCAATTTACACTTCCATTACAGTTTTGCGTCTTACCATGTAAGCATTAGGCAAGGAGGATAGAAGTTGATTATTCCCTGTACACACATTTTTGATGTTATTGAGTACTTCTGATGGTGTTTATATACTTCACTTGCTCCATTGCTCGGTTATATTCACACCATGTATCTTCTTTGGTTGGTCACAGACCATGTTGTGGATATGCATCATTAAATGCTTTATGAAAATATGTAGCCCAAATGGCTCGCTTCATTGAATTAGTACTATCGGTATTATTTCTCATAGACAATCCATAATAACGCTGTAATTTATCAATTCCAGCGTCTGCAAGTCTACCGTGATCATCCAATATTTTTTGTCACTTAATTTCTTACCTTTCATTTTTAGTTTTAAAGCTCCTAGTCGAGACCCCGTCCGTTTCTTGACATAGCCAACACATTCCAGTTTTTCAATACCTGTATCTCCCTACGGCTGCATCTCGTTAACTGCTTTATATGCACTGGCGTCACCATCGCCTAAAAATTTGGTATATCGCAGACCATACAAACTTTCAGAGGGTTGGAAGATTTCGATGGCTCCCGAAACTTCCATACTTCCACTATTTCCAAAATGATTAGCCTTACAGTTCTCATTATGCATTTTGTTGAGGCTCTTACAAAATCTTGATAAAATTGAAGCACCAAGCAATTTTCCGGTATAAAAACTTGTGGCAATGATAGCACCATTCAAAAACGTATGTCCATGCTTTTGCCAAGTACCATCAATAGCAACTGTTATATCAGAATATCCGCTGACATCATTGGCTTCTTTAGCTGCAATTTGCATACTCACCGTAGTCACAGACTCTACGGCTGTATCTCTAATCCTGATTCCTTTTATTAAATCCTTGGGATGAAGTTGGTAAATCCATAACTCCACACAAAGCTTTAGCAGAAGACTCACATTTTACCAATAAACCTCGTTGCATATGAAATCCCGGTATTGACTTAATAGTATTTAAACTCTTTTCCATTACATCAAACCATATATACCAGTATTTAGAGATGGTTGGCTGAATCCACATGTTTCACAAGAAACAGAAAATTTTGTGGCCAAGCCTTGAACTTTTCTTAAAAATTTAATTGAAGTGCTGTTATTTTTGTATTCTTTACATACAACAGATATTTTTATAGCTTTATTCAATATATTTTAAAGTCTTATTTATAATTTCATTTATATTTCCATTTTCCGCAAGAAAATTGTTGTAATCCATACAGGATTTCAGCTTCTTGGCTGAAGCAGAAACATTCAAATTGTTAATGGATTCACTTACCTTCGACTGTGAATGCAAACAAGCTGTTCTTCTTTTCTTAAAAATTTTATTTTTTAACGTAGCATACTTAGAAAAATTATTTAAAAAGTAAAAATTACCAGGAATTATATGACAAATTTTAAAATATTAGTAAATGTAAGACTTTCAAAATTCAATGCAAACAGCACGTTTCAAATAGTAAACAAGCGTTTGCTTCACTTCATTTCTTCTACTAGACGTTGCCGTTCAAATTATTTTAAATAATAATGAAAAAAATAGAGAAATTGGGGCCTTACAATGTAGAAAAAAGTTTGCTTACACATGAGTGGGCGTGGTAGGTGGACTCTGACAGGTGGTAATACATTTTCAGAAAATTATTAAAAATACTTTCACTGCATTTAGAATGATAATTTTTGCAACATTAGAAGCGTAAAAGTTTATTTTTTATAAAAATGGAAAAATTGAAAAATGAGATTTTGGGTCGAAATTCTGAACCTACCTCTTAACACTAGATCCATCAGTGTCAATTTGCAACGGAGCTAGTTCAGTTTGTTTTCCTTTCCACATTTTTGCTCGAAATGTAAAACTTTTTCGTGACTTTTAATTATTTTCTATAGTAATTACACAGAAACAGTTTTGTGGCTCTAGGCTAATTAGGATAAATTTTACAACTAAATATACCTAGAACGTCCACTGGTGTCTTTTTGACATCAATGTAATTTATCATCCTAAATAGCTGTCATTCATCATTACGATTACTAAAAAAAACTTCCCAAAGTACTACCACAAATTTATTTGACCTTGATTGCTGTGTTATTGGGTTGTCAGTGGAAACGAATCTATTTTTCTAAAATTGTTGCGTCAAGTGTTTCGTTACACCTGCGCGTGAATCACCGTTACAGTTCTAGGTGCATCAGCACGTTTTCAAATCATTCTTATGCAATGACGTATTATTGTAGTTATAATGAATAGATGTAATATTTAAGTAATTTAATTGATACAGTATTTAATATATATGGTACAACAGTAATTTCGGATGAAGAAACTCTCTTTGCGGGAATGATGATGAAGTGTATAATAGCAAGTATGACTCCTGTGCTGAAATAACTGAGGGAACAATTTTTGTCCTTCATAAAATCTCCACATCTTATTCAATGGCTAGAAAATGTAAGCTAACAACAATATTTTTTTGTGTTGTTGAACGTTGTGACAATAAATGCGAAAATTATTTTGCTAAGTACTCAGAAACCACCTACTAACCGTCAAACCAGACGCTGATTTCTGAAATGTTTTGGATTTCAACTTACAAAAGAATGCAAAGAAAGCAGAATCCAGCAAGCAATGCTTCTGCTAACTTGAAAAAAAATAAGACCCAGTAAAAACATCGCACTTACTCGCGACGAAGACTAAAGAAGTGTATAAATAATCACCTGAATGCCTTAATAAAAAGAACAGAAAAATTAAACTTACGAAAGAAAAGTGTAATAAACATATTGCCTTTCCTACATTTCTTCCTTTTTTACCTTTACATGCAAATTTTAAGGTGACAATAGAATGAAAAAATCCTTGGGTTCGAGATATCCTGCGCGTGAAATTCCGTTCGTATTTTTCGATCAAGGAATTCCTGGTTCAATCTGCCGATTTTCAGAGTCCTCACACTGATATTGTGTGGAAGTGTGACAAGTAACGTGGCAGCTAGTTCATCGTTGGCATTATGTCTGAGGATCAAAACTATGAGGCTCTTACCAGCAGCATTCCCATAGCTTTAAAGTAATACATTAATAAACAGTCACTCATTTGAATAGAAGTCAATCCATGGCACATAATTATAGATCATTTGTGTGTGTGTTCTCTCTCTGACTCTCTCATTAACCTATTCATTACCTCTAATTTAACTGTGTATAACAAGAATGTCAAGTTTGAAGGTTAACTTGTGCCAAACAAATAAGGTTTAACTTAAGGAAGAAGGCGCAAAAAAATCAATATTCGTAGAAACCTATGTTTTTTTTAATAATACATTATAATAAACATAAGTAAGAAAAACGAGAACAATTTAATGCTTACGCCATGACACTTAACATCTCTTCTATGCTACTATTTTTCTTATTTTGGGAGAAAATTTGATATTTTATTATATATTATTGTGCCCGAGCCTCAAAATGTTTATTGTAAGCTGCTCGTGATCCGTGTGCTTCGACACCCCTTGTGTATAAGAGAAACGTGCTTCGGATTACTAAGTCTGAAAAATCCCTATCTAACATTAAATGTTCTACTTGAATCTCAAGTAAAATCACATAATTTGTAAGTATTTAATTCTGCTTTTCTCGTGTTTCATAAAGTTGGTTAATTTAATTATTGATGTGTTAAGTTCCATGCTGCGAACATTCATAATATTTTTCTATGCGCTAAAAATTCACGTCTCTTATAATCCCTTACAAAAAATATGGGCTGCTATTTAATCATACAAAATAACAATCATTGTAGTCAAATGTTTAGAGAATGGTCTTCGATTGGCAGATATTAAAATATCACGATCCCGAAAATATGTATCAGTGTGGATGCTAGGAGATATAAATTAAAGTGATTCTGATGAAACTCTCTCTCTCTCTATCTAACACTCACAAACACACACAATCCTTTGGCTAAATAAGTAGTTTTGACGAATGATCTATCTTCCACAGAATACACTATAGTCATGATTCTTTTCTCCAGTACACAATGGATTAATTAAAAAAATTAATTAGTTCAAAAAGCAGAAACTATCTTGAATTCAATGAAGAACGTAAGGCTATTTTCGACTAATGTTAAAGTATAGGAGCCAAATTCGGAAAAAATTTTTTCAGATAGAAAAGTACTTAAATAATGTTAGTATATTTTGTCTACTCTATCCTGTAGAGAATCACTTATTTTATCATACTACTCATTTTGATCCGAGTTGACACATTTTTTTTCACTATACCGGGATGCTAATTGAGCTACCCCTTCACATGTTAAAAGGAAAAACTAATTATTTATGAATTGTTTTGAAATTTTAAAACATTATATTATAAACAAATGCATGCGTTACTATGTCACACATTTTTATAAAAATTGAGGCATTTTTTCTGTCCGAAAATGTGCTCCGCATCAAGTTCATGCTATCATACATATGGGGAAAACAGCCTTAATCCCACACTAGACATCAAAGAACCGCGAGATAAAGATAAATAAGTGAAAAAAAACAGAGAGCGAGCCTTACCGTATTGTTCCATGATATAAAATTTAACGAGCTTTCATTCGTTACGATGTTTTCAAGCACAACTCCAGTTTATGTTCTGGTTCATCTTAATGAAAAAGTATGACTGTTAGTCTAACTGTTTTCTGCAAAAGTTTATTTAGTCCACGTGCCCTCGCGCTATTTAGTCATAGAATTTTTTTTTCTCAGTTGATAGATTTCGATTCGAAAGATGCTCAGCGGGAATTTTAACTTACTTTTCACACCCAGCTTCCAATATTGAGTGAATAACATAGAAGAAAAGTACAGTTAGGAGTCTAAACAAAAAGCAGAAATAACTTAAGAGAAAATCGCAATTCTAGATAGCGAATATAAATAAGAACAATCTACATATTATTCCACATATTATCTGCCACCTTTTTAACCCTGATACCTAGTTTGTTCCAATTCGTCTTATTCCAGGAATGTATTGATAGTTAACTAACGCTAATAACTTGAAATACAGGAATACCAGGAGGTCCCGAATTCATCGTATAAACTTTAAGGGTAAGTACTGGACATTGTATGTAACAATAATTTATTGTGTAGGAATGTATGGGCGCAATGACGCGAAGAGGCACAAACAGGGAAAATAAAAGAAAATATAAATTTTCCTTTTTAGAATAAAAATTTCATTCAAATTACACAAAATGTTAAAAGATTAAAATTGCTTGCACTTGGATAACAGAAAATGTTAGAAAACGTGTTCTACTTAACTAGTTTTTTTTCTGAGACCAGCATTTCCGCATAAGAGAAAAACTCTTTATTTCCTTTGATTATTTTATTTAAAAAAGTTTTAAAAATTATTTCTGTATAGTTCGAAATATTCGGTAGTTAAGCTTTTTATGGATGCGTCCGTAAAATGTTCTAAGTCAGCTTTATCTGACTTTCAGGAGTTCAATTATTCTACTAGTATTGATTTTCCATTATGCTCTGTTAAAGTACTTTTACTAAATTGTATCTTGAATCGAATTCCTTGACAAGGTTCTAATTTGTTTCGAATTAACTCTCTGAGATGGCAACTCACTTCAACTAAACCCTGAATTGTTTAATTAAACCCTTAAAGTAAAACAGAATAAATACCAACTCTCTCCTTCGAGAATAATCTTTTTCAATTTTGGTAGATCAGATACCGAAGCTCGGGATGATTAGAAAGTAGTTTACTAAATGTCTCACTCTAATTGATTAGTAATTTCTTCGTTTACTGAAAACATTCGATGCACAGGACGGATTCTTACGATATATCGAGTGTGTGAATGTGTTACATTCCTATTCTAGTAGTACAGAAGGGAAAGTTATGTACAAAAGTTACACAGAAGGAATTTTTAAAATTTTAACTATTTTAGCACAAACGATAACCGGAGAAGATATTACACTATTTTTTTTTACAATTCAATATTTTACAAACTAAAATTTTAAAGGTGTGACAATTTCAATAGTTATAATTACAACAGGATATTTCAGCTTTGAAATAAAATTTGAGTATATTAAAATTAAAATTTCCTTTCAATGGAAATATGCTTATTTTCGTTATTGAATGTCACTACTTGTTTTCTACAGAATGGGGCGTGGGAACTTCATTTTTTTGAAAATGCAACCAAACACACTAATGTTTCATTTTCCACTTTATTGTTATTTTCTGCCTATCACACAACATTGGGCACATTACACAGTTTTAAACACAATGTTTGTTAAATGTCACCCTCTATTATCGGTACACTGATGTAGACGATTTCAAAAACTTTGACCCACCTTTTCAAGTATATCGACAGGGATATTGTCAATTTCAGCGCTGGTGTTAATCCATAGGTCTTCCAGGGTCTTGGAGCAATCTTTGTATACCAGGGACTTGGAATGAGCCCACAGGAATTAATCAGTAGGGGATAAATATAGTGAGCACCCAGGCCAGTTTACGTCTTATAGTTATTCGGGAAAGGCTTCTCTTAAAAAACCCATGGAGATGTGAGTTATGGTTCCATCTTGTTGTAGCTACATGTTATCAAGATCCCTTTCTTGGAGAGCTGGTAAGAAGAATAACTGAATCATTGCCGTATTGTCTGAATTGACGCAAGATCTCGTTAAATATTTTCAGGTGTTCGAACTGTCTTCTGAGGTACTTTCCTTTCTTTGGAGATATTTCCCGTTGCTCGGAAGGCATTCATCCTCATAGAAACAAATTTCCTTTCAGAAAGAGCATGACTTCGGGGAGGAATATCGAAGTGATGAAAAAAAGAACATTGCACTGCAATCATCGACAGTCCGTTCGAGAAATATGTCTCCACGGCAAAAGCGCTCTGCAAGCCTCTAATCACAGCATGCTTGAGATTGATACGTGCAGAAACACAAATTTCCCATTCCACCCCTTCCAACTAACCCTTCCGCACGTCTCTCCCCTCCCAAAGAATATAATTGCAAGATGTTAAAAACAGATACTTTCCATGACCCACCCTATGTGACCCCAAGCTTCCTGTATCTTCCTCAGATCATTCGTAGTTTGATTTTATTCCTAATAACGGCGCCATTTGTAGCAACACCAGGTGTACCTACGATAAATTTCTTATTTGTTTGATAAGGACGAAGCTTAAACAGGGTAACCCACTCTCCAGAACTTCAATCTACGCTAACTAGAAAATACATGAGTAATAAGGGGGAAATTTTCCACTTCCAAATATATTTTGAAGCTTATATTCAAAGTTTTCAAATAGTATTTTTATCAACTACTTAAAACAAATTACTAAAGCGATATAATGCAGATCTTAATAATATAAGTTATGGACAAAAAATGGATGTTTGTATGCATGACCTCGTTTTACTACAGCACCGTTCAACAAATAACTATGAAAATTGGCCCGTGTATTTATTTTTTTGTGTTTTACAGCTCCCCACTAGATGTCTCTACAGCATATCAACTTCGGCACCGTTCAATAAATCGTCAAGTTGCCAAACACACAGAAATTTGTTTTAGATAGGTTCTCTAATGTTAACCTATCTCTCTCTATATATATGTATATAAAAGAAAATGTGTGTATATATGACCTCGCTTCACTTCAACACGATTCTATCAATCACTATGAAAACTGGTATGTATATGTGTATTTTTGTGGAGAAGAATTTTTTGCTCTTATCTTTGTAATAGCTTTCACCATGTGGCACCACAGCATATCAACTTCTGCAGCGCTCAAGCAATTGCCAAGTTGCCAATAGGTTTGAGAAAAATGTTGCCAACTTAGTCCTATCGCCAACATTTCGCTATGTTTCCATTGAATCACCCTTATAATATTAGGAGCGTCGTTGCTTGTGAATCTTACAATTGTAACAAAAAACAATAAATCAGGAAGTAGTAATATTAATGTATTACATATCGAGATATAAATTTTTATACTATGTTAAGCGGTCACTAACTAACATTTGGAACAATGTGTTCGAAAATCGACCCACATTAGTGCCACGGGACGTTATAAATAAAAAAAAAAAACTTTTATTAGCTATTAGTTCTACAGACTTAAAATTTAACAAATATGTTTTTTTTGTTCAGTTGAGATGTGTAAAAAGAATTTCTTTTGTTTTGTTTAATTTGCAATTCTCGTAAAATGAAATTATTAAACACTTTTCTATCCTTCAATCAGTATTGCTTAATTTTTCAATTTCCCCTTGCGAAGAATGGGTTTACCAGCTAGTTATGAAATAAACTTCAATTCAGCAAGCAGGATAAAAAAAATTCAAGGATCTATATTAAATTGATTGTGTACTCTCACCACAATCCCAACGTTCGAGATAACTCACCTAGTCGGCAAACTCGATTTCGTATGTGTCGTATACACTAAATTCAGCACCATGTAATGTGATTCATATTATGTCACCAATACGGTTGCGATAGCACATTGTTGGAAGTTCTCGCAAAAAAATTATCGTAATATTTTCCCGAGCTGGAATCCTTGAGTGAAAAGAAAAGCTTTTTCTCACGCGAAGATTTATTGATAATCAGCGAAAGTAAATCCTCTACTTTCAAGTAGGCTGCAAGAATCACAGGTTTATCAGAATCGAAAGATTTTAACAATGGCGATTCAGCTTCAGTGATGAATTTTACTGAAGAGGAGCTCAAAGAACTAACTTTGTGAATAAAATAACAAATAAATGCAACCACATCTCAGTGTTTCTCAAACTTTCAATATGTTCGACCCAATAATCAATCACAGTTTTCATCCCCACCACTAGAAATAGAATAACAATGCATTACATTCAATAATACTATATTTTGACGCTTAAGCTGCAATACGACTTTAACTACTTAAGTGCCACCGGCGTATATATAGGTCTCACTCAACAGGCACATTAAATGACCCGGACGTATATATACGTGTTTCCGATGTACGATCTTTTCTGTGCACTGTTATCTATATAACTATTTCGTAGACTTTGCAAAACAATAAAATGACATTTGCAGTGTTTGCGAAGGATTCACTTATATATCAGAGTTTATTTATTTTTTCCTTTTCTTCACCCCCCTCCAAATACATGGAATCCCTCCTACCAGGAACGAGGTGGCATTGGTGAGCGAATTACTTAACTTTTAATCGGCAGTGAAGGGATTATTTATAAATCCCTTTACTTACTTTAGTCGTACAGGTAAGTGTAAATTCCTTTATATAATTTTATATGTGACAAGGCCACACCAGTAATTAATAAATATGTTCTTAACTAAGTATTGTTAACCATCTTAATGAATACCTTCCTCCTGAAAAGTTATTCCGAAAGCGTTTTACTCTTATTTTGCTATTCCCTTCAAAAATGCAACAGACTTCAATTCTTTCCCCCTTTTAAAACTTGGGAGGTCGAAAGGGGACAATTTTCTGAATTGGTTCGGCGTCTTTGTTCAGTGAGAACCAGGATAGCAATCGTTTACAGCTAGCTGTTAAGATGCCTTGGGCAAC
The DNA here is from genome assembly GCA_019973935.1 of Trichonephila clavipes. Classification (NCBI taxonomy): domain Eukaryota; kingdom Metazoa; phylum Arthropoda; class Arachnida; order Araneae; family Nephilidae; genus Trichonephila; species Trichonephila clavipes. The sequence continues at coordinate 95,883 of BMAU01014636.1, read as the reverse complement.
CTTGTATGAAAACCGTAGTTCTACTCTGTCGTTTTCCCCATAGATTCAGTCACAGTAAAATTAAAACAAAATGCAGGGTAAAAAAACATAATATAAATGGCGTGTTAAAAGTTGAAAAATAGTTATATTTTCTTCAAACAAAATTTATTTTTCTGTCATTTTTTAAAAATTAAAAGAAAAGAAATATTTTGGTATTGCGATTTGAACCAGAAGAAGGCATCCTGTATTCATATTTGAATATGAGAGTAAGAAAACGCGCTCAATTTCCTGTTTTTAAAAGAAGTTATGAGGTAAAAAGAGTAAAGGGCCTATTTTTTTTTAAAAAAAATAAGACAATAAATGATGCATATTTGTGAAATAAAACAGATCTTTCTCTATTGAATTATATTTTTCATTTAGAATAACATAAAAAATGATTTCAATACTTTTAATTTATTTAAATTTAAATCATATAAATAATATTTTTATGATAACTGAATATTTTTCGGAAAAAATCTAAATTTTAATTCCTAGTGCTCTCATTTTCGAACTTCTTGTATTAAATAAAAATATCTTTTCTACATCGGTATTTGTGATGGACATAACACACATTCAGTCAATAATTTTTAATTTTAATGGGGGATATACTTCTTCAAATGCGCAGGACAGTACTTCTAACCATTTTCTACTCAAGTTAAATTTCTTATCTTTCTGTTTCCTTTATTACAAGGAAAAATGTCACACATCGATAACTACATTTTCACACAATTCAGTCATTACAAGTTCTATTGTGAGAAAAGTTATCCCTAATTAATTTTGTCTTTCAAAACAGTACACTTAAAACAATTTTGTTCAGTGAAGTTAACCGACAGTTCCACAATGTATTCATACCAAATTTTAAAAACAAATTTAACACTTGAAAATTTATCCTGTATTAAATTTTTCAGAATACACAAATATGTCCTGCTGTAGGGAAGATATAGTATGAGATGTGGTGTGCGGTTGTGAAAGAATGTTTTCGTACGTGTAGACTATTTTTGAAAATTTAAATATCACTGAAGCTGATCATATAACTACAAATGAGCCTTATTTTAATGTGTGCTGGTATCAAAGTAAAACACTTTACAATATTAAACAGCCTATGGGTTTACACTCAATATCAAACTATTCGCAAAATAGCTTACAACTTTTATTCAAATTGTAAAGAAACTGAAATATAAATATATCTTACTGCAGTCAAAAATATTCATAATATGTAAGTATCCTATTTCCCCACTTATTTCTGTACATTTTAAAAACTGTAGCTGAATGCAATTTTTTATATTTATAAACAAGGCATAACAGCTCACACAGCCGTAAAAATGTCTTTATCATTTTTAAATATACTACTATAAAACGTATATGGATTGTAAGATCAGTTGTAAAATCCTAAAATCTTTTAGAGGAGCTAAAAACATGTAATTTTGGATTGATCAAATTTTTAATATAATACACAAATATACATGTTATTAAGCAAATACATTTGAAAAATCAAACTTCCTTCTGAGAAAAACGTAATTGGAAGAAAAATGTTTAATTGCAAATGAGTGGAAATACATGTTTATCTAAGGGGTATCCCCAAAGTGAGTTAATTCTTAAATTTAAAACTCAAACTCAGTGGCACAACAATCCATGAGGGCCAGGAACTACTGTGCTCATCATAATACACGTGACCATTGGACGCTGAGGTGCATTAACAGATGTCCCGATTTGGTGGTCTGTGTGAAGAGAGACCTTCAGTGTTTAAGACCCGAAGCAAGCTTGGTACTCATTTATCGACCCAAATGTAGCGGGGATGAAAGGCAGAGTCGACCTTGCGCAGCCCGTTAATAGAACCCCAGACCTGTGGTGTGGAAGCACTATACACTACCACTCGATCCTATTCGGAGAAAATAAAATTTAATGTTAGAATCTTATATAAATCACTAATGAATGAGGGAGTCCAAACTTTTTTTCATGTAAACCCTTTAGACGGAAATGGTTAATTATGAACATTTCACAAGTTGCATAAATTAAAATTATACGTAATAGTTAACATAAAATTTAAAGGGTGCAAAAGGTGTATTTCGGCTGCACGAATTAATTTTAAAAAGAATACGGTTACGAAAAACTAGTACAAATCTATCTAAAGTAGGGTTGGTTACCTTACATATTGTCAAACACAACAATGTATTGGAAGCCAATTCCACAATTCGTTGTTATAAAAATGTATGGAAAATTACAAGATTTATTTTTGCATTTGTAATTTATATATACATATATAATTTTTCCTGGGAACTTTAAAAGCTAGAGTTTCATCCATCAAAACCGCGGTTCTCTGTCTGTTTTTCCAGATCGCCCCTAACTAAGCCGGCTCTGCCATAGTAAGTAAAAATGCTGGATTTTGTTTGTCAAGATCATTTTATAGCAGACTGCATTTTTCATGTATTTTAGATGGTCGTTTTATATTTTCTACATCAATAACTAAAGGTGTGAATTTAAAATTACATAAAATTTTTGACATTCGCATCAATGACCATTATAATTTTTATTAGTATATGAATGTGTCATCACACGATTACATGACTGTTATTAACATATTATTTTAACCATTTAATTAATATTAAGTATAACATAACGCACACAAATTTTCTGAACTTTAAAATAAATATTTCGAAAACTACTTCAGATATACTCAAAATTTTTCATTCCTACGCTTTAGCTTCTGAGTTTTGCTTCTATGTAAAATTTTATTGTATATTCGTTGGTTTTTTTAGTATATTTTTTGCTCTTCGCCTGCATTTTTCAACTGAATTGTATTAAACCTTCGAAATATATTAAAAAACACCAAAGAAGAGATATATAATAAAATTTGAAAATTATATTATACTCAAAGAGTTGCTAGAACTTATGGTAAATAATTTTTAACTTTGCGATACATTTTTTTTCGAAATTTCAAATGGAATTTGTAACATAAAATTTCTAGCTTTATACGGTCGAGATTTCAAAAATTATCCAGATTTTAATTACTTATTCAGTTAGCCTTTAAAGAAAGATAAATGTTGAGGTATTTTGCATAAATAGATATTTTTGAACAATGTATAATTCGAATGTTTTTGAATAGCTCGAATTTAAAATTGATTTTTATGTTTATTTATATGCATAAATCTCTACTGTAAATGTTTCCGTATATTTTTGATTACCATTTATTCAAACATTCAAGTTATAAAAAAAATGTAGGAAAATCTTCATTCATGTTGTCTTTGATGTAAACTGAAGATCAAGCACTTAAAGTTCAAATATAATTCGGTGTATTTTAACAATATATAACTAGGCACTGTACGTAAACTTCCCTGAACACTTGGGCTTTGAAATCTAAAAAAAAAATTGATAGATCTTAATTAGTTTTTTTTTTTATTATTTTTATCAAAGTGTAAGAAAATGTTTCAAATTATTTGATAAAGTTTAAATTTATTCATTTTTAGTGGTTGGAAAGTTGAAAAGATTTCAAATTTTAAAGTGTTTGATGTTTTGTTATTTTTTTGGCATCTTATAATGAAATAATCATGTTTCAAAAACTGAAAGCATTGATTAAGATAAGAAAAATGAAGCGAAATAATATACATAAAAAAGATATATTGTCTAACTATATAAAATAGCAGATTGCACTGACATACCCTAACTTGTTACAGTTTGAAATTAATATGAAACCAAAAGGGAATTGTAATATATTTTACTTATGCGTTGGGACTTTTGAAAACTTTTAAAATACAAGCTAGCAAACAAACACTTATTGGGTTCTAAAGTAATTTCCCGCCGATTTCTTACGATTGCTCTAGTGTCAAAACACGGAGTTCCCTGCGAGCCATAAAAAGTCCTATCAGTGTCCTGCTGTGTTGCTTCCTCCGTCCCTCATTATCTTTCAAGATGTTAAACCTTAAAAGGGGGAAAGGATTTCAGAAAAGTGCGGCTAATCCGCTTTTGAAAACGTTACTTGAAGGCAGAAAAACCCGTGCAGTTCATTTTCGAAGCATCTTTACACTGACGTAATTTTGCGTGCTATCCGGTTAGAGGGTTAAATTAATTTTAAATACGTTGCGCTGTAATGATACATTTAAAAGTATATTATATGAGTGTAAATGTTAATTTTATTTTTTTACTACGTCAAAATGTATTTTGTTAACCTTCACTAAATTAATTATTTAAAAGGAAAAAATTAATATTTTTTTTTGTTTTCGACTTTTCAATATGCTTGTGCTCTCCGCGTACAGCTATCACACCTCCTAGGGAGGCACACCACCCAGTTTGAGAAACATTTAACTACATAATACATAGATTACAGTTTTACAACTTGAGCAATGTGCATGAACAGTTGTATATTTTGTACAATGTTTTTATAATTCATATTCAAAAAATAACATTTTACTTATTATTTATATTTTTCTCTTTGTTACATATTGCAATATCTTTAGGAAGCACACATGCATTTTAGAAGCCTCTATGAAATATGTTGCGTTTGCTGAATAATTTCTGTGCTTGTAAAATAATGCAAATATCTAACGTTAAAAAAGGAAAATAGCATATTTTATTTATTTTAATTCTTAATTATTAGTGAGTGACCAGTTCGAGTTTCCTACTAGCACTATTATTTTTTATTCTGCATTTGGCATAGAGAAACAATTTTTGAACTCCTAATGGAAACTCCTAATCCTACTCTCTAAAAACAATATTAAGATTTTGTATTCATAGAATTTTAAACCAACTCTTGAATTTATGTTTCATCTTCAACGTACAGCAAGCACTATGTGATTAAAGGAATTTGAGAAGTCTAAGCATACTGAATGGGGTCACTGTTGATACGCCCCTATAAAATATTCGGAATTTCACAGTTCAACGATTACTTGAACGTACCAGCCAGGATAACAAAAGTCTGTTTCAGTTACGCCAAAAATAAATGTTAAATATATAGTTTATCATTGATATTAAAGTATTTAATTAATTTTAACGGATTGACTTTGCTGGTAATATGCATCCCATTAAGGTAAAACAAATAATGGATTTATAAGAAAAAAATATTCTTTTACAGGGTGTCCGGGTTTAAAGAATCCAAAAGTAACGGCTTATTATTACGGAACTATCCTTCAGAATGTAATAAATTGTCCATCCATGGATTGGAAAACTCACCGAGATTTTTTGTGTCCAGTTCAATCGGCCATACGTGAGCACATTATCCGGCAGTTGTTGACAATAAACTTGTTACACTGAGTTCATTAGTAAAGATGTGGACGTCACAGCGAAACGTGTGGTGCGTATTTTGGTTAAATGGGTAGGTTCTCTAAACAGGATCTGTATCTCAGTAATGTTAAAAATATGAATTTTTAAGGAGCATTTATAGAGACGTTCTATTGAATAAAAATTACCAGTTTCTTTTACTTCTTTTTCTTTGGACCATAACACATACTTTGATTAGAGCTTTTATGAGTAGGAGATGTCTAGTTATTTTTTAAAAAAATTATTTCTTGTATATATCTGTTTTTTTTCAAAAACAGTGAAATTTCATTAAGTTTAATGCTATAAATTTTATCAGAATATTTTTTTAAAAAATCCCTTGATTATAAAGTATGTATTAGAGTGTAATTATTAACTATGCAAAGTTATAAACTGTTAAATGCAGTAGTCTAGGAAAAATGGTCCTTATATAGTAAAAATGTTAGTTTTGAGAAAAATGGATTTTATAGTAAAAAACTTACTTGTAATTAACGCATACCAGCTCCATAGCTTGGGGTTTTTTTTCTTTCTTCTGCTAAAGTATCCTCAAATATACATTTCCTATGCCTTTTTTTTTTGCCCTTGCTTCTTTAGAATTTTGTAAAATGTCGTAATTTGCTTTTCATAGTCTCTCCCGATCAGCTGTTTCCATTGTTCGAGCTGTGTAAAAACCTGGAAATATATATATATATATATATATATATATATATATATATATATATATATATATATATACCTAATGTTGCAAGGACATGACATTTGTTGTTATTACCTTGATTGTAGGAGTCAATAGCTTCCAGTATTCTAGTTTTTAATGTGCCCAATTGCACGAAAATGTTTTTCGGTATCCGTGACCAAATTATGCAATTTACACTTTCTTTACAGTTTTGTATCTTACCATGTAAGCATTAGGCAAGGAGGATAGAAGTTGATATTTCCCTGTACACATTTTTGATACAATTGAGGACTTTTGATGGCAAGGTGTTCTTGTGTTTATACACTCCACCTGGTGTATTGTTTGGTTATATTCACACCATGTATCTTCTTTGGTTGGTCACAGACCATGTTGTAGATAGGCATCTGTAGATGCTTTATGAAAATATGTAGCCCAAATGGCTCGCTTCATTGAATTAATACTATAGGTATTGTTTCTGATAGCCAATCCATAATAACGCTGTAAATTATCAATTTCAGCGTCTATAAGTCTACTGTGATCATCAAATGTTTTTTGTCACTCAATTTCTTACCTTTACTTTTGGTTTTAAAGCTCGTAGTTGAGTCTCCATCCGTTTCTCTACATAGCCAACACATTTCCGTTTTTCAAAACCTGTATCTCCATAGGGCTGCATCTCGTTAACTGCTTTATATGCACTGGAGTCACCATCTCCCAAATATTTGGTATATTGCAGACCATGCAAACTTTCAGAGCGTTGGAAGGTTTCGATGGCTGATGTACCTTCCAAAATTCCACTATTTCCAAACAGATTAGGCTTACAGTTCTCATTATGCATTTTGTTCTCCCAATAAAATGCATAACACATAAATTTCATGTTTTTAAACATGAAATTTCTGTATTTTTAAGTATGTAACAAGCTTCTCGCAAAGACAACAAACATCACATTTGATGTATCCTTTCATACCTTTATGTCAAAAACTATTAACCATAAATACTCAAGATGTTTGCTATATGTATTAATTATACATTTATATTTATACTGAAGTGAAATTTTTTAAATATATTAATTAGTTTTTCAAAAACAAAATTTTAGTTGAGCGAACAAATATGATTATTATTAATTTATTGAAAATTCTCATTTTTTGTTATGATATCTGCTTAAGAATATTTCAAAAATGTCACTTCAGTATACACAATTGCATTTAAGAAACAAGGTACAGACATGCAGTGAATTAGCTTAATTTAAAAAAAAACATTTAGAAATCAACTTTTATAAAACATCTTACCTTGTAAAAGTATTATCCTTTTTTTCCATCACATATTATCTTCATTATTCTTTATGCAGATATAAAATTAAGGTTCATCATGTGTATATTTCTCACCTGGTCAAAATCATATATCCTAATTTTTTTTTTTTTTTTTCTTTTAACACTTTACTTAAACACGCGAAGATTTTGTAATCAGTAACAACAACTAATTAAAAATGAATTTAAACTAAAGAAAAGACCTAAATTTCAGTTAAAAAAATTATTACATTTAAGTATAACATTTACTAAACCCCACATGAACATCTGGAATTGCTTCCAAAGGTGTTTGGCAAATCTAACAGTGGCAGTTATACAGTATGTTATATTGGAAAAGTCTTTATTTGGAGATTTTAGAAATATCAAAAATTCTAAATCGATTTCCAAAAGATTTTTACCCTACTGACTGACCTTAAATTCCGTTATATAAAGTACGCTCAACACCTTTTATTGTGGCATCTGCATCTTTACTAATGAAGTCAGTGTAACAAGTTATCATCTGCGATTGTCGAATAATAAGTGCCCGTTCGGCCGATCGGACTACACCCAAAACATTTTCAAATTCATGGGTGAACACTTTATTACAGTCTGAGGGGTAGTTCCGTAATAAGAAGCCATTAGTTTTGGATACCTTAAGCTCGGATACCATGTATATCGATAGAAATTACAATTCTTTAAATTTCATATTTTTGTGCTTCAAACTATTTTTGCGTTCATATTGCGAGTGAAACATATTATTGGGATTTGTCTTTAAAAAAATTAAATAAAATCATATTACTATTACAAAGTATGTAACACGTTCGGCAAGTATTTCTGTGTCAAATTGCTCAGAAACTTTTCAAAGTTTTTTTTTTTTCTTGTTACTGCCTTATTTAAAAATAAATAAATAAATATTCTCCTATTCCACCTGTTTCAGTTTCTTTCAGTTACAAAATATTCATTTATGAAATTTATACTTGCGTATGTTCTTAAAGTGATTTGTGTTTTGCCGCGCGCGCGCATCCAGTGTAAAATATTTTCTTGAATGTAAAGAGTGTTTTTTTTCCAGGTATAGAAGTTTAAGTTGGCATTACTTTCCAAGATGGCGACCGATTTAACAGCTGTCAAGTGATTTATTCTCAGTTTGGTTTGGCAATTCATCATGAATAGACTCACGCCTGAACAACGCTTTCAAATTGTGCAATTTTATTTCGAAAATAATGATCGATTTTCATAAGCGAATTTTGTTTAGCGATGAAGCGCACTTCTGGTTGAATGGCTACGTCAACAAACAAAACTGCTGTATTTGGAGTGAACCTAATCCACAAGTGTATGACGAAACACCGTTACATCCAGAAAAACTGACTGTTTGGTGCGCTTTATGGGCTGGTGGAATCATTGGTCCGTACTTCTTCAAATACGATGAAGGCCACAACGTTACAGTCAATGGTGATCGGTATAGAGCCATGATTACAAACTTTTTCATTCCTGAATTGAACAATCGTGATGTCCAGGAGCTGTGGTTCCAACAAGACGGCGCAACATGTCAAACAGCTCGTGCCACAATCGTTTTTTTGAAAGACACGTTTGGTGACCGCCTAATTTCACGTCTTGAACCTGTGAATTGGCCTCCAAGATCTTGTGATTTAACACCGCCAGACTATAAACTTTGCAAGTAGTCTTCTTTCGGGGCAGAGTTCAGAAGCATAGTCTGGTTTCATTGGATAACAGGAATATCGTGAAATATCTTTCCATTCAAAGTAAATGTGAGTCGTGGGAATAGAAAAAAGTGTAGAGGAATGAGATTAGTCGATTATGGCGGATGTTCAGTTTGCACCCCTTCCCCTTTTTTTGCCAGGAAATGTTTGACGGTATTGGCAATGCGAGGAGGTCGCTTGTCTTCTGCAAAGGGCTTTGTCAGGAATAATTTCCCGGCCTTCTTGTAAATGGGTGAACCACTCGTACTCAAACTTCATTTCTAGTGCTTGATCTTCATAAACACGTACCAGCACCACATAAGTTTCTTTCGGTGTCTTACCAAACTAAAATATAACTTAAAATTGATCTTTTGTTCGTTCATTTTTCTGTTCTCAGTTGAGAACAAGTGCTCTAATCAAGTACTTTGTAAAACAAGTCTTACACGGAACACAAACAACGCTCAACTAAACAACGGTGGGGGTGGATGGTTAACATCTGACGATACGCATGGGAAGCGTTTTGATTCGCCAGTGTTGCGAGATTGGCCGTTCTGACTTCATTCACCGAACTTTATTGTCAAAGGTTGTATTTACAAGCGCATGAAAACAACTTTGCAAAGGGACATTAACAGAAATGATTATATTGCATATTTACATGTAATAAAAATGGAATCCATTTGAGTTTACTACTTTTCTTTGCAGAAGAAATATGAGCACATGAATTACCTTTATTTATAGCAATATTTATAAATTTTATTACGAAAAAAACAAATATAAATCTTTCATTTGCAAAGTAGTCTTATTCTTGTAATGGTTTAGCTATTGTGTTACTAAATCTACGTTCTGCGAAAGAGTTACATTCATCAAATCTATTTTGTATGTACATGTCCTTATATTATCTCTAAATTTTAAAATAACGTGCATATCCAAATCATCTCAGCTATTTTTTGTTAAATGTCAGTTGACCAGGTAATGTTTCATATAATCGGAATAATTACTTTATATAATTAAAAATTGTATTGCTTACTACTCAACTGTTTCCCATCTGTATTATTTTTATCCGATATACGAAAATTTGATATTTTATCTATAGATTTAGTCATTCTTTTTCAGTATAAAAAACAAGTCTTATTCCATTAAAAACAATTTCTTTTGATAAAAAGAACTTTGAGAAAAGACTATATTAATCTGATTGTTTTTTTGCATTTTAAATTAGTCCTGATGTTACCTTCATCTATATTTAACTTTATATGCAGAAAAACTTTTTTTTACATCTAGAATACTATAAACAATTATTAGCCACCAAGGAGTTTTGGTTTTAGTATAAGTATAAAGTGTCATTTGCTATTTTTTTTTACATTTTTCAACACACAAATTAGATTTTGAGAGGGTTGCATATTTCCTTAATTTGTGATTATCTCCACAAGTTGTAATATAATTACTGATATATTCATTTATGTTACATTTTGCCGTCTGAGCTCTAACGATAAATCTAAAGACATGGTATATAAGCCTAACTAACTAGTATATTATTCATATATTCTATTATTTTATGTTATATCTAAGGTAACACACACATATATATAGAGAGAGAGAAAGAGGGCCCTAATTATCCTATTCGTAGACTGCGAATATGAATATTTCTTTGTTCTTTTAGGTAATATCCGTTGTTTTGGCTATAATTGTCAATCAAAATCTAATATCTGATGTATTATTATAAAAAGTTTATTAATTTATGATCATGTTTAAGATAATAAATTTTAATTATAACTTTATAACTTATCCTATTTTTTTCTAAATTTCTAATAATATGTTGTAATTTTATATTAATTTCAAGCTAATTTTTAAGCATTTAAGATACTTGAATAACCGTTGAAAATAGGTACCCAGAAGAAAAGTTGTGATTGACAAAAAAGGAATACTAATAATGATACAGGTAAGAAATTGCTTTATTCTGAAACAAGACAATTTAACAACTTGTCCAAATGACAAGTTTTCATACCACCTGCAGCAAACATTTTAGCTTCTACGAAAATACATGTTGTAACATGATCTGGCAGTGAGTTTAATAAACGGGGGATGTTACTCGGTGGCAAATTTGCTGACACATTTTGAATAGTCACCTTCGAAACATAAGCAAAGTGACATTACATTTCAGCTTTTCAAAAAAAATGTAATCTAAGAAACAAGTTTGGAAAGCGGGCTGGCATAAAAAAGTCGGAACATATCATAAAACGTATTGGGCTACTCGACTTGTATGTGGGCGATCATAACATTGCGGAAAAATCAAGGAAGATCTATTTGGAAAGGTTCTACGTGGGATGGAAGAAGGTAATCAAGTACAAAGCTAGTCCATTAAGGATCCATTTCCCATAATGGGAGAAGACGTGCAATAATAGACCCCCACGTACCCAGGTACGTCTTGAGGCATTGTCTAACTGAGGCCGGACCCAGGATTCCGCCCTCGGGGGGGATCCAGCTTGTTTTCGATCTTGTCTTAATTATATTGTTCCCGTACCTATTTTTCGAAAAACAGGGAATTTCGAAGTGTAAGCCAACTGAAAAAAGGTGAGACTATATTATTACAAGAGGACCATTGTCCCTAACAAAGTCTAACTCTACTAAAACAATCATTCAAATCATTTAGTCGAAATGGGGTCATCGGTCGAGCCGGTTTGTGCCTAGATTTTTAAGATTCTGAGTCGTGCAAATTTATTTGTTTCAAATGACCGCTTGAAAGAATATTTGGCAATGCATCCTGTATAATGTCCACTTCTACAGATCTCAGATAGGGCTGACTTTTCCATAGGGACCCAGGGCCTCAAAAATCTTAAGAGATCTTTGGTCCCAGGACATCAAAGATTCTTAATACGTCCCTATCATGACCCCCAAGCCCTCACGACTACAATGCGGGCAATGTGTCATACAACAGTGTCAGTGGAAATATATCGCTCATCTAGTTACTTTTGCGGTTGCCATCAAGGTTGATTTGTAAGCATTTATTATGTCTAAAAAAACTTAAAGGAATCACCGCTAAACAACAGGTTTGGCTTATATGTGGCATTCTACGTCACTTCGGCCCTATACCACTTTAGAAGTCCGCGATTTTTCAGTGCTAAAAGAAATTGATTGCAGATTCACTTCCGCAATGTTTCTGGATATAGTTCGTAGAACAACTGATGGATTACATAGTGGAGCGAGTTACAATGTGATCCTCGAGCACACAATGACCTCATTATCCCCCAATCTTCTCGTCTTGTCGTTTTCCTGGTCGTCTGGTTCCCTGACGTGGGTACCATCACGTGTCCATTGCTCACATAAAGTTCTGATGACACATTTATGAACTATCAATTTGACAAGCAGCAAGATGTTGACGAGCCAGTAACTTTAGTGCGAATTATCAGAGGCTCTCACAAACTCACGTAACTATGCGAAATAGGTTCTCACACATATATGCGCAAGTTTATTTAGTCCCCCCGGTCTGATTGCAGCATCATTGCACTGTGTGTGGTCATGTGTGTGTTCACTGTATGTGCATTGGCACAAAATTTGGATAATTTTCCTGTACTTTGCAAAATAAGGCTATACTTTGCAAAATAATGCGGTTTTAGCTCACTTAATTCTTGAAACCCTATTTTCAGTGAACCTGTGGTGTATTACTTATGCAATCTAGGCTTTAAAAACTACGATTAATTTAATTATTCAATTCCTTTTTATGTTTCGTCTATGTTGCTAAAAAATTAATTAGTTCAAAATAATTAAAAAAATTTTTAAAGAATATTGCCTAATTGACGGATTACAAACCTGAGTAAAAAAAAATGAAGCATGCAAACATTTTTCTTAAAATTATTTTACCGTAAAATCCGGTGTACAACGCGCACTTTTAGCACAAAAAATAAGATCAAAACTTAAGGGAGCACGTGATACGCCGAGAATATAAACGATTGCTTTAAAAATAACAAACGAGATGAGCATAAAAAAATTACTTCTATATCAATAGAAATACTGTTTATTCTCAAAAGAAATTACTTGTCTTATGAACTAAAAGAAATGCCGTTCTATATATATAAATATACTATTTTTTTTAAAAAAATCTGGTGTAATACCTCAAATAAATGACTTCAAAACATAGGAGAAATGTATACCGATATTTCAAATTTCTTCGTAAAAAAGGGAGTGCACGTTATACGGCGAATATACCTAAAATTTAAAAAAAATCAGCTTGAAAGTATAGGGGCGCGTTATACACTGAATTTTACGATAATTTATATCAATGCTACCGAAAACCAAATAACTTCTTAGTTTCAAAGTTACACATTTATTATTTATTTTATTTTTTTCATTGTATTTCCTGAATGTTGAGTTTTCGTTAAGGATTATCAGATTTTACACATACAAACAGTATATATATACATATTATAAGCATTTAAATAAATATGGCACCCATTTTTATTTCTCGCATAAGAACATCACAAATTTCCGTATGTGTATTTCGTAATACCCATGAGAAAGAAAAAGCAAGTATAGGATGTGTGGAAACACATGCTCCGCAAGTTTCTTTTTTTAGTTTTTGCTATGGTTCTCAGTTTTAGGTAATCTATGGACACATATTAATCATGGAGGAAATACCTAAGAGAAGGAAATTTTACTTATATATATATATATATATATATATATATATATATATATATATATATATATATATATATATATATATATGTAAGGATAATTAAATTAGATTAAAAATTTAATTCCCTATCTAGCACTTGACTCATCTTTCTCAGTTCCCATCTTCAAGTATCAAACTAATCACCCATTTATTTCTTCCGAACATATGGCCTAGCCAATAAACATGTCTAATTCCAGATCGTTAGATTTAATAGTCAACATATGTCAGCATTAACTTGCAAGCACCCTCTTCAAAGCAGCGATACTTACCATATGTTTTTCAAGTGTTATCCGCTTGAAACCACCACCATGGCGTGCTTTTTTCTCCCTGCTCTCGGTGTAAGAACAGATGTACAAATGAAAGAATAAAGGTCTTCTTTTCACTTTTCTAACTTTAATCTGATTTTGTCTTGAAAATCATGACAAAATTAAAGCCGGCAGGATTTTTTATCTGTGAATGGATTTCAAATCTTAACGTAAAAAACTTATATTTTTTATAAAATAATTTTAGTATAAAAAGGAACGCCAACTGCGATAATAAATGATATGGAGAATTTGACGGAACACCGAATGCACCGTATGCCTGTATATGAAGACGTAGGATTGCCGGAATAAAAAAATGACACGAAAAAAAAAACGCGCTAATAATCCTAGGAAGAACATCGCTCTTAACACCCATAAGAATGTAGTGTTTACCGCCGAACGTTATTCTGTCTTTACGGAAGAGGCCATCCAGTTTACCGTGAACGGAAGAAAGATTCTAATGGAGAGAGAAAAAAAAAGAGACACGTGAATCCCTTATTCCCCCGAGATGAAAGAAGTCACTCCTTTTCGCAAGAAAAATAAATAGGAAAAATCTTCTTCGCCGGAAAGTCTGCACGGTAATATTGTGAATTTGACCACCATATAATAATAGTGAAGTACCAACATTGAAAGAAAAATAAATAAATTAAATTTTACTAGTGAAATAACGTGACAACAGCATCTGGATTAATGTTCACCAAGGAGTTCTGCCGTTGCAAAGTGGAGGTCAGTTAAATTGTATATTTCAAAATTTAGTAACATTGAAGAACTGAGTTTTGCTGAACAGAACTTTACGAAAAAGAATAATATATGATATGATATGATATTTAATTTTTATAATATAGTTGTGTTATAAATGAGATATTTTCTTTATATTTAAATTGAGAAAACAAAGTATATAGGTTTAGTCATACAAAATTTTGAGAAATTTTAATAGACTTCTCATAATTTTATCTTAAGTTGTCGAAAGAGTTAAGAGTTATGATAGAAATTGGTGTTTTAAAGTGAAAGATATAAATTAAGTTTTTAGAAAAATGACTAATGAGAGAACTAATACTAGAGATATTGATTTTTATAAGAAAAAAAAAAAGTATTTTTTCTACATCGAATTCAATTGTTTTGTTAATTATTTTATCCAGCAGTAATCTTATTGCATGCCATTTAATTTTTTTTTAATTTTGAAATTGTGTGTTTTGATATACCGGCCATACATCAGGATTCACTATTTCTTAAAATTTTTCTTATCTAAAATTAAAATTAACTTAATAACTTGAAGTCTAATTTTGGACATTATACAGTGGATAAGGGAGAATACAATCATTATAACTTTGTATATGTCTCAAAACATTAAGAGGACAAACTTGTTTAGTTTGATATGTACACCTCTCATTGTTTCTTATTAGCATCACTGAACATCTGTGATTTGATCACGCAGATTTTGTTCAAAATTAAATAATGTGATACAGTTTATATTAGTGAATGTGTGATGTAAGAGAAACTCAGAAATTTTTGTCTATGAAACGAATTTTTAGAAGGTTACGGAAAGATTCAAAATATTGTATGCGATATTGTTAAGTTACAGTGAATATTGAGAAAATTTTCACAAATACTAAAAGTGATTATTGAAGTGAGGCCACTTTCCCTACTCAAAAATAATAAAAAAGATATCTTATATTCTTATAATTCTTATATTCTTATATTCCTATATTCTTATATTTTTTACCTTTTTTAACGCATATAAAATAACATATTGTTTATTGTGTTGAATAGTGCATATATAAGTTGTTTGTTGTACACTGTTTTCATATTATTAATAATTTCATTTTATTTCTGTCTATGTTATTTTATCTTTTTAAAAATGTATTTCATATATGCAAAATTTTGTGTATCAATGGCGCCAGAGTAGATTTTTATTCAAAATTATTATTTTAACATTTGTATGATTTAATGTATTTTTATATTTACTATCTTATTGTTTTATATATTATTTTCCAACATAATTTTTTTTGAAAATATCTACCAGTTATAAAACGAATCTATTATTATGAAGGAATAGGAGGAGAAACGCGAGCTCTTATTCTAGATGTCGAATATATTTGAACAAGCTAATCTTCATTTATATGTATGGAAATTAATTTTTATCAATTAATATGTTGGAAGTGTCCTTAATGTGTTTGTTGTTATAGTTTCGTTTATTGTATTGCTTTTTGATTTTAGTATTACTATTGCTTAAATATTTCTACTGTGTTTAATATGTCTTTCTAAATAATGTTATGTATTGTTTTGTGTTTATTGAAAATTGATTAAGTTTGTAAAGAGAGAAAAAAGCCACGCCATGACCCCCTTTTAAAATTGGGGGGGAGGCAAATGTAAGGATAATTAAATTAGATTAAAAATGAAATTCCCTATCTAGCACTTGACTCATCTTTCTCAGTCCCCATCCTCAAGTATCAAAATAATCACCCATTTATTTCTTCCGAACATATGGCCTAGCCAATAAACATGTCTAATTCCAGATCGTTAGATTTAATAGTCAACATATGTCAGCATTAACTTGCAAGCACCTTCTTCAAAGCAGAGATACTTACCATATGCTTTTCAAGTGTTATCCACTTGAAACCACCACCATGGCGTGCTTTTTCCTCCCTGCTCTCGGTGTAAGAAAAGATGTACAAATGAAAGAATAAAGGTCGTCTTTTCACTTTCCTAACTTTAATCTGATTCTGTCTTAAAAATCATGACATATATATATATATATATATATATATATATATATATATATATATATATATATATATATATATATATATATATATATATATATATATATATATATATATATATATATATGTATGTATATATATATATATATATATATATATATATATATATGTATGTGTATATATATATATATGTATATATATATATATGTATGTATATATATATGTGTATATATAAGTATATATATATAGATATATGTATATATATGTATATATATATATATATATATATATATATATATATATATATATATATACACTGCTGGACAATTGCTAAGGACGGATCACAAATTGCTATGTAGCATAACATTAAGTGAGACATGAGGCCTAGTAGGATAAAATATATTTGCCACACTGTTCAGACATTATAATAAAGAATATTTATAGTTCTGGAAAGTACAAAAGCTTTGAAACATCTGAAAGAAAAAAAAATGTTCATTTGATCTGCGTACGGAGAAATGGAACAATGCATCTAAAAGTCAGCAGGCACCTTAAAGAAAGGTATCAGTACGGGATATGTCCACCGTGTAGAGTGATGCAACATTCCACACGTCGTACCATACTTTGCACAACATTATCCAGCAGCTGTTGAGGCAATTTATCTCACCACTCTGTGAGTGCATGGATAAGGGTTTTCTTGTTTGTCGGAGGATAGTTTCGACCAGCAACTTGCCTCCCCAAAGCACCCCACGCATTTTCAATGGGGCTTAGATCTGGAGAACGCGTTGGTCATACGAGACGTTGAATACTCTCGCTGTCTAGACAATCCTGAACAGCGAGTGTTCGATGACATGTTGCGTTGTCGTCCATAAAAACAAATTTACGGAAAAGACGAACATGAGGAAGTAGAACTTCATCAATGTATCGTTGGCCCGTCATAGTCCCATTTGCAACCACATGTAGGCGCGTGCGGCCATTGATCATGATGCCGGCCCACACCATGATACTGCATGTCGGATATCGGTCCTTTTCCTGGATATTTTCTGGACGATAAGCAGTACCACTCTCGCGCCAGATCAGTTGGCGTCTACAATCCGATGACAGACTGAACCTACTCTCATCTGAGAATAGTACGCATGCGCAGTCCTGTTCAGTCCAATTGTGATGCTCACGACACCATTGCAAACGGGCAGTACGGTGCTGTCTGGTCAATGGGACACACACAACAGGTCTGCGTGCGTATAGTCCTCTTCCCCTCAAACGTCTGGCAATAGTTTTTCGGGAGATCTGCTTTCCTGAGGCAGCAAGAAACTGATTTGCCACCTGCTGAGCTGTGGTGCGCCTGTTCCTGTTTGCTGATAGGACGATATATCTGTCTTCTGCAGGCGTCGTACTTCTAACACGACCTCTCCCACGCCGACTACTACACATTCCAGTAGTTTTAAATGACTTCCACAGCCGTGAAACAACGCTGTGAGCGATGTCGAACTCCCTGGCAACATTTGTTATTTTTCGCCCTTCTTCGATCTTTCCAATAATTCGGCCACGCATAAAATCATCTATGTGATGTCGGGAAGACATGCCACATTTTAAGTTCGTCTATTAAATCTTTCCTGTCAAACTTTGACTTGAAACAGCAACTGTCCACACGCGTCAAAACCTTTAAAGCTCTTATGAACGCTATCACGTGATGAACAGACGTGGAAAGAAAATTTGCATACTCATACTTCTTACTAATATCCCGCACTTATTCTAATTTTCCACATTTTGCTTCCTTTCATTTTATCTTTGCTATGTATGATAGTGTTATCCGTCCTTATCAATTGTCCAGCAGTGTATATATGTATATATATGTATATATATATATATATATTTATATATTTCAGAGATTCTAAATGAAATATATATTTATCATCGACTTTTTTATATTTTTTTCCTACGAGATACTGGAGAAGTACTTTCTTTTAAATTAGAAAGACACTATTGCCATTTGTAAATTTCGTCTTTTCAATCTAGAAACCTACAACGAAATGAGAAAGAAGAAAGCGAATTTTTTATCCTTAAATAAACGGATTGATAAGCCGATAAGTCGTAGTATTCTTTTCTCCTTATTCATTGCTTTATAAGAAAATTTACTTCTATCTATTTTGTTGTTATTATTTTAGTTTTCACGTTAAAATGTATTCTTAGCATTTTAAATAAGTAAACATCACTTTATATTACACATGGTCTTTAAATTTGAAAAATATGGTTTTAGTTTAGAATGTGTTACATCAATTTAATAATAATTATGTTACTGTAAATAATTGCTGATGAGCTTTGATTAGGGACAGTTTTAAATTTATTCCTAAACAGTATTTTCATATTGAGAGAGCACTTAATTCCAAAGATAAATTATAAAAATAGAAAAATTATAAGCAATTGGAATAATTTAGTAAATATATAAAATAAACAATTAAAAAAATTGATAAAATTATAACAGTTTTGGCAAAAACAATCTTTATCAACCCCCAAGAAGACATACTTCCCTAAACCCTGCAATTTTAGTTTGCTTACATTCTACCATAGCCCTGTTAATTTAAACTTTTAGTATTGCCTTTTCTTAATTACATTTCTAGCAATCTAAGAGGAATTGGTACCCTCTATAGGAAAAATGTTAAATTGTACTTTTTTTATGTATTGTTTTCTCCGAAGTTGTAAGATATAAAAACTTCAAATTTTGTCTGTATATTAATTATACTTTTATATTTATATTAAAGTTAGATTTTTGAAATATATTGTTTGGTTTGTTTCAAAGTATACCTTTACGTCAGTGTTTCTCAAACTGTGGGCCACGCCTTCCCGGGCGGATAACCCTACGAGGTTGGCGCGTGCATATCGAAAATAAAATATTAAAAAAATTAATTTACTGGAATGAATAAAAACAAAATTCTTTCAGACGTAATAAAAAATGCACTTTTAACAATATAATTTATATATATCATCTGGAGAAATAACGTCATTAAAAATAAAAACTCCGTCAATACCTAATTAGCTGTCTTTGAACCTACAACCCAGAGATTCCCAAAATATTTTGTCTCATAGACTCCTTGCCATGATTTTCGGTTTCGGATAGACCCCTGCTTACTTAATATTGAATTTTTGCAAATTTATCAATTTAAGTGTCTTTTTAGTAGCTGGTACTACTACCTACTTTAAAAGAATTACATTTCTAACAGTGGAGAAGCATATCGTTTAAAACTTAAGTAGTACATATATTAAAGATATAAATTTAAATTAAATCAACATATAAAATAACTGAACAACAGACAGATGCTTTTAAGGATAAGGAAGAATCCGGTGCTTAAGAGCAAATTTTCGTCATTTAATATCAATCTGGTCACGTTTTACCCTAATATTCTCCTTTGTTTATACGTGACTAGGTTTTTTTCACCTTTGCTTTTTGTTTTTGAGTGATTGGCAAACTCACTAAACTCCCTCTCACTAGGAAAAACAATTAAAAACTTTCTCACGATGTTCCATAATTCGCGACAAATAACAGGTATGTTTTATTTTAAAGCCAAAATTACTGACATCCGTTTTTAAACTTTAATTTAAGATCTTCGTTAGGGCCTATTCTGATCAGTTCCTATTGCAATATAACTTTTTTTTAAAAGTGACTATATGAATTAATTATGTACTGTGGTATTATAGTAAAAAAAAGCAATCTCAAACCTAGTTTCAAAATCTGAGTAAACGGTGTTTAAATGTTGAACGTAGAGTAAAATGTCCTAACAGATTGTCTGTGACAAATTGGAGGAATTTGAGACGTCAAATATTAGAATTCTTTAGTTTAATTCTGGAAAGAAATGCTGAAATAGTTTTTGTCTTAAAAAATATTTTGCTGTCACCTAGCAACTACAAATTCTCCTCACTAAATTTAGTAAATAAATCAGTTAAATTAGTAAAATCTGGTTTCCACTAGATCAAAAATTTTTAAAGATTTAAGTCACGATCTGATTTAATGACAGCCACTATCATAGACCCCATTTAAACTTCGTGGACCCCCAAATTATTTTTTCGCTGGCATGGACCCCTTGGAGGTCATCATAGACTCATGAGGGTCTATAGCAGGGATGGCGAACCAGTGGCACGCGTGCCATTTATGGCACGCGACACAATATTTTGGGCACGCCAGTGATCGAAATGGTTTGCATTTTGTTTCAAAATAACTAAGTTTACTATGAAGTACTACAAGTAAGTGGGTTTATTTACGAATTTTAACTCTTAATTAACATGGCTAGTTCAGCAAAAGAGCAAAAAGTGCAAGATAGTAAATGTAACAGAGAATTTCAAACGGTGAATCTAGAAATATGGCTTTTTTTAGTAATAAAAGTGGCCAGGCGGTGTGTGGTTTATGTTCTGGAACAATGGTATGCAGAGCATCGTTTGTAAAATAGGATTTTGAAACAAATCACAAATCCTCTTGACAAAAAAGTGAACCACAACAAAAATAATTAACTGCTTAGAAACCATTTGGCAACTGCAATTCAGCATGCATGCCACTAATGCATGAGCTAATGCTTAAATTAATCGTAGTTTTTAAAGCCTAGATTGCATAAGTAATACACCACAGGTTCACTGAAAATAGGGTTTCAAGAATTAAGTGAGCTAAAACCGCATTATTTTGCAAAGTATAGCCTTATTTTGCAAAGTACAGGAAAATTATCCAAATTTTGTGCCAATGCACATACAGTGAACACACACATGACCACACACAGTGCAATGATGCTGCAATCAGACCGGGGGGACTAAATAAACTTGCGCATATATGTGTGAGAACCTATTTCGCATAGTTACGTGAGTTTGTGAGAGCCTCTGATAATTCACACTAAAGTTACTGGCTCGTCAACATCTTGCTGCTTGTCAAATTGATAGTTCATAAATGTGTCATCAGAACTTTATGTGAGCAATGGACACGCGATGGTACCCACGTCAGGGAACCAGACGACCAGGAACTCAATGCCACTCAATGTCTGTGAATCAACCTCATTCAGTCAACTAGTCAATCCAAATTTGTACTTTAGACTTAATTTCTTACTTTGAAAGTGCAATGGAAAAGATAAAAAAAATTAAGCAGTTCGAAACCCATCTTATTCCCAGTTTGCAAATTTTACTAACATCTTACGGAAACAATGATTTCACCTAGGCGTCTCAATGTCTGTGAATCAACCTCATTCAGTCAACTAGTCAATCCAAATTTGTACTTTAGACTTAATTTCTTACTTTGAAAGTGCAATGGAAAAGATAAAAAAAATAAAGCAGTTTGAAACCCATCTTATTCCCAGTTTGCAAATTTTACTAACATCTTATGGAAACAAATGATTTCACCTAGGCGTCTCAATGTCTGTGAATCAACCTCATTCAGTCAACTAGTCAATCCAAATTTGTACTTAATTTCTTACTTTGAAAGTGCACTGGAAAAGATAAAAAAATTAAGCAGTTCGAAACCCATCTTATTCCCAGTTTGCAGATTTTACTAACATCTTATGGAAACAAATGATTTCACCTAGGCGTCTCAATGTCTGTGAATCAACCTCTTTCAGTCAACTAGTCAATCCAAATTTGTACTTTAGACTTAATTTCTTACTTTGAAAGTGCACTGGAAAAGATAAAAAAATTAAGTAGTTCGAAACCCATCTTATTCCCAGTTTTGCAGATTTTACTAACATCTTATGGAAACAAATGATTTCACCTAGGCGTCTCAATGTCTGTGAATCAACCTCATTCAGTCAACTAGTCAATCCAAATTTGTACTTTAGACTTAATTTCTTACTTTGAAGGTGCACTGGAAAAGATAAAAATTAAGTAGTTCGAAACCCATCTTATTCCCAGTTTGCAGATTTTACTAACATCTTATGGAAACAAATGATTTCACCTAGGCGTCTCAATGTCTGTGAATCAACCTCATTCAGTCAACTAGTCAATCCAAATTTGTACTTTAGACTTAATTTCTTTGAAAGTGCACTGGAAAAGATAAAAAATTAAGCAGTTCGAAACCCATCTTATTCCCAGTTTGCAGATTTTACTAACATCTTATGGAAACAAATGATTTCACCTAGGCGTCTCAATGTCTGTGAATCAACCTCATTCAGTCAACTAGTCAATCCAAATTTGTACTTAATTTCTTACTTTGAAAGTGCACTGGAAAAGATAAAAAAAAATAAAGCAGTTCGAAACCCATCTTATTCCCAGTTTGCAGATTTTACTAACATCTTATGGAAACAAATGATTTCACCTAGGCGTCTAAAATGTCTGTGAATCAACCTCATTCAGTCAACTAGTCAATCCAAATTTGTACTTTAGACTTAATTTTTTACTTTGAAAGTGCACTGGAAAAAGATAAAAAAATTAAGCAGTTCGAAACCCATCTTATTCCCAGTTTGCAGATTTTACTAACATCTTATGGAAACAAATGATTTCACCTAGGCGTCTCAATGTCTGTGAATCAACCTCATTCAGTCAACTAATTAATCCAAATTTGTACTTTAGACTTAATTTCTTACTTTGAAAGTGCACTGGAAAAGATAAAAAAAATAAGTAGTTCGAAACATCTTATTCCCAGTTTGCAGATTTTACTTACATCTTATGGAAACAAATGATTTCATCTAGGCGTCTCAATGTCTGTGAATCAACCTCATTCAGTCAACTAGTCAATCCAAATTTGTACTTAATTTCTTACTTTGAAAGTGCACTGGAAAAGATAAAAAATTAAGCAGTTCGAAACCCATCTTATTCCCAGTTTGCAGATTTTTACTAACATCTTATGGAAACAAATGATTTCACCTAGGCGTCTCAATGTCTGTGAATCAACCTCTTTCAGTCAACTAGTCAATCCAAATTTGTACTTTAGACTTAATTTCTTACTTTGAAAGTGCACTGGAAAAGATAAAAAAATTAAGCAGTTCGAAACCCATCTTATTCTCAGTTTGCAGATTTTACTAACATCTTATGGAAACAAATGATTTCACCTAGGCGTCTCAATGTCTGTGAATCAACCTCATTCAGTCAACTAGTCAATCCAAATTTGTACTTTAGACTTAATTTCTTACTTTGAAGGTGCACTGGAAAGATAAAAAATTATGTAGTTCGAAACCCATCTTATTCCCAGTTTGCAGATTTTACTAACATCTTATGGAAACAAATGATTTCACCTAGGCGTCTCAATGTCTGTGAATCAACCTCATTCAGTCAACTAGTCAATCCAAATTTGTACTTTAGACTTAATTTCTTACTTTGAAAGTGCACTGGAAAAGATAAAAAAAAATTAAGCAGTTCGAAACCCATCTTATTCCCAGTTTGCAGATTTTACTAACATCTTATGGAAACAAATGATTTCACCTAGGCGTCTCAATGTCTGTGAATCAACCTCATTCAGTCAACTAGTCAATCCAAATTTGTACTTTAGACTTAATTTCTTACTTTGAAGGTGCACTGGAAAAGATAAAAAATTATGTAGTTCGAAACCCATCTTATTCCCAGTTTGCAGATTTTACTAACATCTTATGGAAACAAATGATTTCACCTAGGCGTCTCAATGTCTGTGAATCAACCTCATTCAGTCAACTAGTCAATCCAAATTTGTACTTTAGACTTAATTTCTTACTTTGAAAGTGCACTGGAAAAGATAAAAAAATTAAGCAGTTCGAAACCCATCTTATTCCCAGTTTGCAGATTTTACTAACATCTTATGGAAACAAATGATTTCACCTAGGCGTCTCAATGTCTGTGAATCAACCTCATTCAGTCAACTAGTCAATCCAAATTTGTACTTTAGACTTAATTTCTTACTTTGAAAGTGCACTGGAAAAGATAAAAAAAAATTAAGCAGTTCGAAACCCATCTTATTCCCAGTTTGCAGATTTTACTAACATCTTATGGAAACAAATGATTTCACCTAGGCGTCTCAATGTCTGTGAATCAACCTCATTCAGTCAACTAGTCAATCCAAATTTGTACTTTAGACTTAATTTCTTACTTTGAAAGTGCACTGGAAAAGATAAAAAATTAAGCAGTTCGAAACCCATCTTATTCCCAGTTTGCAGATTTTACTAACATCTTATGGAAACAAATGATTTCACCTAGGCGTCTCAATGTTTGTGAATCAACCTCATTCAGTCAACTAGTCAATCCAAATTTGTACTTTAGACTTAATTTCTTACTTTGAAAGTGCACTGGAAAAGATAAAAAAATTAAGCAGTTCGAAACCCATCTTATTCCCAGTTTGCAGATTTTACTAACATCTTATGGAAACAAATGGTCAACTAACGTAATTAAATTACCGTAAAATCCGGCGTATAACGCGCAACTATACTTTCAAGCTGCATTTTTTAATTTTAAGATATATTCGCTATATATCCCGCACCCTCTTTTTATCAAGGAACCTGAAATGTACACTGGTGTGCAAAATTTAAGGACGGAGTCGAAACATTAGCATATCAGCTGAACGAAGAGGCAGAGCGGACAGAAAGACCAATCAGGAGATTAATTAAGGTGATGTATGGTAGCACATGCGCAGATATGCAGGTAGACGTAATGGGGGAGTGTCTGAGTAGTATAAAGCATGTTGTCGGTGTAAGATCAGTATTTCTGGCAAAGAGATTGCACGCCGTATAGCAGTTAAAATCACACCGAGTTGCTGCCTCAGCGAGGAATGGCGAATAATCAATCTGTTAGACGACATCTGGATGCTTTTACCCGAGGTCGAATCATTGGGAAGTTGCTGCAGAGTTCGGAATTCCTCACAGCATCGTTTCACGACTTTGGAGACAATTTCCAACTACAGGAACAGCTATCCGGGGATTCAGTGGTGGTCGTCCACAGGAACCACACCCGCAGGTGGCCGGTACATTGTCTTACAGGCCAGAAGAAACAGGCGGCAGACAGTGGGAGAAATCGCTAGACACACGACACAGGTGGCTGGACGACCGATATCGCGTTTTACCGTGGCCAGAAGATTGCACGGTGGTGGTGTGTTTGCACGACGCCATGTACGGTGTGTATCTTAAACGCCTGCCCATCGGAGAAGGCGTTCTCTGTGGTGCCGGAAACACCGGAATTGGAGAGACAATGAATGGGACCAGTATTCTTTACAGATGAGAGCAGATTCAGTTTGAGTAGCGATTCTCATCGCATACTCATCTGGAGAGAGCGGGGAAGCCGCAATCATCCCTCGAACATCATTGAAAGGGACAGATATGCAGGTCGCGGTGTTCTCGTTTGGGGAGGCATCATGCTTGGTAGTCGTACAGACCTTCACATCTTCGACGCAGGTTCAGTCAACGGGTCCCGTTATTGTAACGAGATTCTTCTTCCATATGTGCGTCTTTTTAGAGGTGCTATGGGTCTGCAGTTTCTTTTCATGGACGACAATGCACCATGTCTTCGCACAGTGAACGTATGGATTGGCCGGCACGATCTCCGGATCTCAATCCCATCGAGCATGTATGGGATTTTCTAGGCAGACGCTTGGCAGCTCGTACCTTACCACCAGTAACGATTCGGGAGCTTCGATTGGTGCTGCAAGACGAATGGGCAGCAATGCCTCAACAACTCATTGACACCCACATTCTCAGCATGGGCAGATGCTGTGAAACCTGCCTAGCAGTCAGGAGAGATCATATCCCCTACTAAAGACCAGATGTTTCTTGCTGGACTATCATCACAGGGATGTTTCGTCCTTCAGTCGCATTGCGCTCCATGCTACTTTTTCAATATCAAGCTCCTTTTTATCCCTCTGATTTCTCTTTTAGTAAGCGTTGCTTACATTACACATGTCCTTACGTATTGGGGATCTTACGGTATTAAATGTGTTGATTTGGAAAGCTTTTGTACAAAGTTATATTGAAAAAACCGTCTCGTCCTTAATTTTTGCACACCAGTGTATGTGTTCAATGATGTTATGTTTTGAAGTAATTTATTACATGTATTATCCCTAGACTTTGAAAAAATAGTATACTTCTGGAAGTACAAACTTTTAAGGTCGTTAGGTATGCCATTTTGTTTAAATAAACATGATTCCGATCAATGTAGGAATCTAATTTTTTTATTCTTATTTTTTTTTCTTTATTTTTGAAGCAATGATTTTCATACCCGGCTCATAACGCACCCGTAAATTTCGATCTTATGTTTGGGACTAAAAGTGCGCGTTATACACCGGATTTTACGGTAAGTGAAAATGTTTAAAAACTTCTACTCTTTTAGGATTTTTCTTCTTTTCTACTATTTTCCTTAAGATATAGATGAATTTTTAAACAAAACGGAAAAAAAATCGAAAAATAAAAAATGCTACAATTTTGTTTCATTCTTTACAATAAACATGGATTCTTTGAATATTCTATATTTCAAAATGCTGATTGCTTAAGATATTTTAAATCAGAAAAATATAATTTGTCTTTATTTAATAAACTGATTGAAATAAAAGTTATTGCCGTGAAAAATGTATAATCTATAGCATGTTATAAAACAATTAAATAAACAGACAGTGTGCGTGCGTGTGCGTATGTATAAAAACACAGTTTTATTTTGTATCTTACGTTTATGAATTTAAGTTCAGTTGAGGTCAAAGAAATCGACGATCATTTGAAATCAACAGGTTTAGCTCGAATAGATCAAAATGAAAATGTATAAAAATAAATTTATATCACCCAATCAAGATCTTGTTTTAGTCAAAAGTGAGATTCAAAAGAAAATCCTTAATATGTAAACCCTCTCGGATGGTTAAACTCTATTGACTAAATCGCATAGTTCAATTATGGATATAAGTAGTTTTAAAAAGTTAACTTACTAATAAATCTGTTAGATAACTTTACTTTAATACCTATGCTTATTTGGAACAGAAATACTACATTGCTTAGGAATGTACGGTATAATGTAAATACTTCTCTTAATACTTCTGAAAAATTTTGCAGACGATAAAATATTTTAGTTAAGTAAAGCGAAGTAAAAAGTATAATTTTGATAAGCAATCAAACTTATTCCTTGCTAAGCAATTAAATGCAATGCCGTAACTGAAAAAGCAATAACTAACTTAAAAACAATTTGCGAAGCTCTCTTCTTTTCGTTCGGGCTGCAGTAACATAATGGTCAAGGTATTGGATCATCATAGACACATCACGAGTTCGAGCCCTGCACCACTAAAGACCCACCGTGTAGTGAAGCGATGCACGTTAAATCAGTCGAGAGCACAAGCGTCCTCCCGTTGGTGTGGGTTGGTAGTTACGAGAGGGGTATGTCAGCTCAGGTGTCGTCCTCGTCACTTGACTATGGTTGAAAATGACGAGGTTCATCGCCAAAAGCCCTCATGTAGCTGAACAATGTGACGTTAATATTCACTCACTTATTTCCGTTCCATATTTCCCTGCTTAGTTCTTTTAAAGAAGCAAACAAGCTGTAAGAAAGAATAGTCAAATATGTTTGAGACAATTGAAAGCAGTACTCTCTTCTAGTTGAAGAAAAAATTGTGCTAAAGCCTTTTTTTTCTCTTAATGTATCCGATTACGTTTGGAACCATGGTTTTGCAAAAGCGTATTAATGGATAATATTTAAGATTTTTAGTGACACACACTTTTAGAAAATGTATATAAAAATTGTTTTAAGAATAGACTTACAATAAAAAATGATTTAAGTACAATATTTTGACAAAAAAGGAACATAGAATGACCAATTTTTGAAATCTCTTTTTGCGAAAATTGCTTCTATTAGAACAATATTTTGCCTGTCTACAGCTCAGACCTCTGTATAGAGGCACAACAAGAATTTTTTAAATACATAACTTAGAAGTGGGCTTATCCCGGTTTTATAACAACAGAAGGTAAAAATTTTAAGAAAAAAACGCCGATAATTACTTCAATGGGTTGTAACTTTGAAAATAATGAGAAGTTTTTTAAAAAAAAAAAATAGTTTAGATTCTCTGGAGAAGACTGTACTTTATTTAAGCAAAATAGTGTATAATTTTAAAAGCATTTCTATAAGAGGAGAACATTTTGAAAAAAGATTATTCTAAGTTATTTTTTTTCCAAAATATTGTACTTAAATAATTTTCTTTTTGCCAAAATATCCTTAAAACAATTTTATACATGCATTCTAATCTAAGTGACACTTAATATCAGGAAAATTAGCCATTTATGTGGTTTTTGAAAATCACGGTTCTGAACGTAGTCGGATACCTTAATTAAAATAATATTATGTTTTAGCCTATGGAGGTATATGTACGTAGGCGATTCAAACAGTAAAATAACAAATTCATTCTGATTAAAGAGGAAATAAAAAAAATATGTACCACTAAAGGACAAAAAGGAAAGGTGAACATTACTTCTCTACATGGTCATTATCGAGACATTAGTTATATCAGTACTTTAAGTCATCGAAATCAGTGTCAAGATTGTACAACCAATTCAAGATGGCTTAATATACTTCACCATTGGTTGTTAAAAGCTGATCTTCCCGAGATTTTCTTACAGGTCCGAGGAGATGAAAATCTCACGGTACGAGGTCAGGAACAGGGACGTCTTAAGATTTTTTGAGACCCTGGACTCCTTTGCAAAAGCAGGCCCGTGATCTAAAAAATAGACAATGCAGTCGAACTTCTATATTATGAATTTTTCTATATGACGAACTTTTTCCTGGAACCTCGGATACTTCACGATTTTCTTCGTTAACTGACTTCTGTATAGTGAAGTGCATTTTCTATGTAATGTTTTTTTTGTGTGTGATTCAGTTTTTGTTCTCCCTTTTTTTAAAGTATTTCTGAATTTTTTTTCAAGTTATTCTCTCTTTAATACATTGTATGGTGTTTTTAAATATTGAACTGGTTTTATTAGATCCTAACTCGTCGAAAGCACTAGAGTTCTCGACGTTTCATCCAAGAAGTGCAACCTTTAAAACTCCATTACCCAGTTCACTAGAAGCATCTTCGATATCCTATTTCACTCTTAGTGGAGCTGTCCGATGACCCCATGTTCTAATTATAAAATAATATATATTTAATATTACTTGTACACTTTAAATTATTAAATGTCCTTAAAATTTATTAATTTTAGAATAAAATTAATTTCTTAATATTGAAAATACAGTGAATTCTTCGACATTATTTTGTCTTGTTTTTTTTTGCAGTTTATCTTTCTTTCATTTTTGATGGGTAAGATATATAAAATAAACATATATTAATTTAAAAAAAAAACAGATGTGAATAATAATTTTTTATGCATAATGTTAATGAAATTATAATATAATCTATGTGGTTTATAAAATATATTAAGAGATGAACCTTTATATAACGAATTTTCCATATAACGAACTTTTTTAAAGGATTTAGCGACTTCGTTATATAGAGGTCCGGCTGCATATAGCATGCAATACTCGTACAAACGGTAATTTGAAGCAAATAAACTTGCATGACTCACAAACCAACTCGACTGAATGCCGCATTTCGACTAAATAAGTTGAGTGGTAGTTTATGGTATTAAGCCTAGGACAATGGACACTGATCTTCACATAATAATACAATATGGCCATCTTTGCTAGCTGGCATGCTATTTGAAATTACCTGTTTTTTGGAGAATATGTACGGGAATATTTGACCAATAAAATCTTCTGAATCATGATCGTATTAAGACTGAGTTGATATATAACAACACTTTGCCCCCGCCGAGATAGAAGCCCAGGCCCATTGTGACCCTACCTTTAGACGTCTCTGGTCAGGAATGTAAGAAGAATATTTGTTAAATGTCATGCACCCAAATCCATATTTGTTTCGTGACAGATAATAATTGTGCTGTTCACTTCTACCAACTACCAATGAGCTTCAGTTGGATAATTTTTCTTTAAGCTCAAAAAATGTTTCAAACTTCCCATGTCAAATGTGGGCCCCGTTTTCGTAAACGCAGCAATCAGTTCGCTAATATTTAGTCATGTTACTAGAGAACCAGCTCCATCTACTCGCTCCATGTGAATGCTGTGATAATCTTCGATATCTTCAGAGATTTTTATGCATACGGGTAATTTGGAAAAATGTGATAGTTATTGGAAATATAGATATTACTAGAATCAGACTCCAATTTAACGAATTCATCTGGACCGAATATTTTGTTCGTTACATTATGGTTAAATTGGGGTCCAGAAAATACAAATTTATGTCTCTTACCTTTTTGTAAATTCTATAAGTAGCTACGCCAACATATCAATAGTTGGAAATAACCAATTTTTTTTCAACAGCTAAAACTATTAAAAATGAATTATTACGCACCTGTGTGTGTGTAAATTGAAATTTTTAAAATACTGATTATAGAAGATTGGAAATATTTTTCATTCCAGACTATAGAAAGAGGGTTTTTTTGACATTATGCAGAAAAGAAAAATCTGAGTTATTTACATCTTTCTGCATGAGGTATGTTTTATAGTTTAAAAACAATGTAAACAATCAGAAAATGTAACAGTTTTGAAAAGAGTTTTATTATTAATTTTTGCATCAGAATCGCTATTCATTGACTTCAACAAATGAACAATTTCCCGAACTTCAGTAGCAGAAATAGGCAATACATCATCAATTATAGCATAATTGTTAAAACCTTAAAATATCCTCTGCGTTGTGGAGTTAGTTCAGATAGGATACGATTGGTTACTTGTGATAATCTGCACCTGTAGTGTTTAATAACGCTTCTGATATCCCATGGCCCGGGGATATCATCTCTTTATCCATGAGACCTAGATTTGTAGGAATAAATGATTGACCACTGAAATTCTCCATAATAAATCTAATTTATTTGTCTAAATATATATTAAACAACGCAACACAAGTCTTACTCAAGGGGGCTGATCAGGACTGATACTACGCATTTATCAATTCTAAGTAAAATAGTGCCTGAAATCCTACTCAATATCTTTATGAGAAATTGACCACAGAATCTGTATCTATTGTAGATTCCTTAATGAGCTAAAATTCGTTCTATAATTAATCTTTTACCAATGTCACACGTTGAGCAGCCCTCGGTTTTCTGTATCTTCTTGTATTCTATTCTTCCACTGTTATCCTATTACTATCCGACTTCTACTCTACTCTTATTCAATTTTCCGGCTTCTATTCAACTAACTTGTGAATGCTAAAGCTCCCTTGTATATATGTTGACTAATCTGCATATTGAGGTTTCTTCTTGAGAAAGTTGGATTGAAATGCCATTCTGGCCCCAAAGATTCCACTGAGGATTAGTGAAAAGGCATAATAAAGCCCCGTCACACGCTCTTTCGCTCAAAATCGGCTACTTAGAAGGAAAATTTTTCTTCTGTTCCGTATAAAAATAATCTTACTTAATAATAAAAATAATAAGATTTTCTTACAAAAAAGAACAAAAATTTTTTTCCAGACGTTTAACTAACTCGTTAATATGGTGTTTAATATTCGTTAAATAGGGATTTCTGCCTTCGTTTTAATTGTGAAAAGGAAAAAGTCCATTAAATAGCAAAAATCTCTAGATAGGGGTTCGTCAATTCGGAGTCCGACTGCATATACTTCTTTTTGAACTTAAATAAATATATTGGTCCTGTGTATGTTGCTACCGTTCTCCCTAATACAATCCTTTTGTAAGCTCTTCACTTAGAGGGATACATGAAACATAAGCACATGCTTTATTAAAGAAAAAACAACAACAATTGAAGTTGTAAGAAAATGCTTCCTATTTTCACGTGTAAAGTTTTCGTTTTTATAGCTATGCTATAAATATAAGTACTTAATAACTCCTAATTTATTCTCCTTACTTCAAATATTTTCCTTTGTAGCCTTCATCCGCTCTATTAAATATCGTTTAGTTTCTTAGCAAAAGAAGACTTCTCCCTCTTTCTGCGTTTAAATGTCCTTAGGAATCAATTCTTCTTCACCTTTTTTCCGCTTTTGCTTAATCCATTTCAATTACTAGAAATCATTTTTTTATCTTACCTCAACTGACCTTTTATGTGAAAAGGCACTTTTTAAAAAGAATCCTGATTCCAAATTTTCGTTCGGATTCGCTTCACGTGATTTACCGTGTGACGTCGAGTTTAAATTGCTCTTATCCAATGAAAGATAAAATTAGATTTGCCGAAAAATGAGATTAAGTACCAATACATTTATAAACTTCTGCTTGTAACGCTTTTAAATCTTTTTTATTTCTTTACCCAGACATTTTTTTATTTTTTGTTTAGCCATTGGTCTAAGCAATAGAATCAACTACTGGAACGAGAAAAAAAAATACTGCAGTTTTTAAATTGAGGGTGAAAAAAAGGTGAAAGGGGAGGGGGTGTTCGTGTGAGAAAAATCATCAAAATACGTTGATATACGTTTACATCAGAAATGCTTAAGGCCTCATAGGACTCTTAAATTTCATTTTTTTCGATTTTTTGAAAAACATATATGTTAAAGCCTCAACGTTTCCGAGCAGTTTGCAACCAAAATTTTGTTGATACTGTGAAAACTTCCAAAGTTATTGAGAAATAACTAGTAACACGTAAACAAAAACTTGCATCTGCCACGCCCACTTTTGACATCTGTCAGAACACATTCCAAACATTTTAATATTTCGCCGATTAGTTTTATTAAAAGAGCCACACCTAATATCAAATTGATTTCGGGAGTAGCATAACTACAACTCAACTTTTAACTTCGTTTAATCCAAGCGGGATTGTTTATTTACATTTCGATTTTGGATTAGCATTATTTTTCATTTGTTATTGAAAGCTTTTAAACATGGATGTCCCATTGAAAAAAACTTCATCCGGAAAGAGAACAAAGAAGAAAAGATTTCAAGGAAACATGTATCGGAAGAAATCTCTGTCTGAAAAAAGTATTATTTCTTTTGAAAATGTTTCGCCAAACAAAAGTTCATCGGCAAAAAAATTGCCAAGTGCACACAAGATTTCAGAAGCTTAAGAAAATGATGTTTCAGTTCAAGGTTATAGACTAATCGACATTAGTTTATTATTTTCAAAAATTGAAAAGTTACTTTGTTGCTCTGTGTGTTACAGCAAAATAAAAATGAGTGAAAAATCCACTGTAGGATTATTTTCCATATTTCAGTTCACATGCAGAAAATGTAGCATTGAAAAAAAAACTTAATTTCTGTGAATTGATTGGTATAAAAAAATATACCTGAAATATCAACAGACGGTCTGTTTTGGTCATGCGCTATACAGGCCAAGGATTCTCTTCGCTCGAGACGTTTTGTTCTCTTATGTGTTTGCCAAATCCAGTGTCTCAGAAAGTTTACGACAGAATAAATGCAAAGATAGCTGATATAAGTGAAGCGCTTGCAAATGCATCGATGAAGAAAGCTGCTGCTGAGGAAAAAATTATTGATCGCACCGTAAATTCTGTTGTAGTTAACGGTGATGGGACCTGGAAGACCCGTGGGCATACTTCACTTATTGGAGTCTGTGCATTGATTGGAGCTGACTGCGGGAAAGTTCTCGACATGGAAGTCATGTCCTCTTATTGCAAAGGATGTGACTCCGATAAAGGGCCAAAGCTTGGACCAAAATATAGTGCTTTTTTTGGCTAAATATCACATTTTCTGCAGAAAAAACCATAGCGGATCTGCTGGAAAATGGAATTTTGCGGAATGCAGAAAATTTTTCTCCGATCAGAACAAAAACATGGATTAAAGTATCAGCGATACATAGGTGATGGTGACTCAAAGACATTTTTGTCTATTGCTGAAAAAGAACCATATGGGGATAGTGTTCCCATTGTAAAAATAGAGTGTGGTGGCTGGTTTCTTTCATCAGTGACTCAGTTAATCAGTGGTAGAATGCTTTTATATCAATCAACTTTCATATCATCACAATCCGTTAGATTTAATTAAATTCAATAAATCATCGAAGACAAGTGTAATATTAAATAATAAGTTTAATGGAATATGGAGTGCGTCTGCACTCGGTCACGTACAGAAGATCTCTGGTGTCAACAACACATGTTATTACAAGCAGCGCCCTCTATACTGAGGGGGGTTCTACCATAACTCCCCACTTAAACTCCTGCGGAGTTTACATTAAGATAATTCAAATTCTAAGGTAATTCAAGTAAAATTCATGCAAAATGAAATAATACAAATAAAATTCATGCAATGTGAAATAATACAAATAAAATTCATGCAATGTGAAATAATAAAATAAAATCCTATGAATTCAATTCTCAAATCATATGCATCATCAATAATTCTGAAATAAAATTAGCAATTCTTAAATCACATGTATTATCAATAATACGGAAAAATCAAATTAGCAATTATGTAAATAGAATAATATAAAGGTTAAAGTTCAAGAAATTGTAAAATGTTCAATGTTCTTTCCTACAGATGCAGGATCAACTGGAATAGGTAAAGGCACTACCTCTGCGATGGCTCGTTTTAAAATACCTGTTGAGGTTTTCACATTAACTACTCTTACAAGACCATCACTACCGGGAAATACTTCAAGAATACGCCCCATAGGCCAGTCCAGGGGCTTGGTGTTGGGATCCTTTAAAAGAACTAGCTGATTCTCCATCAAGTTAGGATTCTGTTCACTCCATTTAGCACGGGTCTGCAGATGGGTCAGATATTCGGTGCTCCCCAACGGTTCCAAAATTTGTCTCTCAGAGATTGAACGAGTTTCCACCTGGAATGATAGGACAAAGAATCCGAAGCAGTATGGATGAAATTGCACAGTTCGTCAAGAAATGCCCCGGGGTCAAAGGGTTAAGATCATTGGGGTCCGAAGAAAGTGGAGACAAGGGACGTGAATTCAGAACTGCTTCGATTTGTGCCATCAACGTAGTTAACTCTTCGAAGTTCATGATAGCTGATTTCGCTACCCTCAATAAAATGCGTCTCATGGACTTAATGTTTGCTTCCCACAATCCACCGAAATGGGGAGAAGCGGGTGGAATGAAGTTCCATTCGATTCCCTCTTCCGCGCTGAATAGCTGAATTCTGTTCCATTCATTAATAATGTTTCTTGCTCCCTTGAAGTTCGTTGCCTTTGGCAACATCATTTGATGTTTTTGGAATTCAGATAGGGTCGAATATTTCAATCTACCTCCTGGATCAAATAATCGACCTGCGGCTTGTAACAAATATATTTTTGTATTAATTCTTTTAGAAAGAAATGTTCCTAAATCGCTGGAATCAAAATAGAATGTATCAGATTTTTCATTCCAACCAACTCCTAAGACCTCTGAAGCTATCAACGTGTTCAATGACTCTTTATGTTCATCTACTACAAAATTTAAATTTTTTAACCTTTGATTTAGCTCGGAAGAGTTAGTTCTCCATTTCCGAAGATCCATACTTGCATCTTCCAAAATTTGTTTACTTTCTATGCAGGTCGTCAAGGCTGCTTGGACACTGACATTTCCACACAGAAAATCATCAACATACAATGACTGGTTAAGATGGTTATAAATGTATCAGGAAAATATCCACATATTTTTAAGATGATGCTTTATCGTAGCTGCAAGAAGAAATGGACTTGATTTTACTCCAAATAAAACCCTAGTCATACGGAAAATATCAAGCCGTTTGTTTTCTAAATCAATTCCTGGATTTTCATCCCAGAAAAATCTTGTAAAATCCCTTTCACTTTCGTCTATCTCAATCATCAAAAATGCCATTTTTATGTCAGCTACAAATGCAATTGGATTCACTCTAAATTTGATTAATAGAAAAAATAGGTTAGGTATAAAATTTAGCCCTGTGTGTAAACAATCGTTCAAAGATAGCTGTGATTTCGCATGTGATGACGCATCAAATACGATTCGCTATTTGCTTGTAGTTTTATCAGTACGTATTACTGCTCTATGTGCTAGATAAAAAATATTATGCTTTAGATTTTCTTCTTCAAATGAAACACGTTCTATGATTTTCTCAGAAAGATAATTATTTACAACTAATTTGTAATCCTCAAATAAGGAACTGTCATTTTTAAAACGTGATCTTAACTTTAGAAATCTTTTCCTAGCAACTTCTTCATTATTTTCTAATAATGTTTTCATGTTAGGTTTCCAAGGAAATTTAACTTTATACCGCTTATTTTGGTATGAAATTCCCGCTTCAAATTCAGACATTATATCATTATCAATATTTTCCTCATCGGACACCTCTCTCTGCTTCTATTCCTAAGTTCTCTAAATTCCAATATTCACTAAGCTGTTTAGAAATATTGGATTCATTAACAATAACACTCATTGTTAAAAGGTCCTCAGAATCTGTACTCTGCCCTTGTAAAGACCACCCGAATAATGTTTCTACTGTCACAAGATTTTTGTTTAGACGCGTAATTCTACCTGTAACTACTTGATAATAATAGTCCGAACCAATAAGAATTGATATTTCTTTATCGTTAAATTCATAAGAATCGGCTAATTGTACATTTTTTAAATATCTAAATTTTTTATCAATATTTCTATCAGGAGTCGGTAAATTCGTGATAGAAATATGTTCTGTCTCTACCGCCTCTATTTCAACGCACAAATTTGGATCATCCCTGTTTTTCAATTTTATTTTAACTATATTTAAAGTTTTTGTTTCAGTTTCTCTTTAGCACCAAATGTGCAAATGGAAAGGTTTTCTTTTCTAAGAATTGGAAAGTTAAATTTCTCAGAAGTACTCTTTAAAACAAAACTTCTCTGTGAACCATTATCTAAAAATAATCTAACAACTTCTTGTTCATTTTTGACATCTATTAATGTGGCGCATGTTTGTAACAATACACTATTTACTTCTGTTTTAATTACTGTTGAAATTACATTATCAGTGTCCCTTTTCGGAGACAAGTCGTCATCATGTCGATCCCGAAAACATATTGAGAAATTGTGAGACCCATTACAAATAGGACACGACTCCCTCTTTACACATTCCATTGCTCTATGACCGGGCGACAAACATAAAAAAACAACAGCCCTTCTTCCTTAAAATTTCTCGCTTTTCGTGAGCACCAAAGGAACGGCAAGTGTCGAGTTCATGACCTTTGTTGCAGTATAAGCATTTTCGGCTTCTAAGTTCTACTTTCTCCAAAGGGGTGGGAAATGAATGGGGTCGGAAATGTACTCTATTCGGGGGTGGCTTCATGCGTTGTCCGAGGAAATAGGAGCCTTTATTTTTTGTTCTGTCTTGCGGTGGAGGGGAATAATGACATAGTTTATGACTGTTTATTTGAGAAGCTCGTTCCTTACAGCGTATTTCAAAGTGTAGGAACCGCAACAGAGCGCTCAGGTCAAACCCTTCGTCCTTTTGAGAACGATTGAATTCCAAAACGAGTTCCGAGGGTATCTGTTTCAACAGGATGGGTGTTAATAAGTTTGAGTAGGATTCTCCTTTAACTCCTAAACTTTCAAGACTCCTTATTTGCGTTTCTGCTCTATCGTACAAATTTCTTAAGCCCACAATATCAGTAGGGTTTCTAACAGGTGTTAAATTTAATAAATTGCTCAAATGAGCGTTAATTAACATGTTTTTATTTCCAAATCTATCTTTTAATAAATCAAGAGCTCTATCATAATTATCATCAGAAATTGGAAATCCATTAATGCAAGCAAGCTCATTACCACACAAATATGATTTTAAATAATTAAATTTATCAACTTTGCTTAGTCTATTGTTATTATGAATAGAGCTTTCAAATAAATTATAAAAATCTAACCATTCAGAATAATTTCCAGAATACTTATTTATATGCAATTTAGGTAAATTTATGTTCATACATTCAAAACTATTGGAATCAATAACTTGGATATTTCGAGAAACTGTATCAACCTGGATAGAGTCAGAATTAATTCTCCTAATTTTAGAAGAAAGCTTCGTTTTCCAAAATATAATCTTCTCTTTAATTTCTTCCGAAGCTTCCATATCTTCAGTAATAGTGTCAACAGACAAACGATCTTCAATTAGTGTATTTAATAAACTTAAGTTACTTTGTCATTTAATTGCTCTATAAAAGCTTCAAATTGTTCAACAGGTTCATTTTCATTGTTGATCTTTCCTTCAATTTTATTTATCAATTTTGTCAACGAAGAACGTACCGCAGTACGCTTCTTTTTAAATTTTGAGAGATCTTCTGACATTTTAATCTTCTATTCAGGTATGATTCAATTTCAATAAAAATTCGGCTTACCTGAATTCACTGTCGACGATGATATTCCAACCTCTTGGTCGAGGGTATCAAAAATGATTATTTCCTCAATTTTCATTAATTTCAGGCCATTGCACCAATGTTACTATCATCGATGGTTCAGTTAATCAGTGGTGGAATGCTTTTATATCAATCAACGCACAAATCATCACAATAATTAGACTCAATTAAATTCAATAGATCAACGAAGACAAGTGTAAGATTAAATAATAAGTTTAATGGAATATGGAGTGCGTTTGCACTCGGTCACGTACACAAGATCTCTGGTGTCAACAACACATGTTATTACAAGCAGCGCCCTCTATACTGAGGGGGGTTCTACCAGTGGCCATGTCTAAAAGCAAATGGGTAACCGCTTGCGGAAGTTGAAAGCTTTACGGGGGGAAAAGAAGGTTTCCGATGGGAAAACAATTGGTGGGAAAGGTCGCTTAACCGATGCTATTATAAGCAAATTGACGACTTTTTATTGCAATGCTATTCGTGCCAACTCCCATAATGTGAATGAGATGAGGCAAGCTGTCTAGCTGTGTGGGCTCATACATCCAGCACAGATGATGAGCCGAAACATTGGTTTTACCCAAAAGGCAAAAATAGCTGGTGTAAGTACAATGTTTCGGTTCACAACAATACAGTGAATGAATTTTCTCACAAGAACACCTTACCAAAAGCAGTTTCTGAAGTGATTAAACCTGTTTTTAAAGATTAATCACACTTGAAATTGTTAAGAAGGTGTTTAGGGGGGAAAACTCAAAATGCTAATGAGTCATTGAATTTACTGATTTGGAAGTATAGCCCGAAATTGATTTTATCAGGAATTAATGTCACAAAAATAGCTGCATGTGAATACAATGATGGAAGTAAGAACAGAATTGATCTGATGCGTGCTTTGAATTTAAAAATAAATAAAACAAATGTTTTGAATTGTGTAAATATTGACAAAGTGCGCAAGTCAACGGCTAAGAGACAAGCTTCTAAAACCTCCTTTTAAGCTCGTAAAGCTAAAAAACTTAAAATACTCAAACAAATTGAGCAAAGTAAGCTTGCAGAGGGCAATATTTATGCTGCTGGGACTTTTTAAAGCATACTGGTATGTTTAATTTTCTTTTTTGTTATTTTTTATCTTTAACTTCATTTTTCTCAAAATGAAAAATTTTGCCTTGCGCGCAGAATTTTTCAAAAACAATTTATCATATCAATATGAAATTTCATACACATGTTCAAAATAAGGTTTTTTATAACTTATACAAAAAATTTTAAACAAATTTTTGTATAATTTTTTTTATTTGTGTTTTAATTGAATTTTTTCATAAAATTTTAAAATTTTCTTCATAATTGTATTTTAAAAATATTTTTGTTCTCTAAATGCTTTAAAAGTGTGTATAAGTTCAAAAAGGAACATTTTTATATCAAATAAAATTAATTTTGTGAATTTTGATCAATTCTGCTCTTCAGATTTCTGCGCGCTGTAAAATGCTAATTTTCATATTTTTGAAAAATTGACCAAATTTTATTTCTTAATAACTTTTTAAATTTTTTCTCAAATTTTCTGAAAATTTGAGAAATAATGTAAATATATATGATTATCATGTGGTAAAAATTTCAAAATATTGTTTTGTTTTATTGCTAAGTTACACTGGTTAAAAGAAGGATGCTTTCTTCGAGTGCACGGATATCTGTTAAGGGTCCTGTGACCCCTTAACACGAAACATCGGTTAATACGAAATAATAGACCAGTCCCGAGCAACTACTATGCATTTTCAAGTATTTATTTATCTCTTAACAGGAAGTGAAAATCACTTAACACAAATGATTTTTTGGGAATGAACAAAATACGGAAAACACCAGCCGCGAAAGCGAGATTTAAGAGTTCATTTGAGAAAATTTCTGCATTATTGAATTATCTTGATGTATCACCTGATTAATTCGTTGCAGTAGATGATTATAATAATGCATCCCCAATTGTGACAAACCAAGACATTTTAACGTTTTTTCAAAACTCAAAAAATATCATTGATGCAGATACCAAAAATGAGGAATATCAGGAAAAGTATGCCACAGTTATTTCAACGCTCTTTCTAAAGGGGTAATGGATAACAAACAGGATGACATGAAAGCATGAGTCGACAACTTAACGCTAAAAAGACAATACAGAGAAAAATATCAGATTATTTTTCAAAAACTCAATAAATGCTTAGTTTTTCAAAAATCTCGAAATTTGTATTTTAAATTTCATTTTGGGAACGTTTATATTTGCATTGTTTTAAATGCAAATATTAAATCAATGCATGCATAAATACAAAGCTATGAAAATAAAATTTGCTCTAATACACTTATTTTTCTTAAATATATTTTTTGTTTCTTTCCCCGCTTAAGAAGAATTTCTTTTAACACTAAATATTTTTCAGTCCCCTTTTAGTTTCCTGTTTACCTGTTTTCACTGTATTTCTGTTCAGTTTAGTTGATCCATCATTTTGACCTTCAAGAAGCGCTTGGGACGTTTGCGCAGACCATTGGGTCTCTTGTTCCGGACTGTCTCAAGTCAACGTTGTTGAAAATATTTGTAACTTTTATTGTAATTTTGAAATATCTTGAGCTGAGTGCATGTCATAGACTGAAAGCAGCCATCAATATGTCTGATGCAGAATTAAAAAAAAAATTTAAAAAACAGAATTTTTAACTCTTTTTTTATGTTTTAATAAAATATTCATGAGTTATTTTTTTATATATTAACTATTTCTCCGTTTTGTAATAATTATTGGTTATTTTGTAGAAATAAGCTGAAGACAAATAATCTAAATGAAAGTCCTTTCAAATTTGAATATCTTTTTTGTGAATTATTTTATGAACTTTGTCTGTAGTTAAACATGTACCAGTCTATCGAATTTTTTTTTAATATATTACATGGATTGAAAATTTATGTATTTACAGAAAACTAATAAAATATTTAACGCTGTTAGTTTTTGGAATTTTGTTAGGCGTAAAAATGCGATTCAGAGCCACTTGAGATTCCATCTGACAACCGAAATTACGCATTACATAGTAGTTAGGAGAGGGAAGAGTGCCCGTTTAGGTGTCGTCCTCGTCACTTGACCATGGTTGAAAATGACGAGGCCCTCGAGTAGCTGAACAGTGCGACGTTAATATTCACTCACTCGCTCACGCCGTACAGAGTATGGAGACAAATAATGAGGTTATAAAAATATTCCACAGAAAAAAGAGCCAAAACTAGCAATAGGGGTATTTATGTCACTGGTTTAGCTTATCAAACCAAAAATCAGCATTAAATATAGGTATTAAAGCAAAATACTAATGTATGCTTTCATGCGTGCCAGCCGCAACAAGAATTGCGGCATTAAATTAAGTGGATAGCCCCAAAGAATATTCTCAGCTGAAGTGAGTCAGTTCAAGAGAATATATACGACTCCCATTAACAGAAGGCGCATTATTGGTGCAGCAGTATTATTTTAAGTTTCCACTGCTTTTAGAACCAGTCCAAAGTTACGAAAAGGCTCTCTATTACTTAACGCTTTGAAAGGAATAGTTAACCCGCGAAAAAGCGCGCACTTGATACTAACTTTAGTGGCCGAGTGGGGTGACTAAGTCCCCCGGATGTTTTTTTTTTAAATTATTTTTATTGAACGCGAAAAAAATCGTAATTCCTGTGAATAATTTAATGAGGAGAAACTATACTTGCATCTACTTTTATGAACTTTTCATTATTTATTTGATAATTTGGAAAAAATATAGTCAAACTGTATTAAAATATTTTAAATGTGCTTTATTTTAATAAAGGACACATATCACAGATAATTTTTGCTAGCAATTCGAAGATTATACTTGAAGGCAAAACTGCCCTATTTTGTTTCAGTTATTATACTTTTATTGTTCTTTGATGATCGACGAATAGTATGAACATTTTCCTCCTTGTGGGTTTTTGGAAGTGCATAGTGTGCGTTTTGCATACTTGCGACTTCATATATTTCTTGATGAAGTTTTTCAGGTACTATTTAAAAAAAAATTCCTTCACCTCAAATATTTCCTGTCAATCGCTTTTGTCAATTTTTTTCGCTATCATGCTTAATATCCAATATTTCAAGAAGTTCTTTCCTTGCTTGATCAGTTTCTACTTCATTTCACATAGAGAGAGATCGCAGACAACCATTTCTTTTTTTTTATTCTGTTCATTTACATTTCTAAACGATAACGAATTGTAGAACACATACAGGAATCAAAACTACCAAGTCGTTCACAGGGAAGAAATGTAACCTGTTCATATAAAGTATTTTGGAACAAAAGTGGTCGAACAGGGAACTGTCACCCGAGTACCGTAACATTGTAAAAAAACGATTTCCACTCCCCAAAAGGAGGACGTTATGGGACAAATAGATTTAGTTCCTGTGAAGATGGAGGATACGACACAGCATTAAAAATTTCGTGGGCATGGGGTGACTCTGAGCCCTGCGCGTCCGCTCCCGAGTTAAGCATCCAATGCTCTTGGTGAGCTTAGAACTTGTCCAAAGCTACGAAAAGAGGTTTTATTGCGTAATGCTTTGAAAGGAATTACTATGAACTTCTAAGAAACATAGTTACAGACATTTTACCCCGGGAGAGAACATCTGTGTCAGGAAGGATGTCTGTCTGCAAGAGATGTGGCAACTCTGATCGTTATAAGAAATCATTGTCAGTATATATCACAAAAAATGTGGAATATTGTTAGATATGTTGCGTACGGCCGTACGAAATGTTGCGCAGAAAATATACGGAAAAAGGATCATATTGACAGTAGTCGGAACCCTTATCATGTAAATGAATGTACTGGATATAACTTCATTTCACTGTTATTCTGTATGTCTCCAAATTGTACAAAGTCTATTGATTATGGCTCTGATCTTCTAGTTACAACTTTTGACGTTAAATTATCAAAGTCGGACATTGTTCAAAATAAAACACTTAGATTTATAACTAGTTTTGCCCCCCCCTATGGCCACTATGAAATTGCAGGCTGAAACTTCTGGTCCATCTGAAAGACGTCAATACTCTGCTCTTTCACTTGGTGAACGATTAATGAAAAAGGAGCATTTCTGGCCTGAATGCATACATTCTCAAACAAGACTTAAAACTCAGCATACTTTCTTTTTTGAGTTCCAGAGACTTGCAAATGTTTTTGGTGTGCCCGATAATATACTTCCCATCTTTAAACTGATTACCTTCCCGGGTCATTTGAGATATACTTCTACTAAACTGGATTTGGTCGTGCCTGTCCGTAAGCATAATTCCCTCCTGGCTGAGTTAAGGTTTGCAGCTCTGGCTACTATCCATGAAAGATAACCAGATCAAGACTGGTTACATGTACTTACTGATGGCTTGGCCACAGCCTCCTTTGGTGGGGCTGGATCTGGTGCTTTCTCTAACTCTCTTAATCTTAAAAACCTCTTAGTTCCTGGACAGACAATTTAGATGGTGAGATTGTTGCAATATTCATTGATTTTAGGAAAATTAGTGCTACTCCTGGTCAAAATATTATAATAATAGGTTCTCAAGCCGTAATTAAAACCTATCTGGCTGCAATATATCCCCATCAAAACATGAGTTCGAGTACAAACAACTTATTAAAC
Source organism: Trichonephila clavipes (assembly GCA_019973935.1). Classification (NCBI taxonomy): domain Eukaryota; kingdom Metazoa; phylum Arthropoda; class Arachnida; order Araneae; family Nephilidae; genus Trichonephila; species Trichonephila clavipes. Next base: position 51,486 of record BMAU01014636.1, on the reverse strand, counting down.
CATTCCTTAGCACAGTAAGAGAGGTCGTTCTCCAGTGGATCCCATCCAATTGCGACATTCATAGAAATGAACAAGCCGAACAGATCGCCAAAGAGGCTTTGACACTGTATCCACCATGTCTTTCGATGCCTCTTCGAAAGAATGCACTAGCAAAACATTTAAGAAAATATATAAAATTATCAAACATTTATAACATTCTTCGAAATATGAAAATAAAGCATATTGAGATGTTATGAATAGCAGATCCATCATAGACTAACCATTGGGCATATAAAAAATACTTTGTACAAGATAGCAGAATGGTTACAGTTTCGAACTTGTGACCGGCGTTTCATGAGTTCATATCCTAGCGGCATTGAAGATCTGCCGTATAGATAAGTTGATACGCGTTAAACCATTTGAAATTCAGAGTCCTCCCGTTGCTGTGCTATAGTATACAGGAGAAGAGGTTACCATCTTAAATGTATTCACAACACTCGGCCGAGGTTCAAAATGATGAGGGTCGAACTTTATGTAAACCTTGTGTGTGCATGAACCAATGTACCAAATATTTTAGAAATAAAGGTAAGTTTTAGATACCATGTTAGCAAAAATAAACAGCTGTCACTTCTTATATTATTTTTCTAAATAGCTCATGTTTAAAATCTACTTTCTCCTAATGAAGAAATATATCTACAGTAAAATACATTCTACGCGGAAACGCGTAAAACGAAATATTGATTAACACATAATACAACGGTCCCTGACAAATTACTATGTATTGTTATGCATTTTTTTCTCTAAACACGAATAGATTTTCTTCTGGGAATGATCAAAATACGGAAAACACATACCACGTAGGTTCATCGTCGGAAGATTTCGTTGCAATAGATGATGGTAATGTGTGTATAGACCCAATGATGGCAGACAAAAACATTTTGGTGTTTATTCACAGCTCAAAAACATATCATTGATGCGGATTCCCACAACGAAAAGGAAATGAACAAAGCAGCTCATGTTTCCATGACATCCGAAATGAGGGACGTCATCAAAACTATACACAATTATTGAAACTCATATTTCGTTGGTGAAATGAATAACAACTTGGACAACATACAACAATTTGTTGACAATGTGATGCTAAAACAGACAATGCAAATACATATATATATATATATATATATATATAAAATTATTTTCCAAAAACTCAATAAATGTTCCGTTTTTCAAATGTTGTATTCAATTTCATTTAAGTTTTCATTTCTATTTTTATAAATACATACAAATATACATGTCTGTTTAAAAGAATATACTCTAATAAACTATATTTTGTCGCACATATGTTTTTCTGCAATATCCATTAACACGAAATTATTTTTACACTAATATTAATTCAGACCCTTCAATTTCATGCTAACTAAAATTTAAAATTTGCATTCGCCTAATGAATAAATATAACTATTAGCAAGTTTTCCACCTTCGAAATTCCATTTGAAGGAACTCGGAAGGAAATCCTGCTCTCATATTTCTTAAGATTAACCGAAGGTTTGCTCTACGGATCAATTACGATTCAAAACATACTAAACAAGAATTTAAGCTCCCTTTTCTCACAAAGTGTTGTGGCCGCGATAGCCGAGGGGTATAGATAGGTATTGGATCATGGCTGGCTTTGTCACGAGTTCGAGCTCAGTACTTCTAAAGACCCGTCGTGTAGGGCAGCGATGCACGCTAAATCTGCCGAAAGTTGAAACGCCCTCTCATTGGTGTGGTGTGGTAATTTAAAGAGGGGGGTCCCAGCTCAGGTGTCATTCACGTCATTTGACCCTATTTCAAAATTACGTCGTTCGTCGTCAAAAGCCTTCGTGTAGTTGATCAGTATGACGTTATTATTCACTCACTCACTCACTAAGTATCAAATATTCAGTGGGCAAGAAAATTGTAATTCAGTGATCCAAAAACCGACTTCAGATAAAAAGAAAAGAATCTTAACACAAAAAAAGTACAGATCCCCTCATAATCATTTAAACCGGGAGAAGTCAAGCATTCAATACTAACGCTAGAAGTCGTGCGGGGTGACGGAGTTACCCCAATTTTTTTACAGTTATTTCTATTGTACAGGACAAATTTGTCATTTCAGAGAATAATTGAAATAGAAGAATGTACACTTACTTCTATTAAGGACTTATAACTTTGTCTCTGATAACTTGAGAAAATATCCAGCAAAACTGAACTAGAATGTTTCAAATGTCAATGACATAATAAACCACAGAAATCACAGACACTTTTCACTCACATTATAGGAATGTAAATTGCAGGGAAAATTTCATATTTTGTTCAGGTTATTGTATTACTTATGTTTTTGTAGTAAAATAGCAATATGTCATATTTAACCCTCCAACTGGACAGCACGGATTTTTCCGCACTACTAGAGAGGCTTCGAAAACGGACCACACTGAATTTTTCCTAAAGCCGGGGACTCACCAAAAAATGAACCAAACAGATTTTCCCCCCTTAAAGTAATGTGTTCAAAACCGGTAAGGTGGTATTTTTCCCCCTTTAAAGGTTTACGATCTTGAAAGATAATTAGAGACGGTCGGGGAGACACAATGGGCATTGAGGGGAACTTTTATGGCTCACGGGGAGACCGGTTCCTTTAGCAATCGTAAAATCTCGGAAGAATTTCTTTAAACACTAAAGTGTACGGAAATAAATTGCAAGTCAACGAGTTGAGAATTCTCAATTTTTTACTTTACCTTAAAATTCTCAAATGGAATTAAGTTTTTATAATGTATGTCTAAGTTTTTAAAAAATATCTGTAGTATTTAAATTCAAATTATATATTAAAACATTGAGGATAATTTACTGTTTCATTTTTCTTATTTTAATCAATACTTTCAGGGATTTTTTTAAAAAATAATTATTTTTTTATGTGTCAAAAAAATTAAAAACAAAGGTTCAAAATTTAAAATCTTTTAAAATTTCGGACAATTCTGAACATGAATAATTTTTAAGCTTCTGTATTACATTATTTGCAAAAAATTTATATGTATTGTTAAAAAAAACCCCTATTTAAATCTTTAAGTTTTTCATAATTTTAAAGCAAGATATTCAGGGCATCTTACATAGAATCCCTTGTTTTGTATTGTTCAGATAACAAATTATATTTGAATTTTGAATGTCTGAACATTATTTTCATTCAAAGATAACTTTAACTTCAAGTTTATATTTTTTAACTTGAATCTTCAAATAAAGAGTATTTAAAAGCATCTGGACAAATTTACAGTTAACATTTGCGTATATAAATAAATATAATGATCATTTTTAAATTCAAGTTAAAAATATATATTTATGCATAATCCCCATTATTCATGTTCCATTAGTGGTTGACTGAAGAAAGGTTATTAAAATTTGGACATTTTTATAATCTTAACCATGCAAAACTAGGAATTTTGTATTAGCTCCACTAAAATTCTGCATTGGAATTTCGAAAAAGATATTTATGCGTATCTCACATACTCAGTTGAAAAACATATATTTACCATAAATACTAATAATTCTTTGGATATTTAAAATTATCATTAGATTAATTTTTTAATATATATATATATATATATATATATATATATATATATTTCGACTTCTAATATTTTTTCAAGTATTCCTTAAATTTCATATAATTTAATTAAGTGAGGGGATATTAAAGTCGCACTCTCTCTCCCTTCTCTACTCAACTACTTGAGGGCTTTTGGGGACGGACCTGTGGCCGGGGTATCAGGTGGTCAAGGTATCGAATCATGGTTGGCATGTCTCGAGTTCGAGCCCAGTGCCACAAAAGACCGTCCGTGTAGGGCAGCGATGCACGTTAAATCTATCAAGAGCTGAAATGTTCTCTCTTTGGGGTTCTGTGGTAGTTAGGAGAGGGAGGGTGCCAGCTCAGGTGTTACCCTCGTCATTTGACCATTTTTAAAATTACGAGGTCCATCACTAAACGCCCTCGTGTAGCTGAACAGTGTGACGTTAATATTCCCTCACTTGGTGACGGACCTCGTAATTTTAAACCATGGTCAAGTGACGAGGATGACGCTTGAGCACCCTTCAGTGGTGCTGGGGTTGAACTCATGACACGTCAGCTACGAGTCCGTTACTTTGACCATTAGGCTACCGCGGCCTCACAATGTGGTTGGAAACTGCATGTTATGAGTAAAAATATGCTGAAACATTTGATGAACTTATAATATATTTTTGCATAGAAGGTAGAGATGTGTGATATGCTAAAATGACAATATGTAAAAGTTATGAGAATTTCGATGACAATTTTTGAAAAATTCAATTTAAGTTTAAGTTTGAAACTTATTCGTTTTTTTTTTCGCATTTAATATTAAATATAGTCGCGATAACAAATTAATAGTTTAACGCATTCATAGATTATAAAAAATAAAGGTATAAATGACATTGTTGAGAATAATATGTTTTTATAGTTTTGAATTCTGACTTCTTTGCAGGAGTGTAGACTATTAAAAGGCTGATGTAGAAGTTAGAAAACTAATATTTAAAATAAATGGAAAACAATATCTGCAATTCCATGATCTTGACGAACAGAAGGCGGCATTTTTAATTAGTAGGGCAGAGTAAGCATAAGGTAGGAGCTTGTGGATTAAGCAACCAGGCCTCTGCAGTTTTGGCAGGTAATGAACTCCCATTTGCTGCTTTCAGTAAGGAATATAAAAATAACAAATACAAAAATAAGTCATGTAAAATTTTATATATTTTAATAACAATGAATTGTGAACTTAATTTCCAATTCATTGTCACGAGTTGGCAGTAACTACGGTACTCTATCGACGTACTTCTTATATATATATATATATATATATATATATATATATATATATATATATATATATATATATATATATATATATATATATATATAAACATATATACATATATATATACATATATAAAAATATATATATATATACATATATACATATACATATATATATAAATATATATATATATATATATATATATAAACATATATACATATATATACATATATAAATATATATATATACATATATACATATACATATATATATATATTAATATATATATATATATGTATATATATATATATATATATATATATATATATATATATATATATATATATGTCATGATTTTGGAGACAGAATCAGATTAAAAGTTAGAAAAAGGGACGGTCTTTATTCAACCAATGCTACATCTGTTCTGATACCGAGAGAGAGAAGGAAAAAGCACGCCATGGTGGGGGCTTCAAGTGGATAACACTTGAAAAACATATGGTAAGTATCGCTGCTTTGAAGATGGTGCTTGCAAGTTAATGCTGACATATGTTGACTATTAAATCTAACGATCTGGAATTAGACATGTTTATTGGCTAGGCCATATGTTCGGAAGAAGTAAATGGGTGATTAGTTTGATACTTGACGATGGGGACTGAGACAGATGAGTTAAGTGCTAGATAGGGAATTTAATTTTTAATCTAATTTAATTATCCTTACATATATGTATATATATATATATATATATATATATATATATATATATATATATATATATATATATATATATATATATATATATATAAGAAGTACGGTTGATAGAGTACCAATAATTTTAACGCAATTTTATATTTCGTTCTCGTAAACTTTACTCCTTTTAAAGCATGTATTGACAAAATACTCTCCTTTTGTAAATTTATAAAATTTTAAAAATATAATGGTTATTCTTACCCAGTATTTTAAATCAGGGGCGGCAACTGTGTAGCTAAGACGTGCCAAACCAATCTGTCTGTATCATTCAGCGTGCCACATAGTAGGAAATTTTTGAAATCCTTCGATTCTTACGGTAATATTTGCAGATTTAAAGAATAGAGGTAAATAATTTAGATTTACAGTTTTCTATTTTATATTATTTATGGATCAATAAAATACATTTCTTAACATAAAAATAAACAATATAAAATGTTACTATTTCTTCAACAAAGATAAAAAAAATTAAAAATGTATTTTTCCAACATATTTACTTAAATAAGAAATAGACAAAAGGAAATATAAATGATTCCGTTCATTACAGTTAAATAAAAATTGTAATGCGAATTAACTCTTTCACGACTCTTCTTTCATATCGCAAAACCAGGGGTATAATGCATGACACGATTCTGAGCATTCAGTTGTTAAACAATTTCTTTGCGGGTTCTAAATTTTTTTCATATTAGGAAAGATTTTTTACTTTGATATGCCGAATCATAAGTGGGCAGCAGAGTATACGCAATTTTCTTTTTTCAACAATTAAATCCCCTAGCAATAACACTCAATTATTTACAAAATAGCTGTAAATTTATCCTTAGAATTATCTTTCAGATTATATTGTAGTTCCATAAATGTCCATAACTCAGAAGATGTTTGACAAATAAGGTCTATTATCAACTTCCATTCACTCAAGAATTGACAAATTTGTAGAGTAGTGCTGAGTGCCACAAAGAATTGTACCACGTGCCCACAGGTCCATAGATTGCCGATACGTTTTAAATGTTCTTATTAACTAACCATCCCCTATTCAAACACAATTTATATGGTAAAAAAGGGTTTTCATTCATTTTGTAGGGATTTGTATTAGATTTAACATTAAGTAATTTTGTGTATCAAAAAAATACGTTGTTTCGGCGATCCCCTTAGATCAAAATGAAAGGAATTTCACATAATTATAGAAAGTTTCTCTCTAAAAGGGGAAACGTTCACTTTCAAAATACACTGCGTAAAGTGGTTTTAGGTGTACGAAGTTATATTCACTATTATTCCTAAAATAAATTTTGATATTTTGGTTTTTCGTTATGTTTTGAAGTTATTTCTTCAAATATACTTCTCCATTACATTTCTTTCAAAGTTACTATTTTCTTTTGCGGCCACGGTAGCCTGATGGTCATGGTTATGAACTCGTGTCCAGTGTTCGAGCCCTGGTACCACAAAAGTTTAGCGTTGAAGAGGAGCTGATGCACGTTAAACACGTCGAGGTCAAAAGTCCTCACGTTGGTGTGATGTGGAAGTTTGGAAGGGGAGTTAACAGCTCAGGTATCGTCCTCGTCACTTAACCGCGGTTCAAAATTACGTAGTCGCTCGTCAGTAGCCACGGAGTTGTCTTAGAATCCACTATAAACCTATGACGTTTGCACTTGAGTTAATTCGAGTACGCTAAACAGTTCCAAATATGCACATTAGATATGATTATAGACATGTATGTGTCTTTCTCATACTTCTTTGATATTTTTTGCTATTTATACCTGTTAAAATTATTTTTTATAAAAGGTTTTTTGTAACTAATTGTAAATTGAATAAAACCTTTTCTTACAATTATATGTATTTGAGGATGAAATCTGATTTACTTTATTTAGGAAATTTTTAGTAAATTTCATTTTCTTAGCCAACTTATTTCTTTTAAAACATGCATATTTGTGTATTATATTATTAAATTTCTAACTATCTAAATTTATGTTTGGCTTTTTTCTTCATTAAAATCTTTCAGGATTTTACAAATTATCTTGCCATTATTCATTATGTACTTAATAAGGAAAATGTATCTAATTATAAATAATTTCTGGCCTAATAAACATATAATTGTTTTTAGCTACAGTTTGGAAAATGCATTGAAATTTATATCGGGTCAGGATTTTAACATATTATGAATGTGTTTTTTACTGCCACTATGTTATATATTTATCTTTCATTCTTTTTACAGTATGAGTAGAAGTCGTAAACAGTTTGTCACAGTAAAATTAATTCTGTTTTATATTCAAATTATACTATTATATTGATTCTGCAAATAATAGGTAAGGTTGACAAGCTATTATTTCACAATTTTAAAGCATTGAACAGTTTTGAAATTTTATAAACTTTTCTAAAATGTTAAATTATTAAAAATATTTAATTATTGTAAGTGATTAATATTTCTTAGATTATTGGAAACAAAAAGTATAAAATTTAAAATATATCTCTTTGTTGAATTTTAATAATTATTTTTATGGCTAAACCTGGAAAAAACTTAACTTTTTTTAAATATTAACATTAAGATATTTTTAAAAAATAACTAGAGCTCTCAGACCTAAATCCATATGAAGTTTTATAGAACATATGTAAGGGAACATTTACAAGATATTTCAAGACTCTATCTTGAACAGGAAAAACGCTTAGGGATTAGAAAACACTCTCATCTTCAAAATTAAAAATCTTAGAAAAACATATTTAAAATTTGTAAAGGCATAAAAAAAATTCCATTGCCTGTAAAGCTTTAATTTTTCAATCTTTTACTATCCAACTTATGATCTACATGAAAATTCTACTTGAAATAAATATGACTGAAATATCTTTTTTAATTCAAAATATTCTAAGACATAACGTTGATAACAACTGTTTATTTGATCAATTATTCACTTTTATCAGAACCTTATATATTCACAAGAGTTTTTAATGCAAAATATTTATATAGAAATTAGTAGTTATACAAACGTAATCCAGAAATCACCAAGTTTGTAAACAATATCTATTTTTTTCTCAGTTCCCCATCGTGGCAGTTAAGCAAGTTTAAGTTTTTGTTGCATGACTTTAAAATACTGCAGTGTAGTACTACAATAGATTTATTATAATGTAGTTTGTGGTACATCAGGGAAATATTTAGTTCATTCTGCAACATTTGTATTATGTAGTCTAATTGTAATATTACCTGAAAAAGCTGCATTTTAGGTTTACCATTTTCAGTCATATTCCATCCCTTTCAAGTATTATTTCTCACAGTACCCTGCGTACATTTTGGTCAAGGCATTTTTCAAAAGGAAAAAAATAATGAAGACAAAGTATAGAGCTTTTAAATTATATAAACTATGTGTCAAAAATATATTGGTCTTTAAATCAATCTTAATTAAGTAAATGTGAGAAAACTCAAAAACTTAAAAACATGAGCAAACAGAAATGATTTTAGAAATTAAAATTGTAGTTAATTGACGTTTCACACAAAATATTGGATTGTGTTAAAAAATATTTTTAATTAATTCAATCTAGGAATGCAAAAATGCTTTAAAATGAAACTGAATTTAAAATCAAAACTCAGAAAATTAAAGTTTCTTAAAACCTAATTGGTTTTTAGATCAGAAATTGAGCAAATTTTTCAAATATAAGAAATATATATTTGCAATAAATTGGGTGAACTTTCTGTTGGCCGTGAAGTGTAGAAAATGTCCATTTCACAATCCTCGCCCTAGGCCACAGCTGTGAATGAGAAACCTCCCGTTTCGAAGAACACAGACCGAAAAGCAATAAACTCATCCCCTGCTAAACCAATTCAGGACCTCCTGCGGCTTTAACAGGGGAAGGCATTAAACTGCCGTTCATTTTTGAAGCAGTTCGCGGAATTTATCGGAACATTTTTGGCTTAGCTAGCTTTGAAAAAGTAGATCGCTTTCAAAGTGAAATTCAGTTAGCGGGTCATCCAGTCAGAGGGTTAAAAGAGGGGTACAATTTCAAAAAAATATTAAGAAAAAAACATACAATTTTAAGACAGGATGGCCAGACCAACACCGAAACACCTTAAAAACATCTGAAATTGCGCGTACCCTGAAAAAGTCTGCTCAGCCCCGCCTTAAATCAATGCTGAGACCTACAAATGAGTAACAAGTAAAAAAGGGATGAAAGTTACTTAGCTGATTTATTAAAGATAATTAAAAGAAATTCTAATGGATTTAAGTCTTGTTAAGGAAATACCTACATTTGTAATAATACATTATTACTTTTTTTCATTTCACATAGAATAAATCTAAATATATAAGAAACCCTGAATAAAACATTATAATATTTACGGTTATGTGGCGGCCATAATAGAAGGCAGAAAATGACAGAAAAAAAGATGATTGAGTTCGATTGTAACCAAATTGATTTCATCAAATATAATAAAGTTGAATGATAGAACCTACATGTGATTAACTCAATAAAGCAAAATATTTCATAGCCTCAAATCAAGAGAGTAAGTATTAAATCAACTATTCAAACATTTATTTATGTTTGACACAACATCAAATGGTCATCTACCTTTGAGTAGCACAAAGCGTGCATCACGTACTTAATCCATTTATGTGATATATATGGATATACGAATACCACGTTCCCCGGAAAGGGACTTTATTAATGTTAAAAAGGCACACATAAGCACACACATATATTTATATATATTTGAAGACATTAACATTACTTAAGTTCCATTCTGTAAAATATAACTGTATTAATTTATTAGAATATAACATTTAATTGATTGCTGCGTATTTATTCTCTAAGGCATCCGATCACGTTCGGAACCGTGATTTTTCAAATACGTGCGAAAGAATATTCTTTTAATAGTTAGAGCCAATGAGATTAGAATACACGCATTAAACTGTATTAAGAATTAAATTACAATTAAAATGATTTAAACGCAAAATTTTGGCTGAAAATGAACATAGAATTATCTTTTTCGAAACATTTTCTTCTATTACGGAAAATGCTTCTGTAATAATAATATTTTGCCTATGTATAGTTCAAACCTCTGAATAGAGCCTGAACTAGTATTTTTTTTTTCAAATGTACAATTTAGAAGTGGATATATCCATATTTTAATACATCATATAGGAGAAATTTTTACAGAAATCGCCGATAATTATTTCAATTGGTAGTAACTCTGAAAAGAATACAAAAAAAAAGAAAAATCGTGGTTCAGGCCCTCTGGAAAAGTTTTAGCGATATAAATGCAAAATATTATTATTATATAAGCATGTATAATAAAAGGAGAATGTTTTGAAAGATGGTAATTCTAAGTTCATTTTATGCCAAAATATCGCATTCAAATATTTTTTTTATTATAATAATATTCTTAAAAGAATTTTATACGTGAATTCTAATATAAATGACATTAAATATTTTTTAAAAAAATATTCGTTTGAAAACTTGCAAATTCACGGTTCCAGACGTAGACGGATACCTTATTTTTGCATAAAACTCTTTATGTATATGTATGTAGAATTACAATATTTATTTTATATATTTTGGTGATTCTTTTTAGGAATGTTAGCAATTGTGTAAGGAGGAGGAGGAGATCCTTCTTTTATTTCATTAATCATTCATATTTTATTTACGAAGAAACAGTAGCATGAATAGAGAGCATTCCCAACACAAAGAGGCGAAACAAACATTCAACACGCCCTTTAGGAATACATAGAACAAAAGCGTTCTTCTTCACTCAGAAGGTCTATTTTCAGTCATAGTCAACTGGAAACCATTAAACATATGATTTCCAGTAAAGACTTTTCTGATTGTTTCTCATACGTGGGAAATGGATAATTCTATCATCCTGTTTAAAAAACGCTGAAGTTTTAGTTTTAGAGAGATAAGGTTATGGTTATATCTCGTTAGGAGGTGAAGCTGGAAGTTAATTATCACAAGAAAGCTTTGAGTTCTGAATGCCATTATGATTTCAAATCCTTCAAAAGAAAATTTAAGGGAATTATCGCAGGCTGAATAAATGCACAATGCACTTGAACCCCCAAACATTGAAGATCAAAGATAATGCACACAAGAACAATTTTAAATCCTGCTAAAAGTGAACCCATTTTACCTCCGTTGAAGAGGTTACGGCAAAAACGGACAATCTCCAAACGGGACTTTCAAACACGTTTTTCTAGAAATTTTACAAGCAATGGCAGCTCCGAATATAGAACTGTGTGAATGCTAAAGGGAACTACTTTGAAGGTGATACTCTATCACGGAGAATTGATTCTTTAAGAACAATTATTTATTGGACCAGCTACGTTTCTTTTGTGTCACACCTCGTAAATCATGTCATTAGAAGATTTCTCCTGTAATTTCCAACAAATTCCATAGGGCCTAAAATTGTCACCAACAGGGTCACCAAAAGGATCGTCAAGTTGCCAACATGGCTGCCAAAACGGTCACCAAGTTGCCAACATGGTCGTCAAAAGTGATGCAGCTTGGCTCATCACCAAGATTTTGCCAAGTTTCAAACGAATCGTCATTATAATGAAACGAGCCGCGTTGCTTGCGAATATTGTTATTTTAATATGAAATAAATACAACATAGAGTAAAAGAATTGTATTACACAATCCGCATATAAACTATTTATACTATTTTAAAAATTCATTGTAGAAAATTCGTTACAATATATTTCTCATACAGAAACAAAATAGTTACCTTTAATTCCTTTATAAGTGGAAGTAATATTTTTTTATACTGAAACACACAGTAAAAATAGACAGGAAGTTATTTATAATACCTAATTAAATTTAGTTTAACAAACTTTGCATAATTCAAAAGCATAATAGAAATGAAGTATTTTGGTTTAAGTACATATAACTGCATTTAATTGTTAAAGAAGAAATCAATACATTTTTATTATAAAAAGTTGCAACTCGCTAGTGGATTCAAATGATTTAAATGAGAGTCGTGATAGTTGAGGTTTCCTAGACGCGAACTCCTCTCTGAAGTTGTCGATTCATGATTCAAATTCTACAGCCACCAAACATTCACCGTGTAAAAGAGACGATGCATTTTAAATTTGAATCAACCACCCCATTAGCGAGGTCTGGAAACTCTGAGAAAGGAGTCTCTGCTTTGTGTTATTCTCGAATCTTTACTCTGGGTCAAAATTACGAAGTCATTTGCCTAAAAATCTCACGTTTTTTTCTATATGAATATATAAAATAAGTTACTGTGTTACTCACAGTAGTTTGTTTAAATTAATTTCAGTTTAGAAAACCTAAAAAAATACCCTGTTATAGTTAATCGAACTAAGTTCTAAATTAATATTTTTGTCTCCAAATTTAGAATTAGTCACCAAACTTGAAAATGGGATTTGAAATTTGTCGTTAGATGTAGGAAGGGATCTGAAATTGGAAAATCGTTAATCCTGATGATTCTGATCAAAACAATGTAACACAATTATTAAATTATTGCATTACCATCAGTCCTCGACAAGTGAGAAAAATTTTGAATTAATCTGACCTTTTAAAGTGGGTAAAATGAGCTCAAAGATTCCGTTACTTGCAAATGAAGCTTATAAAAAGCTTTTAAAAATGAATCGATGATCAAAATTGAACTTATTTCAAAATTGAACCATGAGCGTGTACGTCGAATTTATTATAGTTTCTGAGTTCCATATGTCACAGTGTGAAAAAATTACTCATATTATTATAATTTTATACAGATTTTTTTTACTGAAGACATAACACCATAAGTATCGCACGGGGTTACAGAAGTGAGTAAAAGAAACAGAATAAGATCCATAACATAAAAGTAAATAAGAAAACAAAAATTAAGAAATAATTAAACAACAAAGACAAATCAGTCACAAAAACAAAAATACATTACAAAATAAAACGATTACGAAAACAAAACGAATACAATGGTGTTGCAAAAATAGAGAAATGAAAAATTTACAAAATCAGTTCATTAAAGATACAAATAAAGTGAATGGAGCTTTAATTGAAACATGTTGAAAAGAAGTTAGAAGGCCAGTTGATTTTAAGAGAATGCAGTTTGGCTGTCAGGTATTTTCTCAGTTTCTTAAATTTTCTACATAAAAAAATAAAATTCACCACACTTTACTCCCACCAACATTACAGTCACAGTTTAAATCTATTCAGGTACACTTTAAAATTACCGTAGCCAGTAAAAAGTTGCGGGATTTTAGAGTTTGTAAAAAAGCGACCTCATGATAGCCTTTGTGAAATATCTGGTGCTGGGACTAATCACCATCTGGGCTAGTGGAACTATACTAGATCCATGAGTCTATAAATTTGTACAAAGTCTAAGAACAGCAGGGGGAAAGCAACAGCTTCCTCACAGGAAAACCCAAGATATTGCAAATTGTGCTGAGGAGAAAAAGGACTGAGATGTTACATTTGGTTCAAATTGGGAAGCTTCTTTTGCCAACTTCAAAATTCATGCATCTGAGGTGACCAGTCGAAAATCGCGAGAATGCCAATTGATATGATCTGGAACCCTTGAATGATATGGTGGGTCCAGGGTGTCTTTGAAAGTACCATGGGTGTACAAGAGGGACTACCCAGGTTCTACATATTAATTATTTAACCCTGGAGTAGAATTCATGGTAAAGGGGGTAATTTGACTGATTCTGTTAGTAAGAAGACCTGGAGCACCTTGAAAAGATATTAGCATCAGAGGTAGAAGACTGACTTCTCTCCTTCACCTTGCAGACCTTATCTGAGCATAGTGGAATGGCCTTCAAGTCTCGAGTGACCTTGCCAAGAGATTACTCTCCCGACGTATATCGTCCGTTCCACCCAGAAACACCCCTCGCCGACGAAAAGGCACTCTTTGAGGCGGCTGCAAGACTTGAGAGGGCTTTTTGTTCGAAAAGAGTGAGCTGAATTAGTGTATTGAGTGTTTCAAAGAGAGACAACGTTTTTTCAGTTTTATTCTTGTAGAATAGGGTTATTCAACCTTTTTTTCTGCTGGGCCGCATACATATGTCAGATATTTTCCGCGGGCCGCATACATATATTAATTATTTCACGCAGGCTGCAACATGAGGATAAATGGGGTAGAGGGGGAAGAAAGAAATACTTTAAAGTCAAGATAACATTGGAAATTTTAAATGTGGATAATTGATCAAAATATTATATATATATAACTCCTACTTTGCTTCTTTTATATTTTTTTATATTTCTATTTTTGTCACTAACACTAAATTAAAAGCACTTTAGAAACACTCCTTCACAATTTCTGCATCAGTAAAAACGGTTTCAAATGCTTACTAATAATATGACAAACTTCATAGGATATGTCTCTGTTACTTCTGTGAATATTACCATTGGCAAAAACCTTTGTTGCTGCTGCAAAGAAAATTTCAGAAAGCCTATTTATCACTTCTTGAAAGAGATCTTCGAGGAAAAATGTCATTGAATGATTCCCGTTTATTGGTATTTGTTATATATAGCACACTTTAGTGAAAAATTAAACAATTACTAATCCAGGTTTGTTTTTCACTACAAAATAGTCCACCTCCCTCTTGTCTTAAACAGATTTATTTTTTCGAATATGTTTTGCTTGCAAGATATCCAAGATAGTTAAAAATTATTTCCACCCATAAAACTGTCGCTATTGTAATGTTTTCTGTTATCACTAACCGTAACCGTTTCAAATAGAATAAAGAATATCAATTCGTACTCGTACGACAGAAAAAAAGCAAAATTGATATATTTAATTTCTTGGCAAATAATTTCCCTACAAATGTTTATTACAATGTTCTTAAAACAGTAAATTTCTCAGAGAGCAATGGATCATGACCGGGTCTTTTAAAGAGGTTCGGTGGGCCGCAGATTAAGCATCGCTGTTGTAGAACGATTTCGGAATATTAACTGAATTATCAAGTTTTTGCTTGTTTGCGAATTTGGCAAGGAACCAGGCCTTTCATTTCTAAATATTCCAGTAAGACCACGGACAAAAGTAAAAAAAAAAAAAACACTAGGATTCATAATTGGAGATACATTTGATAATATTCATATATTTTTCAATATTCTGTTTCCTTGAATTCTGAATCACCACAAAATTAAAAAGTACGTAGAGAAAGCAGTATCATTCTAATGTGTAATATTCGCTGAAAAGTAATGTACGAATGATAGCTTTTATTTCTGATGTTTTGTTTAATGTTATTTTATTTTATTTTATAAATTCTATATCATCCACGTATAATATTTCCTTCAATTACATTTCAGATGTACTTTCGATTTCCAAAACAGGAATGTTTAATCTACCTAGTTCATGAATTCATTCGTTTTAAAAATTTACATGAAATTCCTCGCTCGAAAGAAAATTCCTTGTGATTTAAACGTTTCATTTTTTTTAAGCTAAATGATTCTATATTTTTAAAAGACAAAACGACTTTTTTTAACTCGAGATGAAATACGCACTGGGAATCAAAGTCTCTATATATCCTCTGCTGAAGATAACCCAATCCAATTCAATTATGAGGACTCTTATGTTTTTATCCCTCCACGTACACAGTTTGTTAGAGAAATTGGTATTTTAAAGAAAATTCGGGATTTCTCAAATATCCGGTTCGATTTTCTTTTAAAAGTTTTGCTGCGTTATATGTTAGCTACAAATTACCGCTATCGAATTTAAAACGAAATTAGATACAATAATAGATAAAAAGCTTAGGAACAATAGATTTATAGACATCCACATTGGTCTCATATGTGCTTATTTTCTGCTTTTCCAGACGGTGGGTTTTAGCTTTGTTTTTTTGTTTTTTTATTTTTTTGATTCAAATATAAAGTTTGCGATGTCATTTTTGATTGACTTGAAAATATCAGGCAGAAAATATTTATATTTTTGTTCAAAAGTGTTTACTTACCTTTTCTAATTGCTTAATAATTTTCCAAAAATTTTCTTCTCTATGCTATTTTATAATATGGACTATTGATTTAATATTTGGTAACTTTATTTATAAAAAAGTAGCAACAGAAGAAATTATAATTTCCTTTATTCTAAATGAGGAAAAAATGAAAAGAAAATAATTAATCCCCTTAAAACACACTTGATTGAAAAAAGAATCAATCAAAATTATTATTTTAATTTTGAATTTGGAGCCACATAGCAGAAGAATACTGAATCTTGCAACCTTGAACATAAGCTGTTTATTATTATATTTATTTACAAATTGTTATTTTGAAATATATATATTTCTAACGGTTCATAGTTTTGAACAGAAATAATAATGATAGTATTTAGTTTTATAAAATCATTTAAAATTTCATTTTGTAAGAATTATTTGGAAGAAAGCAGCCCTTTGCACAATATTGCAATCATTACACTTGAAAGGATTCTCTTTTGCCTTTTCCTTCGCTGTCTATTTTAGCTCATCACCATGTAAAATTTCTTACGGGAGCTCCTTTTTTTGATGTTGGTAGAGCAAAACTGATTAAATGACGTATCGTTAGAAGTAGAATTCATTAAGATATTGGTTTACCAGAAGATATTGGCTGCATGACAGTCTTCATGAAAATTTAAACGCATTTGTCACATAGTTCCCTCTGTTTTGTTAGAGGCAAACATTTTCTGAAACTTTTAATGTACTTGGAGTGACTGAGTTCCTCTCGCTACCACTTTTGTTCTAAAATATTTTCTATTAACAGGCAACATTTTCCCCCTGTGAACGACTCAGTGGTTTTGATTGATTTGTTGTTCGACTCATTATGGTTCATAAATGTAAAAGAACAGAATATAAAGAAAGAAATGAGCCTCTGTGATATATGTATTGGATGAAATAGAAACTGATCGCGCAAGAGAAAAACCTTATGAAATAATAGATATTAATCATGATTCATGAACACGAAACTTTTTAGTTGAAAGTAAAGTTTCTAAAGGATACCAAAAACATCCATTAAGAAAAGATATGAAGCCACAAGTGCACCACAATACACATTGCGCCCTGTCAAAAAGACACAAGCACAAGATAAAGTTCAACAGACAATATGTCAAATATCTAAGGACAATAAGACTACAATAACTTGAGCAAAATATGACAGCTGTGCCTGCAAATATTCTTCTCGAAATGCTAGGGAAAAGTGTCTGTGATTTTTGTCCTTTACTAAAGTCAAACATTTGAAATATTTTAGTTCAGTTTGTTTGAATTTTTTCTGAAATTATCAAAGAAAAAATGATGTCTTCAGAAGTAGATAAGTATACTTTCTCAAAATTAAATTATTGACTGGGGTACTACGGTTCTCCTCGTGTACAGTAAAAATAATTATAAAAAATTGTTTCTGGTGGTTCAACATTAAGCGCCAAAATTCTGGAGCGAACATTAAAGTTAACTTGGAGTTTAAGCTTTCTTCTGAGTTAATAAACCAGCACTTTTGGTTTCTTTCGGTTGGTTTTGTATCATTGCACATTGAAACGATGTCTCATTCATTGTTAATCAAAAAATTAATTATTGTTAGATACATAGTGACAATTTATCTTATTTATATCGTACTTATAATCGTTTCATTCTTATTAATGGTTAATATAAAATTTTCCAATTAGAAATTTTGATGTGCCTATTTTAGTCTCCTCTTTCTGTTTCTTCAAATTTCGCTACTACAGGCGATGCTGTTATTTGAGTAAGGTTGGACGTAGTTACTTTACTATATCTTGACCTCTCTTACCTAGCTGTAGTTCTCCATTTACAAGTATTTTTAGGTTAAAGTGACTTTCCAATGCACCATATATACACTCAGGAACATTGAAAATAGCGACCCAAGATGAAAGCATCGGATTGAAATGAAATTTAATACACATAATGACACAGATGAGAGATTCACTTGATCTCAAGAACAAGACAATTAACGAATACAAGGTGTGCAACGACACAAATACTAAGCAACTTTGATAGCGCATTGGACCACCTCCAGCTGCAATACATGCCACCTCATGGTCAGGCATTGAGTTGATTATACACCTTATGTTGTCCTCTGAGGCAGATCTGCCCACAAATCTTGAACAACTAACTCTAAATAATGTACAGAGTGACACGATGCCATTGCCGTTTTAGATGATCCCCCACGTGCTCTACAGGGGACAAATCGGTGGAGCAGGCCGGAGATGGAAGGGTCTGAAAATGACGTGGGAAGTCTTGAGCAACTCTTGCTGCATGCGGACGAGCATTTACTTGCTCGAAATTGCCCCTGGGAGACCATTTAGGAAAGGTCATACATGGGGTCGAAGAATATCATCAGCGTAACGTTGGCCCGTTAAGGTTCCACGCATCACAATTAAAGTGGACCAGCTATCATAGGCTATGCCCCCCCCCAGACCATTACACCAGCAATGCAGGCAGTGTGTCGTAGAACAGTGTGGGGGAGGATATACCACTCACTAGGGTGCCTCCACACCCGTACATGGTTATCATCTTTCCCCAAAATAAACCGGGATTCATTACTAAACACAACATTTTGACAATCTATTACATTCCACATTGATCTGGCTTGGCACCACTGTAGACGCAGTTGCCAATGTTCCGGTGTTAAAGGGAGTGCACGGAAAGGACGCTTGAATTTAACATTTGCTTCTGCAAGGTGTATGGAAATTGTTTGTGGAACAATTGCAACGGCTAAGTCTGCTCGTATCGTTCAACGAGTCACTGTGGGGTCCACAAGTGCTTGCCGCACGATCCTTCGATCATCTCTCCTCGTGGTCTTCCTCGTCGCTCCAGACCCGGTTTTCTGCGCGTGAGTACCTTCTCGTGTCCACTGCTCACAACAATTTCTAACGGCACACTCCGAACGATCCACCTGGCCAGCAACACGACGCGTCAACCAGCCTGCAGACCAGGCCTCTCTCAAACTCGCTTAACTGTGAGAAATGACTTCTAGCATGTTTACCTGGCACATGTTTCGCTTCCCAAAATCTTCCTACAATCGGCGGGTAATCGTCACGTTAATGAATCTTCGAATTTGCGCTGGCTTATATAGCACCCTCTTCCTGATTTTAGCTTCACTTCGGCATGTATGAGCATGCGTATTGGCACAAAACTTGCATCATTTGCATATCATATTACGCTGTACTTATTTGCAAAGTTTCACGATTGTAGTTAGCTTCCTTCTTGGGTTGCTATTTTCAATGTTCCTGAGTGTATATAAATATGTGCATGTTTCGTAACTTAATATATCTATCTTCAAGACTAGTTACGTATCACCTTTCATGTAGTACGATTGTCTGAAATACAATAATAAATCGTAAAAAAAGAAAGATATCCTAACTTTTTTTCTAACTTGGATGCAATGCATTTTGAAGAAAGTTGAATGTCCATAGCAACTTACTAAATAAAGCAATTAGATTTAATCTACCCTAGATTATCTGAAGTGCGTTTGAAAACTCTAATATACATTTCTGTGAAACTTCCGAATGTCTGCATGTTGCTATGTATGGAATATATTCCCTGTTTTTCAATGATAATCTAAAGCTTTTGTCCCCAATGTTGGAATAAAAGTTGATTCACTTATTTTTGAAATACTTTACCCGCGCGACCTATAAAGTTACTTTGCATGAGGTTCAACGCACATTAAAGGTGAGTGCTAAATCTAATGAGGATACAATAAATTTTGAGATGGAATTCTCTAATTTAACGATTAAAATTATTATTTTTACTAGATCGAAGGAATGTTGAAATCAGATAATTGCAATAGTTTAACATTTTTGATATATTTAGTCTTTAAATATTTGACTAATGTATTTTACTATATCCTAGATATTTTCAAATTGTAGCGATGTGTTTATGTGTGTGTGTGAATTCTTTCTCTTTAAAAAAACATAATTGAAGTTAAGAATATGGACTTAATATTCAGTTAAAAATAGAATCTACAGATTTAAACGAAACAATATAGTAATATAATAAAAATAATAGTGTAATATATTTGATGAAAATATATCTTAGAATATTTTATAGCAATAAAGTTAAATATCGAAAAGGCACGTTCATGGAAAAAAACATCTCAATCGCAGTTCATGGAAAAACATATCTCAAAAATTCAACTGAAGAGATGCATTACAATAACATTATTCGAGAGATATATTGCAGAAATTTGGAAATATATATCAAAATGAATTCAGGAGGAATATATCTCAAAATATTGCATTGAAAAGTTCAGCAGAATTTCTATATAATGGAATCATTCCATTTCTGAAAAACAAAACTGGAATATTCAAAATAAGGTTTTCAAATAACAGAATATCAATATTCTAAAATATTTCATGAAGAATGATATTTAATGTTATTTTTTTTAAGAAAGAAGCTTTATAAAACTATTTATTGCTCTATGCAGGGTGTCCGTGCCAAAAGTATCCAAAAGTGATTGCTTATTAATACGAAACTACCCATGAGTATGTCAAAAACTGTTCATCCGCGGATTGGTAAACTCTCCGAGAATTTTTGGGTCTAATCCGATCGGCGGCATGTGCGCGCATTATTCAGTACTCGCAGACGATAAAGTTGCTACACTGAGTTTATGAGTAAAGATGTTGACGCCACAGAAAAAGGTACAGTGTGTACTTTGGCTAACGTAATTTAAATCAGTCATGTGTGCACAGAGACGTGTTCGAACAGAATGGAATTTCGTTAATGGCTTGGCTAATAGACATATATCAGAACTCTTACAAAATGAATTCACGCACACGATCAACAGTGTCTTCCATTACGAAAACTTAAGGATACTTGCTAGCATGCGATACCAAAAATACCGTCTCCTTTAAAGTTCTTTCCCATGGATTGATAGATTTTGATGTCTGAGGGTCGACATCCCATTCCGTTCGAACACGTTGCTGTACACGTGTGACTGATTATAATGACCTTTCCCCAAAGTAGCACTGCAACTTTTACTTTCGTGTCCATATCTTTACTAATGAAGTCAGTGTAAAACAATTATCGCTGGCAATTGCCAAATAAGGTGCTTATGTGCGGCCAATCGGGCTAGACCCAAATGATAGATGAAAGCTATGAGTGAGGCCTTTTCCGTGCAGTTGAGGGACTCACTTCAACACCATTATCCAATAAATCCCTTCAAAGGTCAATGCTTGTCCGTCTTCGATTAATTTTAATACTTCTTATTAGAATTTTATAAGTTTTTGAATTAGTTTTCCGTTTGCATCGATATTTTTCTTTTTTTAAGAAAGGATATTCCAGAATCATGAAACGTTCTTAAAATTCTTGAAACACTTGATTTACCTGTACCAACTGACGTTGTTGTACCTCTCTTAGTTATAGAAGTGCGTTCATTTTGAGTTAATAATTTAGAAGTCTTCCCCGAAGTAATATCCATCTTTAAACAAGCAGTAGTAACACGTGTTACACGGAACACAGAATTATAACCATCAGATGCCACACTGAAATGTTCACAACTGAACCACTGATACATTAAAATAAGTCAAAAGAGTAAATTATAGTCCAAATCATTCAGTCACACTGCTTCTAGTCAGATGCAACTGACTGGAGTCGGTTCCAGACAACACTGGTAATCACATACCAACTCAGATAAGGAAAATATGTCTGTCCCAATATATTCAAACACAGTATAGTATAGATACAGTCTAACCATCTATTGTTCTAAGAGAATCTAAACTCAGGGGCCCCATACCCCATAGAGAACCAAGGTCTATTGTGTACATCTCAGTTTTCATGACCTTGGAGCCTGAGGTTCCTGTCATTTTTTGACCCACTGAAAGAATGAAAGGTTGAGTTAAAATCTTCCCCAGCCCGGGGTTTAAACTCTGGCCATGTTGTATGGCATCTATGTGTCTATGTGTCTATGCATCTATTTTGCGAGAAATAAGAATCCCTACACACTCCCTCTATTATCTGAGATAGAGATATATCAATTGCCCCAAAGACTGTTCCTGTGGCTTTTCCTGTGGTAAGTTCTTCTTAGATTACAAAAAATAACATAAGGTCACACATAGCTAGATCCTGAAAATAAGGTAGATGCTATATCATTTTTATTTGTTTTTTTTACAAACTCAACTGTTTTTTCGGCTGTATGGAAAGATGCATTGTCATGGTGAAGCATTAGTCCCCTAACACATTAACTTCTTGGAGAATTTCAGGAAGACAATTAGCGGTATGCCAGTATGCTGTTACTGTCTTTTGTACTTCCAACTTGAGGGCTTTGACTAATCCCATACTTCTGAATCAAACGACATACATTGTTTTTTTCATTGCTCGTTGTATTTTCACCATTGTTGAAGTGAGATCCTCTTCAAAGATCTATACTTTGCTTTCTTGATATGTTTCAATGTCAAAAAGAAACGTTCATCACTTGCTACAATTTAAGAAATGATGTGGTGGTCACCATAAGTTAGCAATTTAAGTGTTTCTTTACTCATTCTGGCACGCTCTGTCCTCTTTTTGGTGCTCGCTTATATTATGGGGAATCCAACGGCAAAATACGTTTTTCGTATGTAATTCTTCATGAATAATTTTGTGTATGGCTGCGGATCCAATGTTAAGTTCCTTCTGTATCATTTAGAAGATACAGCTATTATCATCCCTTAACACTTTTCGTATGGTGGACACATTATCCGGGACTATTGATCTCGGCCTTCCTGTATGTTCTTCATCCTAAAGAGTATTGGGACCACTGTGTAAAATTCTTTAAACCATCTGCATACAGTAGCACAATTTGGAGATTCAACACCAAATGCTAATTATGGCAATTCTTCTTGATTTAATCCAGCTATAAAATCATAGAAAATCGTAACACGATACCGTTCTCGCGTCAAACCCATTTTCTATTTTGTCTAAATTTTGTTCCACGTTAAAGAACTTGAAGGAAGTCAGTAAAAAGTCGTCTGCTGTGTTAAAAAACTTTGCATTTTAAATTTAAATAATAATTTTTTTAACTTCTCGTCTGGTTGTATACAAAAAAATCAGAGTTATTCACATATTATGTGGAGTGGTACATACGATCATATTTATGCCACATAGTTTCAGTAATATAATATTCCATAAAATTAGCATATTTACATACTGAATGTCATGTTGTATAATGTGCACCTATATTTTTAAACTATATTTTTTATATTTTAAGTATATTGGTCATATAACGTGCATCGTTTTACGAAGAAGTCTGAAATGTACATGTGTAATGCTCTTGTCTTTAGAAATATATGTGAATGGGTGATTAAAGCATGGAATGAAAGTAAACCTAACACAAATATAAGTAATTTGAAAAATATAGTGCATCTAACAATCAAGATGGAATGGAAGGTATTTATTTATTTATGAATCTGAGTAACACTGATAATAAAAAGAGGAAATATAATTCAAAGAAGTACATGATGATATAACAGATGACGTACAGGACGAACTTGTTGTGTTATCCAGAGACGAAAGTTCATAATGTGTTTATGAACTTTCTTTAGGTATTATATTTATTATTTTTTTTTAAAAAAAATAGTTTTCAGATACATATAGAAATCTCATTATTTTATGCTATTTTTTTTCATTTTAAAATCAATTATTCTTATTACACCTGGCATATAACTTGTAACCGTAAATTTCTATCTTGTTGTCTGGGTTAAGAGTCGCTTTATATGCAGGATAATATGTTTAATGCACGCTTAATAATTACACCCACGCTTCATTAAAACGTGCTCTGTTCTTCTGAAAATAATAAACTAAAGTTAAACACATTCTCTTATACTTAAATAGCAATATACTTGAACGGGGATTAACAAGGATTACAAAGAATTTGATTTCTCAACTCTCTCCTTTCCTTGCTTGCATTTCCTTTCCGCGTTTGTTAAGTTCACTATTACATTATACAAGTCAAGAATGAGATTCCCGTTTGTTTCATCTCTCGAAATGAAGTATGTAGATTTATTATTACAAAAAAAGAAAAATTAATTTCAACGATCTCGTCTATATATATATATATATATATATATATATATATATATATATATATATATATATATATATATATATATAGTGATTTTTTTATTCATTACAAACTATCAGGATATCTAACTAAAGTTAGTTAAAATTAAAGCAGCATCTGGAAAAGGATTTCCATCCTCTGCATTCATCTCTCAGAACTGAAAACATCGTCTTTTGTATAAGGACCTATATGATAAATTGAATGGTTGCATTCAGTGGTTAGTTAAATTTCAATTCATAGGTTAACTCAATTAAGTGAATAGTTAATAGAATTTAGACAAATACACTGCATCCAATTTTTGCAAGATGCAACATTTTCAGTTTCAAAAGGTTAAGAGATGATCAAGGGGAATTAATATAAAATATTCATATATCCGCATCATTTTAATTCCATTTATTTCGTTAGCAACCATCGTGTTTTAACTGAACTGTTACATTAA
The DNA here is from genome assembly GCA_019973935.1 of Trichonephila clavipes. Lineage (NCBI taxonomy): Eukaryota > Metazoa > Arthropoda > Arachnida > Araneae > Nephilidae > Trichonephila > Trichonephila clavipes. The sequence goes on along the minus strand of BMAU01014636.1, from coordinate 26,556 downwards.
CAATTTGAAATATGAGACTTATAAATATTATTTAATATATGTTTTATGTTTATTAATATTTCAATGAAAATATGTTTCATATTTTTCACTAAGGATGCATTTCATCTTAATTTTTTTCCTAACACGTTTTATAGCGTAACGCATACTAACATAAATGTCAAGTTTACTTTTACTTTGATTTCAAAAAATGTGTCGTATTTACAGATTTTCTATTTCTTTCAAATATGACATTTAAATATTTAAAGTTAGGTCAAGAAATAATAGGAAAGTGTAATGAGAATATTGACGCAAACTCTATCAACAGTTAGTTTTATTGTCGCAATCCACTTTATACAACAAACATTGGAGGTCACTAATAATGGTGTACAGGATGTTGCCAAATTCAACCGTTAAACTCAGTGGGCGATGGTATGCAGCTTAAGGACAACAAATCACAATAAAAAATGGGGTGGCAAATCATGTTTAGTCAGCATAATTCGCAAAAACAGATATGAAGGGAGTAATTTCGAGTGGAATGAAAAAAGCAGTAGGAAGTATGAAATACATTTATCAGTCGTAAACAGGTTTACAATACCAGGAATGCATCACAGCTCAACGTCAAAAAATGCAAAGAAAAGTAATTGTCACAGAAACTGTTTGAAATGGCGGCTGCGTATGTCATTGTACTGCAGGCAATGAGTGTTGAAAGATTGTCGGACACGTTCAATCTCATTCAGTATGCTGGCGATGTCAGTTGAAACGGCGATAATCCATGCAATAATATCCTTCACTGTGGCCTCAGGCATATCATATACAATAGATTTTAGGCTGTCCCAGAAGAAGAAATTCAAGGAACTAAGGTCCAAGCAGCGTGAAGAACAAGCTATACTTCCGCCATGCCCAATCCACTTTCTAGGATATTTAGCATGGAGTTGGTTATGCACCGCTATCGAACAATGGGCTTTGGTGCTCTATCATACATGGACCAAATGTTCTGGTTTGCAGTAGCCGGTACTCCCTGCTGCCACTCTCGGCGAAAAGGACAATTTTCACAAGTCTGCAAAGTTTGAGAGCAATGAAAAATAATATTCTAACCCTGATATATCCTGTCACCATCAGTAAACCGATCTTTCATTAATGACTTAACACATTGTTTCTCAAACTGTGGGGCACGGCCCCTTGGAAGCGAGATAACTCTACAAGGAGCGCGCGAGCCTATTGAAAAGTCGAAAACAAAAGTTTATTTAAAAAATTATTAATTTACTGAAAGTAAACAAACAGAGTACTTTCTGATATAATAAAAGATAAAATACACAATTACTTATAAATGTATCAGTACTGTACAATGTATATTTTATTATTAATTTAACAAGACTAAGTTAAGAACCAATGTGATGATAATTATCAGTGACCCCATGCGCTTGTATGAACACTTATCTTGATAATTTGTACGGTTTATAATTCAATCCTTAACTGCCTGTTAAAAGTTACGCAATTCGCTTTCCAATCCATCGTGTACCACATAGACGAATGTATGTTGATGTTTTTTTGCGGGGAGGAGAAAAGAAATAAATAAGCAAAAGTCCTCTGAAATGCTGTCAAGGTCCTTTTATTGCATTAAAGCCCTCAGAATAATATCATGGGTCGCTGGGCACAGAAAAGATCGTTCTTCGGAAACAGATATATATATATACGTCAAGAAAATTAATACTTTGGCTGAGCGAGACGTTTATATACGTCGGTGACACATAAGTCGTATATTGTATCTTTAGTGTCAAAGTATAGTATTATTGAATTTAATACATCGTTATTGTTTGGAGGGGGAGCGATGCAAATGATGATTGAAGAGTGGTTTAACAACATATTATAGATGAGATAAATATTGTTTTCCTGTTCTGTAACCCTTTGCAGTGATAAAAGGATGAATCCCATTCCAACTAAATACTTCAAAAATCATTAAGGTGGCCGCGGTAGCTTAGTGCTCAAGGTATCGGCTTGTGGCTAGCATGTCATTATTTCGAGCACACTACCACTAAAGACAAGCCGTGTAGGGGAGCGATGCACAATTTATGTGTCGATAGCTGAAATGTCCTTCCGTGGTGCGGTGTGGTAGTTAGGAAGGAGCCAGTTCAGGTGTCGACCTCGTCACTTGACCATTGCTCTAAATAACGAGGTCCGTCGCAAAAAGACATCGTGTAGCTGAACAGTGCGACGTTAATATTCACTCACTCAATCACTTGGCCAGATCATTCATCCTGAACCTCCAGCCAGCACAACAGGTTGCTTGCATACTGGATGAATTGATTGATTGATTATTCCTTTCTTTTGAATATTAACGTCGCATTGTTCAGCTACACAAGGGCTTTGGACGACGAAACACGCAATTTTGAACCTTGGTCAAGTGACGTGGACGGCACCTGAGCTGGCACCCCTCTCCTAACTACAACAACACACGAACGGGAGGACGTTTCAGCTTCCGACTGATTTAACGTGCATAATTGCCTTACACGGCGGGTCTTTAGTAGTACTGGGCTCGAACTCGTCACAAGGCAAGCCACGACCCATACCACTTGGCTACCGCAGCTACAATTTGGATGAAAAACTTCATGTTGTTCCTGACGAATTATTTGCCTTTAATCATTTATAAAAGGTGTAAAGCAGCTGTCATATGCCAATAAAAAAATTTCCACATTTCTACGTCTCAGATTTGGCTTTATTTAACCCAAGCTGAACGATTAGTGTATATATAGCTGAGAAATAGGTTTCATGCGTTAGTTGATGATTTTTCTCCCAATAAACTTAGTTTCTCTTCGTAGTTCCCTGTGAGAGATCATTTTTCCTGAGGGTTTTTTTATCCCATTTTTTTCCTTACTATTCCCTCTTTATTTTCCTCACAAAACTTTTTACCATTTTTTGGGGGTCTGTGTCTTCTAGATGATGAAGCATTTACGCTACCTTTAGTTAAATATATCCTTTATATATCCTTATTACGTATCCTTATTTTTCCATTACTTTGTAGCATTAAAAAAATCTGCCCCTCTTAAACTAACAAACAGTTTTTGTTGATAGCTTCATATAAAAATTAACGATTAAATTTTTAAAACTAAAAGAACATTAAATTTAAATTATAGAGTCGATTACATTGATAAGTATTTTTTCTAAGTTTTATATGAATATTTCCTATAGTTGCAATTTACTAAACAACTAAACTCAGTGACGCAAAAGCCCATGAGGGCCAAGGTCTACTGTGCCCAACTCATTATTCGTGACCCTGGTCACTGAGATGCATGAGCAGATAATCAGATGCGGTGGTCAGTCTGACACTAATTCCCTCAGTGTTTAGTTCCCAAGCAATCTCGGTTCTCATTTATGGATCACCTGCAGGGATGAAAGGCTGAGTGTACCTTGCACAGCCTGGAATTTCAGCCCTACGCCTGTGGCGTCGAAGCGTGATAGTTGCAATTAAGAATAAAAGTAAAAAAGAAGAGTTAGATGACACACAAGTAATTAGCCACTATGTTTACTAAACATAAAAATGCGATATTTAAATTTATGTACATCATGGCAACAGGTTTGATCAGCCAGATAAATAAGTATCGGGAATTCTTTCTTCAAATCAGCAACAAAATATGGAAATTCTTGAAAAAAGTCCGCCAGGTGGCATTTCGTCCGAGTCCAATTTAGAAAATTTCATTCCAAAAGGCAATCCATGAATGAAAATTGTCCGCGACTGAATTTATTAGATTTTTTATTTTCTGAAATAAATCCCCGTGGAGGAAAACGAAAAAATTTTATGTCTCTTTCTCCGATGACCTACTTTCACAAAAGTTCTCATTTCCGGTCTTCTCTTCATCATAAAAGTCATCCTTTTAAATTTATTTTACAAATAATTTGGTGAAATTTTATATATATATATATATATATATATATATATATATATATATAATATATATATATATATATATATATATATATATATATATAAAAGGGAAAAAAACTTAATTTTTTTGTAACTTACTATATTGAATGAAACCCATTGAAAAGAATTTCATCATTTTGTTCAGAAAACTACAAAATAGCAAGAACTGAAGTATCGTTTAATGCTACAAAATGTGTTTTCCCTATGCAATATTATAGAAATACATAAAAGAGTTATTTCCAGATGAGGAATTCTTCATTCAGCGATGGTCTCAAGGAAGAATAATGGAAGACTTTGCTGATTTAATTTTAAAATAGATTCGAACCCCCATATCAGGAACCTCTATATTACGAATTTCTCTATATGGCGAACTTTTTCCTTGAACCAAGAGCATATTACGCTTTTCTTTGTAAAAAAAAACTCCCAATGACGAAGTGCATATTCTATATAACGAACGTTTTCTTTTCCTACTTTTGGGGTATTCTTGAACATTTCAAGTAATTCTCTCTTTTAACGCATTTTATGGTGGCCATAAATCATGAACTGGTTTTATTAGGTGCCTAAGTCGCTGAAAGCAATATATTTCTGGGCATTTCATCCATAAAGTGCAAACTTTAGCCCTTACTGTTTAGTTTACTGGATACATCTTCGATTTCCCTTTTCATCCTTAGTGGAGTTGTCTCGTGTCTTTGAATTAGCCTCTGATCATTTGTAGTGTTGATAAGTCATGCTGGTGACTTCGTTTCCTGTAGCTCGAAGTTAAGAGTTTGAGTTATAATCCTTGTAGCTAAGAGCTTGAGCATTAAAGAAAAAAAAAGTAATTCTTTAGGAATTGGATAAAGGCATCAAAGAAACTTTCCTTGCAGTTTTGCTCTCTTTTTTTTAAAGGTAAGGTAAATAAAATAAATATATAATAATTCATAAAAAAAGGTGAACCTTTTCCTTCTTATACGGTTAATACTCTCTATACTAATTAATAAAAATGTGATAAAAATATAGGTTGAAATAACGTTATGATGCAATTATTTTTCTAATTAAGTTTATTTAAAATTATAATAATTATTTTTTCCGAAATGTAAAATTTAAAAATGTGTTTTCTTTATTTTGTGTTTCTTTGATACGCTATTGCATTCAAGAAGGTACTCCTACAATTATTCAACAATAAATTTCATTTTATCCTGTGTGTTATATATATAATGCATGTAACAAAATAAGACATACATTTTTTTGTAAAACTGAACACTTTTTTTAAAAAAAAAATGAATGCTGGGTTTTTAGTTGAATTTTTGCATCTATGTGTCAACATTTTTTTTTACATAAATCCAATTAAGTTATTGTACATTCGATCTCTAAAGTTGATTAAACATCTTTAAAAATATCACCGAAAGTTAATGTCAAAAAAGTAATAAAAATAAAAGGCGTGCAGCTTTTAAAAGTTCTGAATTTTTACCGCAATTATTAAACTTTTTTAAATTGTGTGAATAACATGTGCAAAATTCCATCTCGTACCACTTTTTTGATTAGTAACATTACATAAAATACTAAAATATAGTTTGTAAATACATAAATAAAAAAAAATGTTGAAAGAGTACTGAGTTCTCTTAAAAGCGCTAGTGAGTGTCCATTGTGTTCGCCCTTTAAAGCCACGTGAAGGCTGTAGGTGAAGGACTCCTTAAGTCGGAACTGCGATCGAATGACCAGGACAAAATTTCAGCGGGAAAACCCCAGTCCTAACTTCTACAGTGAGAAGATTTCGAGCCACGATATATTTAACGTGCATCAATCCCTTTATGCAAAGCTCTTCAGTGGCATCAAGTTCCAAATGTGGTCATTAATTCGAGACTATTTCGACCACTAAGCTACCACGGCTACTCTATTAAGAGAAATATTTATCACTCCAAAAGTTATACTCAGCCTTTCTTCTTTGTATATCGCTTGATTTGTTAAAAAATCTTATTTTACATTGTTATCATTCTTGCTCTACTTTGATGTTAATTCTTTGTAGTCATATTATCTTATTTTTTATGTTTGGTTTTGTTGTTATATTACATTGCTTATTAAAAGTGTTTGTTAAATTGCTATTTTTTGCAATTTTAAATTTAAATTTAAATTTAAAAAAATGATTTAATTCTTTTATTGGAGTTACTTGACATGAAAACCTAATAGTATACCTAAAATATTAATATAAGTTCAGTATTTGTTACTGAAACTCTTAATTTTTGTATTATCTATCGCACTACCAACCTATCGAAATAATGGATTGTTTATAAAGTAATAGGTAATAGAATGAAGTACTTATCTATATACTGGTAGAATCCACACGCATACAATGGTCCTGAAGGATTAAATGATACTAAACGAAGGAACTATAATGTGTTAAAAGGAAAAAAGGGACAAACAGGAATATGGCCCAAAACAGTTTGAAAAGAAAGTAGATTCACATACCGAATATTATATTGAAAAATGGAAAAAAAAACATAGAAAAATGGAAACCCCTTCTTTGGCAACCATCCTAATGGGGAAAACCAATTACGTACATAAAAAAGTAATCAAAAATATACTTAATGCGGAATACTCTTTTTAATAAACTGTTCTGGTACAAACTTGACATCGTTATGGACATACGTATGATACACGCATCGTAATAATATAATCAGAAATTTAAATTTGATTGGTGTTGTTTCTCTTCGTTTTTTTGTCTAGAAATGAGCGTTATACGTCAGATAGTTCTTCAATTTTGAGCAGAAACGAATGACGGACGCATAAGAATGCAACTTTAATGCCGTCTTCGTAGAAGACGTCTTCGGGCGGCATCTCTCACGTACATCTCAATTACCAGCAGAAAAACCCTCTTAAAGAAGTTGCAAAAAATACATGTTTCGAGTTATTTTAGTATAAAACTGAAAAGTATTCTGTTTGCAGGCGAGCATTACAGAAAAACACGAACATTAACGAACAATACATTAAAACTTGAAATACATTAAAACTTGCGTTGTTGGACGCGCGGCATCTGTCAGATGCTAGGGTTCTGCCACCCGAAATATGAAACGAGACACCACACCCTTAGCACAGAGCTCTAGTGCGAGAAAAAGGGACGCTTTCTATCATACCATATCGGTGCGACACCAAATTTATGTTTGCTTTGCATCTCAGACATTGGAACGTCTAATGGAGGATTTTGGTGATACCGCTGGGAGGTTCTAGAAAAATTCCTCTTTACAGCCAGGTCCTCTCGCCATGTCAACACATCTTCGGTCCAATCCAGAAAGCTCTGAAGAGATGACGATTTCTCGACGATAATGAGGTCCAAGCTGCTGCTTAAAATTGGTTCCACAGCCAACACCGGAACTAGGTATCAATTATGTCATGGATGGCTGGAAAACTTGGTTCCTCCTACAAGGTGACTTTGTTTAGCCTATCTATTTCGTCTGTATAAATTATTTCCTTTGTATACTAAGTTATAATAATAGCATTATATATATAAAACATTTCACAAACCTATTTTAGTACCGCTGCATTTGGGAGACTCTTATACCACCAATCTACGGCCGCGGAAGCAGAGTGGTCAAGGTATCAGATCATGGCTGGGCCTTGTCACGAGCTCGAGCCCAGATCCACTAAAGACCCACCGTCTAGGGCAGTGACGCACGTTAAATCTGTCGAGAGCTGAAACGACCTCCCGTAGGTGTGGTGTGGTAGTTAGGAGAGAAGGGCTTCAGCTCAGGTGTCGTCCGCGTCACTTGACCATGGTTCAAAATTACGTGGTCCGTCGCTAAAAGCCCTTGTATAGCTGAACATTTCGACGTTAATATTCACTCACTCTCTATACCACCAATCTATGTGGGACACGGATTAGGAATATCTTTCATAGGCAATACACACTTTCACGCTTTGCATTTAATTTTAAGGTTTTTTTCTCCAAATGGTTCCACTTCCAAAATACATCCCAGTCACGTTTCGCTCTCTCCTGTCTGCTTTCTCGATGAGATTCTCTTCATCATTACCTGTCACCATTAATCTTCCAGGTAAAAGTAAAATAATGCGAAGAGTGATGTTCAATGAAAGAAGATGAAGTTAAATAGTGGGAGAAAGTTTCGACTTTCTTTCTCCCTCCTTTGCTACGTGCAGTGTCTTAGAGTTTCGTTTCTAAAGTTGTTTCTTGCCTCCTTGTCTGTTGGAACCTGAATATTTGATGCCTCTGCGAGAGTTCAAACTCCTGTTTAGTGCCTTTAGAATCGTCATCGCTCTGCCGAATAAAGCTTCGATTACCCTTAATGGTACAGGAACACGTTTCCATTCGAGTCCCTCCAAATGGACCTTTGAAGATGGAAGCCTCTCTAATAGTTATATTTCTTCATTCGGTTGGAGAAACACGCTTGATTCCTCTTAAAAAAGCTTTTCTAAAAGATTAAGATTTAAATGGTGCTTTTTGTTTGCGTTAAGTTGTTTAAAAATATTTTTCCCCTGAAACTTAATACTATGTTTAGAAATTAGGAAGCTTTTTTTTTTCAAATATTTTAATTGATTTATTTCACTCTAGATTAAATATATTGAGCTCTAATAAAAGAAATTAATTAAATGCAACAATTACTGAACACAAATAAGATTAAAATGTCTGACTATATGTTTGGAACTGTATTTTGAAAAATGGGTATAATTGAATATTTTTGTTTAAAAAAGTTTAGTGTCAGTTTACTTAGAATATACATATATCATTGTTTTAAGAATATCGTTACTAAAAAGAAGTATTAAATGCTATTTTTTGGGGGGAGGAGGGGGAAATGAAGAATGAGTAACTCGCATTTGTCAAACGGTTTCTTTTTATGAAAAAATGTTTCGATAATAATAATGTTTTGGGTATGTATAGCGAATAATTTTGAACAGAGACTGAAACAGGAATTTTGAAATAAATAATTTAAAAGTAGATTTATATATATATACATTCTTATGTCAATATGTAAGAAAGCAGAGATATTTTAACAAAAGGCATCGTCTATTACTTCAATCTGTAACAAAACTGAAAATAAAAGGAATTTTTCAGAACTTTTTGTACACACAGTCTCTGCACACAAATCTTATAGCAGTGATTCTGAAACATTTTTCCATTGAGGTTCACTATAACAATTTCAAAATTTGGCGGCACACTAACAATAAAATAAGTTTGAAAAAATTTTACTTATCTGCAATACATTACACACAATAATTGATGATATTTAATGCAAAATTTGAACTTGATAACTTTTCCCAATTCTTTTTATATTGGGTCGTAAAAAAGATAATGCCACTTTCCTTTTGTCATCTACATTTAAAAGTTTTGATTTTTTTCATTTTTATATTTGTTGATGGTGAAAAACCGAATTCACACAAATAAGATGTTGGAAATAGTAACAATGCTTTAAAGTATTTTTTGGCTATTATGGGGGTAGTAAATAGCCTCTAATTTCAATCCAAAATGAATTAAATTGAATCTTCCGATATTTTGAATTTTAATCTCCCTCATTACAGAGGGAAATTAGTATAAGTCAACGTATAAGTAAAAATATTAAAAATATTTGGCGTCACACTTCTTGAATTTGGAGGCACATAAAAGTGAAGTGGCGCAGTGGATTATAATCACTGTGTTACAGCTATATATAGGAAAAATTACATTTTTATTGAAATATTTTCTATAAAATCAAAATTTATTGAAAATGAATCCTTTTTTCACTTTTTCTGGAAAAAAAGGTTTTGAAAATATTTAAAGATAAATAACATTCATGAAACAATATGTTATATGTTTATTATAATTGATGTGAAAATATAATCATTAGTAAATTATTAATTTTTCCGCTTTTGAAAAATTGCAGTTGAGGATGTACCCAGATAACTTAATTCTTTCGATTCCAATAGATGGAAATTAGTACTAATGAATATTATTTTAAAATGCAGAAGTAAATTAAGTTGCTGGCTAAGGCTACACTGTACCCTTTTTCAAAACATTCTTTAGAGATAGTATAACAGTAAAAATAATTTATGTTTTGTATTCATATTATATTATTAACTTGCTTCTGAAAGCAAAGCGTCAGTCTGACCTGACGTTATTTTAAATAAGAATTTTTGAAGTTTTTTCAAACTTTTATAAAATACTCCTTTTTTAAAAAATGTTTGGCATTTCAAATGGTTTATATTTCTAAGATTATTGTGAACAAAAGTTAGTATGAGTTTGAAAATATTTTCCCTTGTTGATTTTTTATAATTATTTTTCTAACTAACCTTGGAAAAATTAAGAAATTTTTTCTATTTTAAATATAAAATTTTGACATTTTTTTAAAAAAATAACTGAAGATTTTTAACTGAAATCCACACTAAATTTTATAGAACAAGCCTTTATAAATAAGACTATATCTTGGACAGAAAAAAAAGCCTTAGGGATTAGAAAACACCTACCCGTTAAAAATTAAAAGTGAGAGAAAAACGCATTTAAAGTTTCTAATTGCATAAAACACAAAAACCTATTATGCCTATAAAGCTATATTTTTTTTTAATTTGCTACTTCCCAAACTATGTTCGATATCAAAACACTACTTAGCGACCATAAATAGCTATGATTAAAAACATTTTTGTATTCAAAATATATTTTTACATATTTATAGAGTGTTTGTTACGACGACAGATTATTCGGCCTAAACTTAACAAAATATTTTCATAAATAAATTTGAAACATAAAGCATTTATGTACTACATAATAATGATACTAACTTAGGTTGAAACTCCCCCGGTGTGTACATAAAATTTAATTTTATTATTTTAAAATTGGGAAAGTTCAGTATGTTTTAAAATTGTCCAAGAGCTCTTAAATACCATAGTATAATACTATTATACGTTTATAATATAGTATTGTACGTTTACTATAAAGTGATTCAGCACATCATGGAAATATTCAATTGAATCTACAATACTTGCATTCGCGGAAGTCTTATTGCAATATCAACTAAAGGGCTGGTTTTTATACATATCCTTTTCAGCAGCATTCCATCTGTCCCAAATATTGTTTCTCATAGCCACCTGAGAAAGATTAGGTCGTGGCATTTTCTCAACAGGAAAAAATTATCTAAGTTATAGAAAAATCTTCTAAGTTTTATAAACAATTTTTGAAACAAAACTTGGCCTTGAAATCAAATTTAATTAAGTAATTATGAGAACTCAAAACATATTCATGCAGAAATGAACATTCAAACTAATAAACCTTTCACACTGAAAGAGTTGATTGTGCTCTAAATTATTTTTGATTAATTCTATTTAAGAATGAAAAATGCTTTAAAATAAAACCTAAACCTCAGAAAACTTTAACTATCTTAAAAACTAATTTATTCACAGACCTGAAATTTCAGCTGGAAAGCTTCCGAATGATATTGTCCACAATACAATACAAAAAAATCGGTATTCCCGAAATTTGTATTTACCTGTGTAGCTTTAAGTTTATAATGCTGTTACAACAATGTTAACTAAAAATTAATAATGTTTAAATAAAAAAAATGCTATTTCTTTTGCATCACATCTTTAAATTCCTAAAAAACTCTACTAAAGAGTATTTTTAGTAAGAAAAGTTTACTAATTAAATACTAATGATAAAAAAATCGATTGTAATTACTTCTGTTATCTTTATTAGAATAGATTATTTGGTTTGCATAAGTACAACCAAGATTTTTTGAGACTATTATTGTATAAATACAAATAAATAGTCTTTTTCATTAGTGTCCCTTTATAAGTTTTATATATCCTTTATTAACCGGTTCTGGTTTGTCCGTACACGGTACGTGCTACCGAAAAGCTGGGCACAAATGTCTTGCAATTACACTTTGGGCGTACTGATATTTTCTTTTCTTTATTTGCACATACTTTTAATTATTATAGTGATATTAGTAGTGCTAGTGTTTTTATAAATTGCAGTTAATCCATGGTACTCGAATACTTCTCATCCCGGATTTTCATTGAAGTGAAGGCGACATATTTTCATTAAAGACAGGAATTTAGATCATTGAAGGCTTGCCAAAAAAAACAACGTGCAATTTGTTGCCTGAGAACAAACGAGAATTGAAAGATAATCCGAAATAGCCAATATTATCTCTGTCCCCATTGCTGCGTAAGACTTAATAAAACACCGTGTTTCAAATTGTGTGTGCATACAAATACACACACATTTTTATATATATATATATATATATATATATATATATACATATATGACATGTTTTTTTAGCAAGAATCAGACTTAGTTTTAAAAAGTATCTTTATTTGATGAAATCTATACAAGTTCTGACGTTGAGAGGAGAGAGAAAAAACAAAGCGACCGTGTGTTTTGAGTGGGTCAGCACTTAAAATACAGATGCGGTAAGTATCGCAGATTTCATGAGGGTACTGGAAAGTTAATTTTGACATAAAGGACAATTAAATATAATGATCTGTAAATAGACATATTTATTGGCTAGGCCATATGTTTGGAAGATACTTAAAGATCAAATGAAAAAAATATGAATTAAGTGCTGGATATGAAATTTAATCTTTAATCTAATTTAATTATACTTACATTTGCGCCCCCACAATTTTAATAGGGAGTCATGGCGTGGTTTTTCCATCTTAACAAACTTAATCAATTTTGAGCAAAACAAAACAATACATAACATAATTTGGAAACGCATATTACACAAAGTTGAAATATTTAAGTAACATGAATACAAAAATCAAAATGCTCTAAAATAAACGAAACTATAACAAAAAACACAGTAATGACTCTTCCAAAATATTAATTGATGAAAAGGAATTTCCGTACATATAACTGAAGATTAACTTGTTCAAATCTATTTGACATCCAGAATAAAAGTTCGCGCGTTTCCTCCTATTCCTTCTAAATAATAGAATCGTGTTATAGCTAGCAGATAGTGTTTTCAAAAAATAAATTTATATTGGAAAATAATATCATATCAAACAATAAGATATTAGATATAAAAATACATGATATCATATAAATGTTAAAATAATAATTTTGTATAAAAATCTACTCTGGTGCCATCGTAGTAATACCTTATAGTGTGACACAAAAATTTGCATACATGAAATATATTTTTTTAAAAAGATAAATCTATAGACACTAATAAAATAAAATTAATAATAATATGAAAACGGTGTACACACATAAGCAACAACTTATCTGTACTATTCAACAAAATGAACAATATTTAATTTCATTTGCGTTATAAAGTATAAGAATATTAAAATACAAAAATGATATTAATGAAGGAATAAAAGAATATAAGAATATAAGAGCTCTCCTTTTTTTATTATTTTTGAGTCGGAAAAGTGGACTCACTACCATAATCACATTTAGAATTTTTGTAAAATTTTCACAATATTCACAGTAACTTAACAATATCGCATAGAATAATTTTGAATCTTTCCGTAACCTTCTAAAAATACGTTTCATAGACAAAAATTCTTGAGTTTCTCTTGCATCACACATTCACTAATAAAACTGTATCACCTTACTTAATTTTGAACACATCTCTCTGAGAAATCTGCGTCATCAACTCACAGAAGTTCAGGGATGCTAATAAGAACACTATAAGAGGTGTTCATAACAAACTAAACACATTTGTTCTTTCTATGTTACAAGACATCTACAAAATGATAATGATTGTATTATCCCTTATCCACTGTATAATATCCAAAAATAAGCTTCAAGTTATTAAATTAATTTTGAATTTATATAAAGAAAAATTCGAGAAGTAGTGAATCTTGATATATGGCCGGTATATCAAAACACACAATTTAAAATGAAAAAAAATAAATGACATGCAATAAGGGTACTGCTGAATAAAATAATTAAGAAAACAATAAAATTAAGTGGAGAAAAAAATGCAACATTAGGCTATTTTTGTTTCTCACCAAAATCAATATCGTTAGTATTAGTACATTAGAGTCATTTCTCTAAGAACTTAATTTATATCTTTCAACTTTAAAACGCTAATTTCACTCATATATGTTAACTCAATCAACATATTAAGATAAAATTATGAGAAGTGCATAAAAATAACTCAAACTTTTGTATACTAAAACTCATACACTCTGATTTCTCAATCAAAGTATAAGCGATATCTCCTTTAATACAAAATATACTATAAAAGTTAAATATCATAGTACAATACTTTTCTCCGAAAAGTTTTGTTAAGCAAAACTTAGTTACTTATGTGTTACGTAAGAGGTTTCTTTTAGTTATTTTCCTATTATCTTTATTATGGGTATTTTGTTGAATGTAATTCAACTGAAAATTCTCAGGTGGATGAAAATGTCTTAAATGGACTGAATGAACCAATTCAGTGTCAGTTTTATTAAGGCCATTGGGTCTATCTATTTCATATAATACATCAGAACATTTTCTTAAAATGATATAAAGGCCTGATTAAGGGGGACTTAATTTCCTTGTATTGGGGCATTGAAATTTCTCATACATTTCTAAGTTACCAACCTTGAAATCAGTTTCATGAAATTTTTTATCATATCTAAATTTATTTATTGTATAATATGGTTCGGTTCTTTATTTGGCTAATTTTCTTGCTTCTTCTATGGGAGGATATATCTCATTATCTTTTAATGGAATCTCGAAAGGTTAATAACCATACATTAAGTAGGTTGGAGGAAAACCTGCTATTGTATGTGGAGTTCAATTATACTCATGCGTTAACCTATATCATGGGACTTTATTTGAACTGTTACTTATTTCACACTTTAAGCTGGTAATTATGGTTTGATTTACATGTTCTACCGTGCCATTGGTTTCTGGTGTGTGAGAAGAATTTAATAATTGGGAGACATTGTTATGTCTTAAGAAATGCTTAAATTTTCAAGAGGTGAACGCAATATTTCTATGACTTAAAATGTTTATCGGCATATAATTCTGAAAGATTTGTCTTAAACAATTTATGTTTAAACAATTATGTATCTGTAGTTGCCTTTTTTAGAGGAAAAGTCCAAATGTACCAAGTCGCATGATCAATAATAATATGAAAATATTTTTAACAAAGTTGTAATAATTTAAATCACCTACACCATATATTGATAAAAGTTCAAATAGTTTTTCACAAAGGGGAAGTGATTGCATCAGTCCGTACTTTTTCTGATGTGACTTCTTATTTATTTGACAAGTTTCACAGTGTTTCACATAATTTCTTAGATCAGTAATAATGTTTATCCAATAATATTGTGTTGATATTAATATTAACATGGTAGCTACACCAGAATCACTGAATTTTAAATGAGTTGTTTCCCTTAATTTCAATCTTAGAGCTTTGGGTACAATTATTTTAGCTAAACCTTGTCTTGTTACTACAAAAATGCCATCTATCTTAAAACATTTAGGAGCTGATATATTTTCTATATTTTGAAAATGACTTATTTCATTAATATCTAATAAAGGTTCGGGGGTGTATTAATTATATGATAAGCAATAGGATTTCTTGTTAAAATATTAGCTTCAATATTATTTCTCTCTCTCTCTCTCTCTCTCTCTCTCTATATATATATATATATATATATATATACATATAGTGCTACTTTTCTTATATTGTATATCAAAATTATACATATAAACTTTTAAAGACCATCTAAAAAGTCTACCCGTGGGATTTTTGAAATTTTTCAGCCAAACTAATGCATTATGATTGGTATGAACTGTGAAAGAGATCCATAAAGATAGGAATGGAATTTATCTTAGCTATCAATTATAGTTAAAAATTCTAATTCAGTTATTGTATAATTAACTTCATAATTTCTCAATCGTCTCGAATGGAATGCAAATGCGTGTTGATTTCCTTTGGGTTTTTGTTGTTTGAGGATGCATGAGATCGCAGTTTTCGTTGCATCTACATAATAATGGTATGGATAATTTGGATTGAATATAGCTAAAATGGGCTTTGAAATTAAGTTGTCTTTATGTTTTTGAAAAAAAATTTGACATTCTGGGGTCCAATTTAAATTCTGATTCCTTTTAAGGAAGATTATTTAAGGGCATTCTTACGTTTGCATATTGAGGAATGAATTTATAATAGACATTAATACTACCAAGAAATCTTTGTAAATCATTTACATTTCTAGGGGGTAAAAGTTTTTTTAATTATTTCGACATTTGTGTTATTTGGAGTGTATGACCCTTGTTTTATTTCATATCCTAAGAAATCAATTGTATTTTGACCAAACTTACACTTTGAGAATTTTAATTTAATATTTTCTAATCCACAAATTTTAAAAATTTCCACTGAATGTTTTGCATATTCTTCAATTGATTCCGAAAAGGCTATTATATCGTCAAAGTAATTTAATATAATTTTATTTGGTATTTATTTAAAATCTGTCTAATAGCTCTTTGAAATATAGCTGAGGAGTTTTTATATCCAAAATACAAACGATTAAATTGAAAAAGACCGTAATTTGATGTAAATGCAAGTTTTTCAGATTCATTATCATCTAATTTAATGTACCAATAACCACTACAGAGGTCGATTGTTGAGAAAAATTTTGCATAGGTTAATTTGTCTATGTAAAACTGCATCTATGCGGGGAATTGGTTCTTCATCTAATTTTGTGATAGCATTTAGCTTTCTGTAATCGATACCTAATCGTGTACGAGCATTATCCTCTTTTTTAAAAGCCAATGTTATAGGGGCAGCGTAAGAACTATAAGATGGTTTTATTATTCCTGCTTTCAATAATGCATCTAATTGCTTTTTTTATTTCCGTATCATATTTAAAAGATGTCCTATATGGTCGATTTGTAATGGGTAATTCTGAGGTAAGTATTATTTTAGGAGAATTACATTTTAACTCGACCGCATCAAGCTTATTTTTAGCAAAAACTTGTATATATTTATCAATAATAATATTAATAATATCATAATCACTCTTAGGAATTATTTCTATATTAAGATATCTGACTACGTTCGGAACCGTGATTTAAAAAAAAGCGCATAAATGGATAATTTTCATGATATTTAGGTGTTACTCAGATTAGAATACATGCATAAAATTGTTTTAAAAACATTTTGACAAAAAATTTATTTAAATATAATATTTTGCAAAAAATTAACTTAGAATAATCTGTTTTTCTCCAAATGTTCTCCTTTTGTGAAAAATGGTTCTATTATAATAATATTTTTCCTGTATACAGCTCAGACCTCTCTACAGAGGCTAAAGTAGAATTTTAAAAAAAATTCACATTATTTTCAGAGTTACCACTAATTGAAATAATTATTGCCATTTTTTTTCTTAAAATTGCTCCCCTCTGTTGTCGTAAAATATGAATAAACCCACTTCTAAGTTATATATTTCAAAAAATTCTAGTTGAGCCTCTGAACAGAGGTCTGAGCTACATACAGGCAAAATATTGTTTCTAATAGAATCATTTTTCACACACAAAAGGAGAACATTTGGAATAAAGATTATTATAAGTTAATTTTTTGCCAAAATATTGTATTTAAATATTTTTTTTTGTCAAAATGTCCTTAAACCAATTTTATGCATATATTCTAATCTAAGTGACACTAAATATCATGAAAATTATCCATTTATGCGCTTTAAAAATCACGGTTCCGAACGTAGTCGGATACCTTAAACACATTTTCAGTTTTCTTAAATATAATTTTATTATTAATAAATTTAAGAGTTTCATTTTCTTTAATACTTTTCTTAGAGATTCATAATTTTTTTTCGTCTTTGAAAAATTTTATATTCACTAAAATTAATATTTAATTAAAAAATACTCCTAGTTTTATTGCAAATTATTAAATATTTCAGTTCTACATTTACTATGAGGAATTTAATATCTTTAATAATTTCTTCTATTTTCAGTTTTAAAGTATTTGGCGCACTCACCTAAATTTGTCTATTGATGGTGGTAATTTTTGTTTTGATATACTACACATTGTGGTGTCCATTTATTTGTGATATTATATTTTTTGGAATAATGTTGACACTTGATCCTATATCCAAGAGGATTTCAGCTTGTTTGAAGTTGATTCTTCCCTGGATGATCATAAGTTCTCATGTTTGATGAGGTTGGAATACCGTATTATTGTTTTGTGTTCTTTGACGGGTATAGAACGTTGAGTCATCCGGTCGCAAAACTGCTGATCGTTGCGGCAATCGTTGGTTTCTCAGAAACATGGTTGGCCGCTGAAGAGAAAAGGACGGTGATGATAAGAAGGTAATGAAAGCTGAGGAGAGTATACATTGTACCTTGAACCGGTTATGATATCCGAGTGTGTGTTCAGATTGATTATTTCTCCTATTTCATCTTCTATACTATTTCCTATTCGCAGATTGACTCGTATGGGGAAGTATTCTTGTCATTGGATACTTTGGGTATATAACTTCATTCCTATTTGATTTTTCTTGGATATCTAAAAGTTTCATTTTTTTCTTCGGTTCCTCTATGCTGTTGCAGCTTTGTAACTGTATTTCTATGGATCTATTTTCCTTTAATTCTTTTATGATGTAATTTTTTTCAGCTTCTTCCATGTTTATTCGGGATGTGATTCCTTTTATTCTGTAGAAATATTCTATGTGGGTCTCTTTTGATGGTTTTTTTTCTGTTTTAGATAATCGAAGATGAATCTCCGCTGGATTGACTTGTGTTCCGAATTCGCGTATTAATTTATTTTTCAGTTCGTAAAAGCTTTTAGAGATCAATTGTGATTTGATGTAAGTCTTCACAGCTCCATCTACTAGCTTGGTTATAAATAGGATACTCTGTTTCTCTGTTATATCGAAGGAATCACACGTACTTTCAAAATTTCTAAGGAATGTTTGGATGGGCATTTCCAGATTATATTTTTGGAAAAAAATCTGTAGATCTTCAAATCGAATAACATTTTTTTAATAATGGTTATAGGTTGTTTTAATTTTTTTTCATCTGCATCTCTATTCTCTTCTTGCTTAATTTTATTTTCGTTCTTTGCTTCCATTTTTGAAACATAAATTTCTGAAATTTTGTTAGGGGAAAACGATGATTCTGATTCTTTGGTGGTAAGAGCGATGTTCTTCCTGGGATTAATAGCACGTTTCTTCTTTTTCCGTACCATTCTTTTTATTTCTGGCAACCCGATATCATCAACAAAGATATGTAGAGTGCCGTCAGTGTTCCATCAAATTTTCCATATAAGTTATTATGTTCGTTGGTGTTAATTTTTATATTAAAATTATTTAACAAAAAAATATTAGTTTTACGTTAGGGTTCAAAATTTATTCGCAGACAGAATCCTGCCGGCTCTAATTCTGATATGCATTTTGAGCCAGAATCAGACTTGGTTTTAAAAAGGATCTTTATTTGATGAAATATATACAAATTCTGACGTTGAGAGAAGAGAGAGAAAAAACCGCCACCGTGTGTTTTAAGTGGGTTAGCACTTAAAATACAGAGGCGGTAATTAACGCGGATTTTATGGATTTATTTGAAAGTTAAGGCTGACATAAAGGACTATTAAATATAACGATCTGAATTTAGACATGTTTATTGGCTAGGCGTTATGTTTGGAAGAAATAAATGGGTGATTAGTTTGACACTGGAAGATCAAATGAAAAAATTTGGGTTAAGTGCTAGATAGGGAAAATACTTTTAAATCTAATTTAATTATCCATACACACATATATATATGCCCATTTAGGGGGGGTCACAATTATAAAATAAGAAAGATTGTGAAAACTTTAAAATGGAAAATTTGCAATAAAATTCTTCGATGTTTGCCTTGTGTAAAGTATTGTTCTTTGTTATATGCTATAAAAAATGTGCCATTTTCGAACATTTTGGGTAAGAAAATTGACCACTTTAAGATAAAAAAATGTAGTTCCAGGTTTGGCCAAAAAATTTAAGTTATGCGATATATATTTTCCGTTTGTGTATGTGTGTGCGAAAGTTGTATTCTGCATCTTATAAAATATCATTGATTTTGAAACTAAAATTATTAAGAATATTAATAATTAGAATAACAACGTAGAATAAATCATTCTAAAAAGTTTGTTTCAAAAGAAATACTTTTTGCATAAAATATATCTTAACTATAATTAGTTATGCTATTTCAAGAGGAAAATCATCTCACAGAAAATCTTGCTAGGAAGATATATAATTTCATGACAATAAGAAATGCTAGAATTTCTACAGAAAATTATAATAATGTAATTAATTTCGTATGAGAAAGAGAGAGAGAGAAACAATTGTAAGCGATTTCTATAAATATTCATTTGAAGAGCAAAAATATATACCATGCTTATAATATATAAGTATGGTACATAAACGTTAATATTTCGGAAACTTATTTTCAAAATGTAGATAAATGAAGATCTTTTATAAAATAGCACTTTTCTCTCAGTTTTAAATGGGTATAACATATCGTGTAATGGTAATTAAAATGTTAAAAAAATACCTTCAGAATCATTTATTTCCTTTTCAACACGATAAAGGAATTGTAAATATCAATGAAGCAGCTAGTCTTTCAAACCCTAATTGATAATTATATTATATTGAATTACATCATTTCTACATATTGTCCTTTCGTGCCGTTCTTTTGATGAACCTAATATTAGCGCTTCCTCTTGCTAATTTTTATGAACACATATATAATTAAACCTTTATTTGATTAATTTCGTTCTTTGATCTATTTTTATGTAGGGAAGGTTAAGATCTTATAAAGCTAGTTTAACCCTACTTTGCCGTCTTAAGTCGTTGACAGCTCTAGAAAAATAAAAATCTCTTATATGTCTTTTATTTTTTCTTATATTTAATTTTTTTTCTTTTTATATTGAATATCATTTATGTAGTTGTAATAATATCTTAAACGGTATGATTTTTTTCTATTACAGTTTTTCAGTGGATTGATGATTGATTCTGTTAACTAATGGGCTGAGTATTCAATTGTACTCATTTGATTCTTTAGACACCAAAAAAATAAACAGCCCTGAATTTAAGCACACAGAAACTTTGCTGTTTGGTTTATCAAAGATATTTTTTCCTCTTTCACTCACAGTGCCTAATTGGTAATGTGCATATTATCTAGGTAATTCGTAGATTTCTCAGGTACTTCGTAAACTTAAAAAGAAATTAATCCTTTTAACGGCACATTAATTATTACGCATATTAATGGATTTCTGCACTTCAACGATAACACACACACACACACACATATATATATATATATATATATATATATATATATATATATATATATATATATATATATCGTCGGCCTAGTTATCAGAATGCGTTTAACTCCACAAAAAATTGAAACACTTTTAATGCCATCTTGTTGAGTGTTATGAAGCCCAAAAATCTAAAAATAAATTCTAAAATTAAATTTCGTGATCAATTTACCACTAGACTTATAATTGAACAGAAATAATTGTCGTGCATGGTAAAAGAAAACAGTCTTTACTTGTTCCTGTAAAGTTCATCCAGCATTCTGAAAATTAGGCGACGATATAGTATATATATTCACATAAAGCAATATTTTATTATTCAAATTTAATGGTATTATTATCTCTTGAGTAAAATATAAATGGAACATATTTTGAAGTTTTCTAAAATATAAAGAGTGAAGCAGTTGTTTTTCCATGGGATTTACTCTTTTTGTAAGAATAATAATCAATTATTTCCTTTTAGAGGAACTATTTTTTCTATCAAAAATATCTTTAATATCTATTCGCTGTAAATCAGATATTGACATTTATTTCGAGGCAACAGCAAGGAAATAGGAAACATCTAAAAGTATGCCATGGATAAAGAGTCGTAAAACCCTGATCTCTTTGCCGATCATGGGACAACGTAAATTTATGTCAAAAAGAAATAATGAGATCATATTTTTAGGAACATTTGCATACGCTGTTTAATTAAAAACATTTTCTAGCTGCTTTTTTGGAAAACATTTCTTGCAGCTATCCCAGGAGAACAAAGTGATAAACTTGTTTCAGGAGATAGTTTCTACAGTGAATATTAAAAATATGATATATATAATAATTTCCTTTCATGTTGTCGTTTAATAAAAACAAAATTTTGAGTTGCGTATTCTCAGTAAATACAGCCTTATAAGACATTCAAAACAGCTATTAAAAATTTGATGTTCTTAAATATGGCCGTGTAGTTAATCCAATTGTTTTTTTTTATCAAAACCTGAAAATATGCCATTTATTCAATAGTTAACAAATCTCAAATTATAATTAAACTGTTAGTCTAAAAAACTCAAAATTTAGCAATAATAATCGAAAGGTCGTGATATGAAATATTTGTACAAGAAATTTCTAAAAATATTGCTTTTTAAGTAATATATATATATATATATATATATATATATATATATATATATATATATATATATATATATATATATATATATATATACATGATACGTTTTGAGCCAAAATCAGACGTTATTTTGAAAAGGATCTTTATTTCATGAAATCTATACAAACTCTGATACTGAGAGGAGAGAGAAAAAAGAACGCCGTTTGAAAACTAAGTGGGTTAACACTTAAAACACATATGCGATAATTATCATGGATTTTATGAGTTTATTTGAAAGTTAATGCTGACATATAGGGCTATTAAACATAACGATCAGGACTTAGAAATGTTTATTGGCTAGGTCATATGTTCGGATGAAATAAATGAGGGATTAGTTTGATACTTTAAGATGAAATGAAAAATATGAGCTAAGTGCTAGATAGAGAATTTAAATTTTAATCTAATTTAATTATCTTTACATTTGCCCCTAATTTTAAAAGGGAGTCACGGCGTGGTTTTTCTTTCTTTACAAACTTAATCAGTTTTTAACAAAACAAAACAATACTTGACATCATTTGGAAACGCATATTACGCATAGGAGAAATATTTAAGTAATAGGAATACAAAAGTCAAAATGCTCTAAAATAAACGAAACTATAACAACAAACACAGTAGTGACACTTCCAAAATATTAATTCATAAAAATGATTTTCCGTACGTATAACTGAAGATTAGCTTGTTCAAATATATTCGACATCAAGAATAAGAGCTCGTGTTTCCTCCTATTCCTTCATATTAATTGATTCGTATTATATCTAGCAGATAATGTTTTCAAAAAAAAATTTATATAGGGAAATAATATTATATCAAACAATAAGATAATAGATACAAAAAACATAGTATCATACAAATATTAAAATACTAATTTTGTATAAGAAACTGCACTGGCGCCTTCGTAGTAATACCTTACAGTGTTACACAAAATTTTGCATACATGAAATAGATTTTTAAAAAATAAAAAAAATATATAGACACTAATAAAATGAAATCATTAATGATATGAAAACGGTGTACATAACAACAACTTATGTGCACTATTCAACACAATAAACAATATTTTATTTCATACGCGTTTTAAAATATAATAATATTTAAATATACAAATTATAAGAATATATAGGAATAAAATATAAGAGTTATAAGAATAAAAGAGCTGTTTGAATAATTGCGAGTCAGAAATGGGGACTCTCTTATATCATCAACTTTAGTATTTATGTAAAATTTTCACAATATTCACTGTAACTTAACAATATCGTAAACAATGCTTTGAATCTTTCCGTAACCTTCTAAGTTTTCCTTTCATAGACAAAATTTTTGACTTTCTCTTACATCACACATTCACTAATATAAACTGTATAACACCACGCAATTTTGAACACATCTCTCTGAGAAATCTGCGTGATCAAATCACAGATGTTCAGGGATGCTGATAAGAAAACAATACGAGGTTTGCATACCAAACTAAACACATTTGTCCTGATAATGTTTCAAGACATATGGAAAAATTTAAAATGATTGAATTATCTTATATCCACAGTATAATATCTAAAAATAAACTTCAAGTTGTTAAAATTAATTTAAATTTAGATAAGGAAGATTTTGAGAAACAGTGAATGTGTGTGTGCTGATATGTGGCCAGTCCATCAAAACACAAAATTTCAAATTGAAAAAAACTAAATTACATGCAATAAAGTTACTGAGGAAAAAAATAAACAAATTAATAAAATTCAGTGGAGAAAAAAGAATGCAACAGGACGTTATTTTTGTTTCACATCAAAATCAATAGCATTAGTATTACTACATTGGAGTAATTTCTCTAATAACTAAACTGATATATTTCAGTTTTAAAACACCAATATCTATCATACATGTTATAACCCATTCACAATTTTAAAATAAAATAATGAGAATTACATTAAAATTTCTCAAAATTTTGTATAATAAAACATGTACAATCTGCTTTAATAATTGAAAGTATAAACATTATTTCCTTTAACACAAAATATACCATAAAAGTTAAATATCGTAATATATTACTTTTTTTCTAAAATTCAGTCAATTATATGTTACTAAAATGAAAACTTTTAATTTTACTGACCTTTATTTCTTCATAGCAGAAATTTTTCCATCTCGGTAATCCACATGTTGTTGTCCAATGATTTGGTGTAGTAATTTTTATCCAGGTGGGTCTTTCAATTTTGTATCTAATATTTTTCCTTCACTATTGTAACTGTTGGGAAATTAATTCACTGTATTATTGGAATTAGTTCCCAATATCATTCGAAAAAGAAGAATATATACATATTTCCTGACGGAAGAAAGCGACGTCTTTCTTCACGATGTTAGGGGATTCACGCTTCCCCTTTTTTTTCTCTCCATTAGAATGTATCTTCCACTCACGGTAAATTGAATGACCTCTTCAGCAAAGACAGAAATATCGTTTGGCGGTCGACTTCGTCCTTCCTGGTATTAAAAATCGCGTTTCTTCTTTTTCCTTACCATAGAGCTTTCCTTTTAATTCCGGGAAGCAGACGTATTCTGCAAAGATATATACAGCGCATTCGAAGTTCCTTCAAATTCTCTACATCATTTATTACGGTCATTGGTGTCTTTTTCATTTTAAAATTATTTTAATATTAAGATAAGTTCTTTACGTTAAGATTCGAAATATACTTGCAGATAGAATCCTGCGGCTTTAATTCCAACATGTTTTGAGCCAGAATCAGACTTAATTTTAAAACGGATCTTTATTTGATGAAATCTATACAAGCTCTGACGATGACTCACAGTTTACATTTTTTCCACACACATCTTGAACATCTTACACATTGTTGACAACCAACCAAATTAGAGCCTAGCAAATTTACATTTTTGACAATCAACCAATTCAAATTCTACCGTATTTGATTGTCTTTTTTTATACCTGTCTTTGCTGGCTGGTTTAAAAGTCAGCTCAAAAGATGTGTTTATGCATTTTCGAATTTTTTAACTTGGTGAATAATCGATTTTCATTAATGTCAAGACGCTTGATTCTCCTCGTAAAAGCTCTGTGAGTAAAGAAATTTTGTTAAATTATTTCTTGAAAGATACTTTTCTTATGTAATTGTTTTAGCATTTTTCTTCTTTTCTTACATAATTATTTTGTGATTTTTCTGCATTAAGAGTTTGGGAGAGTTTGTTACATAATAGTAATGAGTGGTTTTTTCATACTCTCTGAGTTATCCAAACTCTGAAGCTTTGTTTATTTCATTTTATTTTGTTTTCCTACCGAGTTGCAAAGGGGGAAGGTTGGCGCCTTCAAACTAGTTTAACCCCACTTATTCGGTCCTAAGTCCGAAATTGCTTTCTGACTCGCTAGGTTCTTCTTTTTTGTAGTTTCTTTTTTTATTTCTCTATAATTTTGTTCTTCATGTTCAGGTTTTATATTTTTATTATGCTATTTCTTGTTATGTTCTTTATCTATTATTTCTTATTTTTGATATATAATACATATTTCTTTATATATATTTTATGCATTCATTTGGCGGCTTTGTGCCTATCTATGTATAAATCTATTTCCTAATGAGATTGTTCAGTTATGGATGTAGTCAATATAGAGTATGTTTGCTTATAGCGAATTTTGAAATCGCCATTAGATTCAAAATCTTGTCTATGAATGTTTTTCTTTTATGAAGTTTAATTTGGCTTTGTTCATTTTCCTTGTGTGTCTATCTTGTTTATATAAAAATATTATGCCAACTTCGGATTTTGTGCCTATAAAGTAATTGTGGATATGTTGTCTATGAGTGGATTAGATTTTTTGGAGTTATTGCTCGTTGTTTCACTTTATATTATTGTGATTGAAAAAAATTTTGCTAATGATGTTTTATTTGGATCTTTTCAATGTACCTTCAACTTTTAAATAACTATGAATTTGAAAAATAACAAGTTTTATGCGACTGGCAATTTGTTATACCAGGGTATGACATTGCTCGGTGGTACAGTATAATGGTATCTGTACCATCATCATCCATCTACCATTTTATGAGCCCTTATATAGAGTTTTGGAATATATTTAGGTATGGCTTTAGAGATAGTTGTGGAGATGGGCATAGAGGTTCTGAGTTGGCATATAAAAAAACTATAAATTTTTTTAAAAATACAAAAAATGTATGAATTGTTTTGGTAATCATAATTTTCTGCTTACCCTTCTGTATCTAAACATTGTTGTGTTAGAATTTTTTAAAACTCGAATTTTTTGGAACTCTAAATATAAGAATTTATCTCGTACAGCAAAACGAAATATTCATATTTTCGATTGTAT
>BMAU01014635.1:0-51327 GCA_019973935.1 Trichonephila clavipes | reverse complement strand
TTACGTATTGCTCGGAAACAAATATTTTTATTAGGGTCTAAATAAGCAAGAATTACGAGAGTTATGTATCAAGGTTTTTTAAAGACCCTATTTCTATTAACATTTACAACTATTTATAATTATTGAATAGTATTTTTATATCGTTAACCTTTTTTTTGGAATGGGAAAGAAGGATTAGTTTTTGTAATCTTAAAATTTTATATGCATATTAATCTCATTAATTTATTTCAATTAACTTCAAAATCAATCATTATAAAAAATTCTTCACACAAAATAGTTATGTGATTTTTTAAATGAAGTGTATTAATATTAAAATATTCTCAAAGTTTATATGGAGAAAATGTTAAGAGTTTCTATGGATTTTAAACACAAAGTGATGTTTTCTTTGTCTCGCATTCTAAGTGAATAATAAGGTTTGATTTCATTACATATTCTGCGTTACAAGAATAGTATTAAATGCATGATACTTTTATATTTACTTTTTAAAATAATTCCATCTAAATTTTTCTGTTGCAATACTTATAAATTTATCACTAAAAACTCTTTATTTCTATCATAAAAACAAGAATCTTGTTTCTCGATGTTTCACGCTGTAGCATACAGTTTTGCTGATTAGTAATGCGTGAGAAGAGGTTAAGGTTGCTTAAAATATATAAAAGTATTATCTAAATTGTTCTTAAATTATATGGATAATTAAAATTGTGTCAATGCTGTGCGTTTAAAGTCTAAGTAAAAAACAGCTTAGTGAGGGTGATAATAACTTTGAACTTAATGTGATATTTTTGCATTTTTTAAATTAATCTGAAATGCTCTTGAACGTATTATCTTGAACCTGGTACCATTGGCTAATAAAAACTTAGTACTTTTAGTGTCAGTATTTTATTTTGTCTTATGAATATTCAAAGAACTTTTGTAAAATCTTTAAAAATGTATAAGGACTGTAAGTTTAAATCAGAGAACTCTATGACTTTTTAATTGAAATTTTTGTTCAGCGATAGTTTTTTTAACTGGTGTTGCTTTTAATGTTATTTATCAGCACATGGCTGCTGAATTTGGCTCATCAAAAATATTTTCTAGCAAATAAAAATTATCATTATAAATATCAAACTTTTAGTACTTAAGGATCAATAATATTTTTAGCCTAGAACACCATTTACAAATAGACACACTAAATCAAAAATAACACACCAAAAACAAATATCGCTTAAAAATTAATTCTACTAACTGTAACGCTTTTAATACTGAAAAATAACAAAAACGATTAAATTAATAAACGCCAAATGTACCATAATGGGTCAATCAATCTACAGTAGACATATGATTAAAAAAATTCTCATGTATGTTACCGCTTTTAATCTTCTTTATTTCTCTCCTCATTGCTTATTCTACCACAAATATGCCAATTCTTCATCACGCATTTTTACTTTTGCTTTAATTTATTTTGATAAATACATGTAATCTATCACTTTTCTATGATTGATCATTTGACCAGGAGAAAAAAATGCCTTAGGAATTTATCAGATCAAAAAAGTAGGATGTGTGTGTGCCCATTCTACATAGATTGTATATTTTTCTTTTAGATTTCTTAAAAGCCTTTGGAAATAAAATTCAAATAAAAAATAATTGCGAGTTAAGTTTTCGATTAAGTGCATAGAGTTCAATAAAGTTCATGTTTAAAGCCTTATCTTGAGGTAAGATAAAGTAAAGGGAATATTCTCTTATATATATGTACATTAATGTTTCTCTTCCTCAGAAAATGTAAAGAATCAAGATACGATACCTTTAGAAGAAATAAATGATATATTTTTAAGAAAATTTACGAAGCTGAGCTTTGAAGCAGATGAAGTAAAAAAGTATATCATTTGAGGATGATAAAGATGTACTAGGTATTAATTTGCAAATAAAAAACATTGAATAGAGAAATACGAATATGCATGGAGACGAAGAGGAATGAGATTCTTTTTTAAAAATTTTGAAGATAAGATTGGGAAAATGATCAATATGTTTTAATTAGCTGAACTTTCGGAAAGAAATGCTTCACCTGAAAGAGGGGCTTCCCCTTTATAATATGTTTAAGGAGAAAAAAACCGGGTCTAAAGGGGTGTACAAAAAATAACAGTATCTGAAACCGGTCATTTCATCGGATATTGTACTAATAGGTATATAATAAGCATCAATACATTTAGGGCTACTTAATTATTTGTAATTCATTCAGATGAAAATTGATATTCATGGTGATTGGTATTTGAAGTCAGGTTTTACTTAAATATATTTACTCCAAATTTGATGTATTACCTTTCACCTTAATCGCAACTAAAAGCTAACTCTATCATTATTTTACCATAAATAGTTTATTTATAAAAAAAATACCATTTAAAACTTACACACATATTCTCTACATCTGCTGCGATTTTTCTATCGAATATATAATTTGGTTTTTTAATAGATTGTGATAATTTTTACTTTTGTCTGATGGTGCGTTGTGAAAAAATCTATATTTTGTAGATTGCAGATAAAAATATCTATTGACATGAGCATAATTTTTTTGTGTCAAAAGAAAGTTTATAGCACAATTGAACTACTGAGACAAATCAGAAACTGCACGAAAAGAATAGAAACATTTCCCATCGATAAAAAATTGTCTCTATTTATGAATGGAAGTGAATGAAAAAATAAACACAAAAAAAGTGTATAAGTAAATGTTATGACTTAGCTAGGTGAAAGTTGTGATGTGTCAGCATATTGCCCAGAAAGTAGAACAGAGAATAGACAATAAATAATACTTATTGTAGAAACAAAACAAAACTAAAAATCCTCGTTGCGTCATCTCCATTATTTTTGAAAATACAAGTGAATGTTGTTGTGATCTCAAATTTATATAACCTGGCTGTATTTTAATCGAGAATGCGTATACTACTTTTAGATTATATCTCTTTTTGTTATTGTTATGACCATGATCCTTTCCTTTATTTAAATTTTATAAGAGACTTGAAAACTTTTTAACAGACCACATTTCTCACGTAGTAAAAAATTCAATTTTGTTCTGATAATAAGTTTACAGTCAGAGCATAAGAAGAAAAGCTTGTTAAATTTTAAGTTTCTCAAACACTAATACAGCGCTTAAATGAAATCTTGGATTAAAACAGGAGAAAAATTCCAAATTTGTTTCAATACTTAACCAAATACAAGGACTATTGGAAGATGAAGAGAATTAAGGTTTATTTTTTTATTTTAACTGATATAGAGACCAATAAACATGCTTCAGTTAAGCAGCTTGGATTCTAAGTTATTTTGTTCTCATGCTAATACTTCAAAAGAACGTATGTTTCCTTGCTATTCTGAACAATAACAGGTTATTTTTGCTGATTTCGTCTAAGTTCTTTAGTGTGTTTCGTCCTTCCCAGAACCTTTAAACAGTAGCAAATCTCATACATCTGGAATAATTTAGGTTGACATTTGCCAAAGGATGAGTAAAGATACCACAGCATGCACACTTTCGACAAAAATTTGAAATTTT
Organism: Trichonephila clavipes; assembly: GCA_019973935.1. Lineage (NCBI taxonomy): Eukaryota > Metazoa > Arthropoda > Arachnida > Araneae > Nephilidae > Trichonephila > Trichonephila clavipes. The sequence goes on along the minus strand of BMAU01014635.1, from coordinate 47,810 downwards.
ACGAAAATATTGAAAATTTGCCCTTAAAATGTCAAACAAGTACAAATAAAATTATTTTTTAAATTCTTTTAACTCTCGTATTTTAAGGAAAGTCAATTTATTTTATTGCAGTAAGGTTTTATAAACGTTCTTCTGAAGTAGTTCCCACAAAACACACGTTTATTTTTTGTTTGATTTCTCAATATAAAATAGTAAAAGCTTATTTTGTGTTTCCTACCAGCTTTTAGTAGGCAAAAAACACTAAAATTCATTTGAATTTTGCTTCTTTGTTTTCATACTGTGCTATGTTGAAATTTCATAGTAGAAATATATAATCTTAAGTTACTGAAGTTTCATTGCTGTCATAGAATAATATAAAATAGCATTCTGCGTAATAAAATCAGTGTTTAAACGAAGAATGGGTAAAATAGAATGTGTGGGCTGCGATGAATTTTTTATAGCAAACCAAGCATGATCGCCCAACCGCAACTGCTCTTGTCAGGCGTTATCATTTTTGAAAGTAATGTGGTATTGCCAATTTTGTAGGTGACACTGCGGTGAGATGATAGTTTTCTTTCCATTCTAATAATGAGATTAGGACTTTTTCTTTCTTAGCCCGATTATTTTATAATGCACTACCAAGGAACCGTAACACGCTTAAACTGAGAAACTAAAAGCTTTATAGGATATAAAATATCTACTTTTCTCTTTTCTGTGTAACCTTTCTACTTCCGTTGTTGAAGCTCCATACTAGAATACTTGACCTACCGCCAAAAAAAGAAAATTTGTAATAAATTGTAAAAGTAAATGAATAAAAGGAAGGAGAAAACGCCTACAATACAGAATATTGCGAAAACTTTCCTAAGATTTAACGATTCGCATTGTTGAACATAGATAATAATTGCATTACACAAATTTCAGTTAATTTTCCAAGTGATTCTTATTTTCTCCCTACTGAGGCATGTTAGATAGCCACGGGTATCTTACATTTATACTGTGATGTATATTTATCAAGAACAACACATGTGAATTAGGTCAAGGATAACAGACTTTTCCATCGTCTTTAGTTATCACTTGCTTACAAAGATAGCTGAATTTGAAGGTTAAGAGTATCACGGTAAAACGACTTATTGGCAGAAAATTACATGTTTAAATGAAATAAAAAGGAAAGGTAACGGTTATAGGTATTTTTCATAGGCTTTTGTTGGTATGGAAGAAAGTGAAAACAATATGTAATAATGTGCTTTCTGAAATAGAAATTTCTATATCGATTCATTCAGTTTTGTGATTTCTCACTTGACACTTCACAAAAATCATTACCAACTGAAAAAAAAACTTTTTTAACTGCTGCATTAGTTCCAAGGCAGCTCAACGTAAATTCAAGAAGAATAACAAAATTTTTATACGGAATGTGTTCATTTTTGAAATGGTTAAGTATTTCCAACCATCTTTTATCAATTTCGGCATGATGATGTTCCAGTTGTTTCAATTTATTATAATTTAAATGTACATTCAGTCTTCCAATTTCATCAAACAACCCATTGTCAACGATTTTAATATCAGGCATTTATTTTGATAAAAAATCAACACAGTTTTATATATCTGTTCAGTTTATTTGCAATGAAGTCAAAAAACACCATTGATAACTGTTATTTCCTGTGATATTTGTTTCAGACCATTCTTCGACATTTTGAAAAAATGTTCGGTTCATCTCTGAAAATAGAGTTAAACAGATCATTTTTAAAATATTGAAAAGGAGGACACTTTTCGAGGAAGGACAGAACCTATAAAAGGAGGACGTTTGATCACCTTATATAAACTAATGCATATTTAATCAAGAAAATTTTCTGTGCACTTTCTGTTCATAAATAAGCCTTAGGACCCAAATTATATCAAATTACATCGAAACTATTTTTTTTTAGTTTGATTTCATTTACATTTATTTCTTGGAAATTATTTCCTAATATTCTACATAAATTAAAATTGTATTCCAGGTCAGGAAAAGAAAAGTACTTAGTAATTTTTCTTCAGGGAAAATAATTGTTTTTGCACGCATTCATTTTGACCTAAAGATTTGTATTCATATGTATGTAAGTTTATTTCAGAATGTTCTCATTTTATGTACCAATGTATAATTTTATGCTGATATCATATTTTGTAATTTGAGAGGTAAATAAATTTGAAAATAATTGGTATATGCCTGAAGATCTTAGATAAAAAAAATTTTTTTATCAAAAGTGGGTTATTTTTTTATTTTATCTTACCTTTTAACAGTATAATAATATTTAACTTCGCTAGAGCTTAGTTAATCCAAGATTCTGGTTTTCAAAAAATTATTTTCTGGAACTTTCATGCATTATTTACAAGTATTTAAAATTGCGCGTATATATTGTTGGATTACAATAACGCACATATGAATGTATGCATTTGTAATTAAACAAAAAGGAATTAAAAAATGAAGAATTACTTCACAGATTTCGGTTTTTTTCTTTTTTTTTTGGTACGAAAAATATTATTACTAACCAAACTTATAGACTTCTAAAAAATTGTCTGAAAGTAATAAATAATAGAAAAATGAAGAAGAGTTTGAACCCCCGGAAATATTATGTAAATAAAAATAAGTTATCTTTTTAAATAAAAAATATCAGAGTGTGAGTGTAATGAGAGGTTTGCTCTTCTCCTTGTCGTTTTCTTGCTATTCAGTTGTTTTCATTCGAATTTTCGCACACTGCAGAGACTTGTTAGACTTTATTATATAGAAAATATTGAAATATATATATATATTTTTAGAAAATAAAGATGCTTTTTTATTATGAGTTTTTCCACTAATTCTCCTATTTCACTTATCTAACATCTTGTTTTGTTCGTAATCATTAACTCTTAATGAATATGCAGCTATTTTTAAGTAAAAGCAATAAATATTAATTTAAAAATGCTAAAGGTTGTAAATTAATAAACAATTAATGCAATACTAGCTTAAATTGTGATTTACAAAGGCATTTATTTTAATCGCTTTAATTCAGCTTTTTGCCAGTACAGATTTAACTATAATAATAACTGTTTAATATGATTTTAATAATTATTGCTGATAATAAAAAGAACTGTACTAATGATTTTTGAAAGTATTATTAATCGTTAAGTGATTTCTACTCTTTAAGCTATGTTGCAATCTTTGCAATAATTTGGTACAAAACTTTTGTCTAAAATTTTCAAATGCTTATGAAGAAAAATATACAACTAAAATAATCCAAAACAATTACTCATTTAGATAGTTTAAATATTTTCAGAAACTAGTGATTTTGAGAATTTTTTTTGTCGTGGTTTCATTTTTTCTCGTGAATCAAAGCTTTTAGAAATTACTTAAGTACTTTAATGCTGGTGTTTAATAACAAAAAAAAATTTAATAACAAAAAAAATTAATAACAAAAAAAAAATTAATAACAAAAAAAATGCTTTTTCCCCTCAATTACTGTATTCTATTTAAATTTTTTTTTGTAAAAATACGAAATTTAAAAGAAAACACAAATAACAGTAAATGCGCACTTGTTTCTCTTCATAAACAGACATACAAAATTAAAAAAAATGACATCTGATTGTAATTTTTAGTATATGCGTAGTCCTACAACGCCAAAATGATAAAAATAAATAGAAAATGTCGTTAGATCTATTATGATAAAGAATTTTATTATAGCTTCAGACTCTGACGTCAATTCTCAAGAGCTTTTCCTTGAAATCTTTTATACTACTGTAAGTAAAAAATTGTTTGAGGAAATAGATCTAAAAAGAAAACCAAGAATAAAAGTATTGCTTTTCAGGATGCTTAGAATATCATTTTTTTATGCCTTAATACATTTTTGAAACTGCCTCATAAAATATTTGTATTGGTAGCCGTATAAGAAACTTATGTCTTTATAAATTCTAAAACCATTAAAAATAAAATTACACGGAAATAAAACTATACAGAAATATTTAAAATATTTCTTCATTCCCACAATATGCGTGGCTGGCTAGAACATTTGTTATAAAAAAATTTTACTATACAATACTATACAATAAAAAATTATAGTATACAATAGTATAAAAGTAAATCTTTGAATAAAAATAGTTACATTATAATATAATGTAAAAATCAAAACTAGGTGTGTGTGTGTGTTGCTCAAGATTTTTTTATTCAATAATTTAATTTTTAAAAAAATCAAACTTTTCGTTCCAAAGCCAGTATCTGAAAAATTATCAAGGTTACTTATAACTTTTTTAAGTTCAAGGGCGCAGTCTTTATACTCTTCTGATAGTAGCATTTTATCTGAAACACGGAAAAAGCCAATTATCAATATTTATCAAATCAACCTCAAGTAACCTCTTTTTGAAAAACAATTAAGAATTTATAAAATGTTAAAAAAAATTATTTTTTAATGTTTGTTGAATGACAGCTGTGCATTGTTATTCTCAAGATAAAGTAAAAATGTTTATAAATAAAGTTGTTGGGAAACTAACTTAATCTTTCTATCTAGACATTTGACTACTTAATTTGTATACAAATGGAGACTTTTAGGAGATAAATGCTGAAGTGTACTATTGTCTTTGTATGCATATCATGTTTGAAATGTTAAATTGGGTTTTACGAAGCACTTATACACGTAAAGTAAGACATTAATCTTGACCGAGTTTATTCTGATGTAATTTTTAGTTACAATTTAGATTGACATTGACTTTTTACAATGTTTTTGAAGCTCATTTGATAAAGGAAACAACATAGAAATGTCAAATACACTGGTTTTCAAAATTAAGAGAATTTTCAGATTTGTTCTATTATATCTAGAACTACTGAAAAGATTTTAATAAAATTTGATATGTACATAGAGCTGATATAATACAAAAAAATAACGATTCAACAGCTATAATACACATACATGATCGTGCATAACACTCATCGGAGTCGGAAGTTATGAAACAGCAGTTACAGAATAGAACAAAAAAGTTTAACTTAAATAGGGGGTATGGTTCCCCTCGCCTCTGCAAGCCATTTCACCATGATTTTATACTAGATGTAACAGAATGTATGAGTTCCTGTGACAATTAATCCCATTCGGTCAAAAGCTGTGTTTTCATACTTTGGATGATGGTTTTGGGAAGGGGTTTGCGAGCAGCAATTGCCCTTCCACGAGCGTCCCAGGCATGCTCTATAGGGATGAGGTCTAGAGATCTGACTGGTCAATCTCTCCGGCGAATATCCTCACTTTCCAGAAATTCTTCAACCAGATGAAATATATGTGAAATATCACGTTGTCATCCATTAAAATAAAATCAGGGCCAATTGCACTCCTGAAAAGATAAAAATAGGGCTACAAGACCTCGTCGCTATACCCCGCAGCAGTCACAATGCCTGTTTCAAAGACATGGAGGTGTGTGCGGTCATTCAACGTGATGCTTGCCCAGAACATCAAGCCTTCACTGTCGCAATGCTCAATTTCTCGGACATTGGAGACCAAGGACCAGGTAACAGATCGCTGGTTCTCTCCATATGAAAGTACGGTGAGTATTGCTAGTTAGGCTGAACCGGGACTAATCAGTGAAGAGAACGGTCACCCATTGATCCATGCTCCAATCTCTATGAAATCTGCACCTTTTTAAATCGACTCTCCTGTTGGCAGAACTGAGAGGGACACAAACAACAACAAAAATTACAAACAGTCCTTTCTCATAAAATCTTCTGGAAACAGTCACCCTTGAAACTAAGGTTCCTGTGGCCTCTTACAACTCACGAGAGAGCTGAGAAGCTGTAGCATTCCCGTTATACCTCCCCATAATGGACAAATGGCGATTTTTTTTGGTCGTCGTGGCTCTTGGACGTCCTTTCTGAGGCTTTCTCTCGACGGATCTGGTATCTTGAAATTGTTTCCATAAGATGAACGTGACGCTGGGCGGTAAATTAAATTCTCTACAAATCTGGATTTGAGACTGGTTTGCATCTAGCCTACCTACAATCTGCCACCTCATTTTATCATCTTAACATTTGTGGTTACTCATTCATGCTGTTTGAATTTTAATTTAACCAATTGCACCAAAAAAGAATACACCAAAAATTTCTGTGAGATGTGCTGTGCACGAAATGTGGACTTTGGCACGGTGCGCTTATAGATCCTATTATTCCACTAACTCTCCCCACACAAGTATACGCTTACATATTCGACATGCAAGATATGCATCTTTGTTTCGAAGTAGTAAATTTACATTTTGTTCAAATCTTTTCATGAAACTCGACAAGACATGCAAATTCTCTTAATTTTGAATACCAATATAGATTATATGTTAGGCTACGTTTCTTCGTGCATATTGCATTAATTTAAGGTATAGTAAAATATAAGTAGAGATAAAATGAACAAATACTGATTTCAAACAGTAATACAAGCACATAAATTAAAATCAAAGCAAATAAAAAAATGTGTATTAAGTCATCAACTTGTACGATTTATTGTCACTTGTATTTATGTCCCATCATATTATTCATACTACATAAAATACTAAATTAAGAATGTATTTTAAACCTGGCCTTTTCCATTTTTTTTCGGTAAATAATATTTGTCCCTTAACGTTAAATTATGGGTGTGTGAGAGAGAGAATTTTTATTATATATTTGTAGAATTAATACGCGATCAAAGTAAATATATCTAAACAAAAATAAAGTGGAAAAAATCTTATATCCAAAACAACTTATAAGAGATGAATGTGACCTAGTCGAAAACCCAGCTGTATTTAGAAGATGGATCCATACGAAAATAGGCAAAGTGGTTTGATCTGACTTTTTACCAACGTTGTTCTTTGAATATGCACAGGAGTTACTGGGGTCAAATCTCATAATTCTGAACCACGGTCAAGTTACAAAGACGACATTTGAGAAGACACTCTATTCTCTATTCTAAGCCACGCCGACGCAAGAATTTTGTGTCTCGAAAGGTTTAATGTACAACAGCATTTTACTCGGCGAATCTTCAGTGGTAACATGACTCAACATAAGCAACACCAGTCACGAGTTTGCGACCATAACTCTGCTACAAACAAAAAACGTAACAAAAAAATTAGTCATTATCATTCTTGGAGATCCGATCCCCGGCATTCTTCAAGAGAATTTTCTTGAAACATGATGGCAAAAGAGACAAAGAATTAGATCGATTTATTTTCTTAAAATTTTCGATTTTATGACTAATAAAAAGCTAGCTCATTTTTTAAAGATAAGTTGAATTTTTAAAAAAAATTGGATATACTTATTTAGTATGTTATAATTAAAGATAAAATTTTTTGAAAAGGTATTTTAAATAAATAATACTAATGAAGATTCGTTAAGAGAAAATGGCATTGAAACAATTATGCGATTGCGTTTTTATATTTCTAAGCATGCTAAAAAAAGCTTTAGACGTTATTTTTATTGTAAAACTGGTTTTTTTCGAAAAATATTTATTACAAAAAATACTGACTAGAAAAACTAATCTTTTTAAACTTGAGACGCATATCAGAATAAAAAATAAGATCAGAGAAGCTTGATTCTCCTCATTTTTTCTCTCTATCCACTTGTTTACCATCATAATTAAGAAAGCTTAGGTGTCACCGTTGCCATAAACACAGATTTGGTTCATTTAAAAAAGTTGACTGCAGTATGTGTGTATTTGAAATGTTTATTAAGGTATCCGACTACGGTCGAAACCGTGATTTTGCAAAAGCGTATAAATGGATAATATTTATATTTCGTGTCACTTAAATTAGAAAATGTATATAAAATTGTTTTAAGAATATTATTACAATAAAAAATTATTTAAGTACAATATTTTGACAAAAATGAACATAGAATGACCCATTTTCAAAATATTCTCCTTTTGTGAAAAATGCTTCTATTATAATAATATTTTGCCTGTATATAGTTCAAACCTCTGTACAGAGGCTCAACTATTATCTTTGAAATATATAACTTAGAAGTGGGTTTATCCATGTTTTACGACAACAGAAGGGAGAAATTTTAAGAAAAAACGCCTATAATTATTTTAATTGGTTGTAACTCTGAAACTAATGTGAATTTTCAAAAATCATAGCTCAGACTCTCTGGAGAAGTCTTTACTTTATATAAGAAAAAGATTATTATTTTCAGCTTTTTTATAAAAGGAGAACATTTTGAAAAAAGGTTATTCTAAGTTAATTTTTTGCCAAAATATTTTATTTAAATAATTTTTTATGTCAAAATGTCCTTAAAACAATTTTTATACATGTATTCTAATCTGTGATACTAAATATCATGAAAATGAAAATTATCCCTTTATGCAATTTTTTTAAAATCACGGTTCCGAACGTAGTCGGATACCTTAACAAGCTGGCTGCAACTGAAGTTTTCATAGCTCTCTCCGTGCATCAAATATGGGGAAATTTTTTTTCTCAGAAAAGTTTTCAAGAATATATTTCCCATTCTTCTTTTGTATGGTATTGACAGAAGATAATCATTGCAACTAGAAAAAAGAATTTAAATGCAGCAAATTAATTGAAAAACAAGTGTATAGATATAAGAAGCATATACTTACTATAATAATAAGCATAGACAGGTATAGAAATAAAAAAAAAATGTTTACTTAACTTATTTTCAAGTAAAATACATATTAAAGTGCATTACTGCTGTAAACTCTAGCAAAAGTAATTTATGTTAAATATTATTTTTTCTCCATAGGTTGTAACTATAGAAAGAATTGATGAACAATTGCAATACAATTGTTTTCTTTAAAATATTTCTTTCAGATAATTTTAATATAGCAACTTGCAGTTCTTTCAGAAATCGTTAATAATATATTCGCTTAATGAGATGACTCGTTAAATGAATAACTGTGTGAGATACAATTTTCTGAAAAATTATCATCGATAATCAAGGCATAAAAAATATTTATTCAAATTCAAACTGTTATTTGTGTTTGGAATTTTTAATTATTTTGAAAATAAATCCAAAAAGACATTTATATATGTAAAAATAAGCAATGTGAATATAACTCGAGCTTCAATGCAGGAAATTCAACAGTAGACAATGAAAAATGCCTTTATTTGAATTCCTTCATAAATATTATTAGTCCAGAAAAACGTGTCAATAACGTAGGATAATTGCTTATTGTGTTTGAAATCAATAATTATCTACGTTAGGCGTGAAATATGTCTCCTGGGAAGTAGAACAATTGCAAATACGCAAATTCGTGGCTTACATAAAACAATATAGTACAAAAATGCTTTTTATGTGTAAGCCTTTAGTAATTAAAAAAATAACATTTAAAAATTCTTCATCTAAAAGAAAAATACATTCCTATACATGTTAGGAAATTATTCCTTCCTATGTGAGAAACGAATTTCTTATTTTTCTTATTTTTTTTCCTAGTATGAGCTTAATTTTCCCAGAAAACTATTGAGTCGATAATTATATATTTTACCTATTATGAATGTGAAATTGCTTCTACAAGGGAATTCAGTTTCATTTATTGTTTAAGATTTCCGACAAGGTTTAAAGGTTTGTTTTTTAGGTGTTAGGAGCATTAGAAAAAAAAAGAAATATAAGTATTGAGGAAGAAGGAATTACACACACGCACGCCCACACACACACACACACACACACACATATATATATATATATATATACATATATATATATATATATATATATATATATATACATATATATATATATATATATATATATATATATATAAAACAAGAGAATCTTAAGTTGTTCTTTTTAAAATATTTATTTGTTCTAACTTAAAAATATATTTTTTAAATGTGTTTTTTGAAGAATGAAATTCTCACGAAAAATAGGATATCTCCAAGACAATCAAATAAAATTCAATAAAATTTGTAACACTTATGCAATAAGCCTTTTAGAGTGTAACATGCTCATGTTTTAAGATAGTTACATTTAGTCATATTTTGCTGTCATTTTTAATTTAGAAAATGAAGTAGGGGTTTGACAAAAAATCATTAACGTCAAATTTGAATGTTTAAAAAAAATATTTATTTCAAAAAATATTTTTTATCCTGCGGTTTGTGACATTTCAGATGGATCAAGAAGTATATCAATGAAATTAAAATTACATAATGTCCAACATATTTATATTTATGCAGTTTTTTCGTAACATTGAAAATTTTGTGTTAAAGTTTTATAATAATAATTTTTTTGAAAGCAGGGGGGGGGGCGATAAATGTTATTTATTTATTTAATAATTATGATTCTTTAAATCTATTTTCGTTCTGTAAAAAAATAAAATTTTTCCTAAAAACAATTTTTGAAAAATTGATCTTCGAACCTAGTTGGATGCCTTAATGCCTTTTTTCTCTGATACTCCAAAAACGGTAGTTAAATAATCGCGAATTTACTATCAATAAGTAGAAGATCAAACTGATGCACCATAGAATCAATATTTCTAAACATTAATATTTTTGCTTCATTAACCTTGCTCAAAACTTAAAAATGTGTTAAAGAAAAAATAATGATTATAATGCATATGTTCACAATTATCGCATAAGCATTAAATCTTACTTCGAACCTTTTACTAAATTGACTGATTAAGGTATCTGACTACGTTTTGAACGTGGTTTTAAGAAAGCATATAAATAAATAATTTTTTTATACTTAGTATCACCTGAATTAGAATGTTCATATAAGATTGTTTTAAAAATACTGTTACTGAAAAAAAATTTATTTAAATGCAATTTTTTGGCAAACAAAAAAATGACATATTTTCAAAACATTCTCCTTTTCTGGAAAATGCTTTTATAATAATACTTTGTTTATATATAACTAAGACTTGTATACAGAGCCTGAACTAGGATTTTTGAAATATATTGTTAAGAGGGGGATTTATTCATATTTTAATACATAAAAATAGAGAAATTTTAACAAAAAACATGACTTATTGCTTCAATTGTTCGTAATTCTGAAAATAATGCGGATTTTTCAAAAATCCTAGCTTAAGCTCTGTATAGAACTCTTACCTATATATAAGCAAAATATTATTATTGTAAAAGCATTTTCCTTAAAAGGAGAATGTTTTAAAAATCTGTCACTCTTTCATCATTTTTTGCCAAAAAAATTGCAATTAAGGTATCCGACTACGTTCGGAACCGTGATTTTAAGAAAGCGCATAAATGGATAATTTTCATGATATTTAGTGTCACTTAAATTAGAGTACAATTATAAAATTGTTTTAAGGATATTTTGAAAAAAATAGTAAGTTCGCGATTATTTAACTACCGTCCTTGGAGTACCAGAGAAAAAAGGCATTAAGGCATCCAACTAGGTTCGAAGATCAATTTTTCAAAAATTGATTTTAGGAAGAATTTTATTTTTTTACAGAACAAAAATAGATTTAAATAATCATAATTATTAAATAAAAAACATGTATCCCCCCCTTGCTTTCGAAAAAAATTATTATTATAAAACTTTAACACAAAATTATATATATATATATATGTATGTGTGTGTGTGTGTGCGAGCGTGTGTGTAATTCCTTCTTCCTCAATACTTATATTGCTTTTTTTTTCTAATGCTCCTAACACCTAAAAAACAAACCTTTAAACCTTGTCGGAAATCTTAAACAATAAATGAAACTGAATCCCCTTGTAGAAGCAATTTCACATTCATAATAGGTAAAATATATAATTATCGACTCAATAGTTTTCTGGGAAAATTAAGCTCATACTAGGAAAAAAAAATAAGAAAAATAAGAAATTCGTTTCTCACATAGGAAGGAATAATTTCCCTGGCATGTATAGGAATGTATTTTTCTTTTAGATGAAGAATTTTTAAATGTTATTTTTTAATTACTAAAGGCTTACACATAAAAGCATTTTTGTACTATATTGTTTTATGTAAGCCACGAATTTGCGTATTTGCAATTGTTCTACTTCCCAGGAGACATATTTCACGCCTAACGTAGATAATTATTGATTTCAAACACAATAAGCAATTATCCTACGTTATTGACACGTTTTCTGGACTAATAATATTTATGAAGGAATTCAAATAAAGGCATTTTTCATTGTCTACTGTTGAATTTCCTGCATTGAAGCTCGAGTTATATTCACATTGCTTATTTTTACATATATAAATGTCTTTTTGGATTTATTTTCAAAATAATTAAAAATTCCAAACACAAATAACAGTTTGAATTTGAATAAATATTTTTTATGCCTTGATTATCGATGATAATTTTTCAGAAAATTGTATCTCACACAGTTATTCATTTAACGAGTCATCTCATTAAGCGAATATATTATTAACGATTTCTGAAAGAACTGCAAGTTGCTATATTAAAATTATCTGAAAGAAATATTTTAAAGAAAACAATTGTATTGCAATTGTTCATCAATTCTTTCTATAGTTACAACCTATGGAGAAAATAATATTTAACATAAATTACTTTTGCTAGAGTTTACAGCAGTAATGCACTTTAATATGTATTTTACTTGAAAAATAAGTTAAGTAAACATTTATTTTTATTACTATACCTGTCTATGCTTATTATTATAGTAAGTATATGCTTCTTATATCTATACACTTGTTTTTCAATTAATTTGCTGCATTTAAATTCTTTTTTCTAGTTGCAATGATTATCTTCTGTCAATACCATACAAAAGAAGAATGGGAAATATATTCTTGGAAAACTTTTCTGAGAAAAAATTTCCCCATATTTGATGCACGGAGAGAGCTATGAAAACTTCAGTTGCAGCCAGCTTGTTAAGGTATCCGACTACGTTCGGAACCGTGATTTTAAAAAAATTGCATAAAGGGATAATTTTCATTTTCATGATATTTAGTATCACAGATTAGAATACATGTATAAAATTGTTTTAAGGACATTTTGACATAAAAAATTATTTAAATAAAATATTTTGGCAAAAAATTAACTTAGAATAACCTTTTTTCAAAATGTTCTCCTTTTATAAAAAAAAGCTTCGAAAATAATAATCTTTTTCTTATATAAAGTAAAGACTTCTCCAGAGAGTCTGAGCTATGATTTTTTGAAAAATTCACATTAGTTTCAGAGTTACAACCAATTAAAATAATTATAGGCGTTTTTTCTTAAAATTTCTCCCTTCTGTTGTCGTAAAACATGGATAAACCCACTTCTAAGTTATATATTTCAAAGATAATTGTTGAGCCTCTGTACAGAGGTTTGAACTATATACAGGCAAAATATTATTATAATAGAAGCATTTTTCACAAAAGGAGAATATTTTGAAAATGGGTCATTCTATGTTCATTTTTGTCAAAATATTGTACTTAAATAATTTTTTATTGTAATAATATTCTTAAAACAATTTTATATACATTTTCTAATCTAAGTGACACTAAATAACATAAATATTATCCATTTATACGCTTTTCCAAAATCACAGTTCCGAACGTAGTCGGATACCTTAAGGAACTTTTTTATTGTAGTAATATTCTTAAGACAATTTTATATATATATTCTAGTTCAGATGACACTAAATTTTTAAAAAATGTATTCATTTATACGCATTTTCAAAATCATATTTCCGAACATAGCTGGATACCTTAATTGATTTTAAAAGATTGATCTAATTTTTGTAAAAAAAATAGATTAATATTTTGGTTTGTCTTGTAGAAAGTAAAGGATCAATTTAATTTTCTAAATAGAATGCATATTTTACACTAATATTGATTTCTCTTTTAAACAAAATATTCCGTAGAGTCTGTCAACTGAATACACAAATTTTTTATTTAAATGAAAACCATGTCTTGGTGAAGAAAACAGAGTTTAATTATCTGTATGTAATATAGAAGACACTAATTGCAATTCATATTGGGATAAATAGATGCAATGACACTGTAACCTTCCGAGGACCAGAAATGCTTGACATTATTAAGCCAGCCTGTTTGGTAAAAATAAAAATGTGCATGTCTTTGAAGAATAGAATTAAAAAAATAAACTTGTTTTTGTTCATTCAGTAAAAAAAATCTCGTGTTGAGTCCTTCAAATTTGAAGGGAAATTTAGATGACCGATTGTTAATAATGAATTAATATTATATTCATGAATTTACACTTTTTTGTAGAGAACTTATTGATTTATACTTCTAAAAGAGTTTAAGTGTTATTTATTTTCTAGGAAAGAAATAAAACTTAAGTTTTAAAATGTAAATACAGATTATGAAGTTTTATTGTTTTTTGTGTATTGAACAAATTTTTCAATTGGATCAAAGTAATAAAAGTAAAAAAAAGGATATAATTATAAAGACATAGTAATAAGAAATGTGACTGGAAAATATATTTTAAATACGAAAAGACAAGGTACCTTTTATTCGAAAAAGTTTTTTTCATTAAAATAAATGGAACGATAAAACAAAAGATTTAAAAAATAATTTTTTTAGTTAAAAAAAAATTTTATTAATTTTTTTAAATGATATTGGTTTAATTCCCCCACCCCCAAATTTTTATTTTAACTTTGTATACTTATATACACACGGCAGGAAAGAATTATTTTTTGGTTTATTCTAAGAAACAAATTTGTGTCTCAACATCAATATGACATTACGCAAAAAGGAAAAGTATGTAAATACTTTATAGATAGTGAAATGGAAAGTTTGAGGTTGTTAGAGATGTTTTAAAGCCAATTTAAATGTATCGAATTGAGAATTTTATAATAGTGTTTTCCATTTTAAAAACTTCAACTAATCATTTATGACTAGTATAAACTTCGTAACGCGAATACAATATTTTCTTTCTGTTACAAAACATCGACATCTGAACACGAAAGGCAACTATAACAAAATATGTTTTTTTTTTACATTTTCGTGCTTTAGGCATTCAAATTAATGTTAAATTTCTAGATTATATATAAAAAATAACTAAAGGTATACATCTTTAAGTTATGTTTCATTTTGCAACAGCAATCAAATCTTTAACCTTCGAACTTTTCCCTTTATTAGAATTGTGGAAAAAATCTTTAGATAAACGACTATATCCAAATAAAAAATCATAGCTAATCAAGTTTTCTTTCAGTTGTTAAACTTTCCCACACGATCGTGATCAATGATAAAAAAAAACAATAATTTCACTTCTTTCCTTTTACTTTTTCATTGGCAATACTTTATGTTAAACTCACAATAACAGGTTTGTAAGGTGTAAAAGGCTTCAGTTTCCAATACACGTTAGTTTTTTAATGGAATGTGCATTTAATTTCTTGTATCACTCAATAAAGAAAACATGTGAGAAAAATATTTTTCCCACTACGGCACAAATTTTTAAAAAAATATAAGATGTGCTCAAGATTTGTATTTAACCAGGCATTTATAATTAGAGATAAATAATTTTTTTATTTGTCTGTTCAACTTATTCATTTCCTATTATTAGTTCACACTATCCCTATACATATTTATTTATTTATTTATATCTTGTTCAAACTTTCAATCGTTAATAAAATACTTTTTATTCATATAGTGAAGTCCAAATACATTTTTAAAACTCGTAGTGGATGACACTTGATGTTAATACAGTTTCTTCAAATATTATAATTCATTAATTCAATTTAATTAACTAAAGTATAAACTTTCTTTGCTGACCTAAATAGGAATTGACTTTAAATAGGAATTTTTTTTATATTACTTGTGTGTGTGGGGGGATTTACGATAGTTTTCTTTTAAAACATTATTTTTAAAAAAAAATTTTGAGAATGGCAGAAACACTCTTTCTTATTTCTACCATTTTAATCTCTTAAATCATAAAAAATAATTTTATCATTAAGTAGTTAGTTAGATTTAGTGCTTGGAAAGAGTTCTGTTGAACCGCTTAGTCATGATTAAAATTCTTAACACTTTCTTTCGAAGGTGCAGCGTTCATTTAATACGGTTACTGATTTTAAATTGAGTACTTGTTCCAATTTTTTATTCTAATATTGTAGTTACTCACACGAATATTTTACTGAATCTATTTTCAAAATAAAAATTAGTATTCAAGGTTGTTGTCTTTTTAATCGGTTTCACATAAAACTGTATTTTTTAAAAAAGAAATGTCAAGTCATAAAAGGAATTATTCCATAATATTTTATGGCATACAGCTTATTTATAAAAATTGTCTTTCTTCAAAATATTATATTTTAACATCATTGAATTTGTGATGATGGAATTTCCAATCTGTACATAAGTGCCTTAAGAGTAATAAACGACTTAAAGGACATTTCCCCGATTTTTCAGAACAGTTAATGCAAGGAAACGCCTTTAAGACTTAAAAAAAATCCCTGTTCTAAAAGGAAAACCACAAAAATGCTTCCGTCAATGAAACTAATTTATTTTAAAAAATGAATTTACAATTTGGGAAAAAATTACCGTGGGGGAATTTCAGATCTGTGTCGTTTTGAACAATGTACACCGCAAAAGTACGATCATGAGAAATTACTGTAAAAAATTCATAGTGACCTTAATTTAAATCACTAACTCTGAAACACCAAACTCGAGAAAGTACTGATAACGTCAGTGATTGAGGAATTTATCCATTTGAGTATTCATTGCGAAATGCTAAAGGGCGTTTTTCTTATCGATTCAATCTGTATAGAAATAAATTTTCATACGACCACACTGACGAAATTACCGGACGCTCTGCTGCTGCTACTATACATTTCCTCGGACGATTTCGCAAACTTGGTGTGAAAATAATGTCTCCCCCTCTTAAGTTTTCATTAAACTCGTGGGAAAAGGTGCTACGGCGTCTCGTTTAAAAATTGCACAAAAAGCTCATGCAATTTATCTTCTTTTGTATCATCGCTTCATCAACCCAGCGGCCTACTTTCATAGGTGGAATGCCATCGAACAGGACGGGCAACTAATGGCCTTAATTGTGACAAGCGTCAATCCTCTCCAGATAGAGCTCTTCCGAAAAAAACAATCAAGGACGGTAGTTTTTGGATTCTCTTAGGCGAACGAGGCCGAATGCTTCCGTTAGTCAATTTGCACGACACACCTTTGCTAAAGGAGAAATTCTACATACTATAGAAATGTGGGAAAGGTGTTTTCATGACTTTTTAACCTCATTCAGGAATTGTATATTTACGTTTGCGTGTACCTTTTTTTGCATTTTGGATTTCCCAAAAAAGTAATTAAAAATTTAGTGATTGCGAATGAACAACACTGTTTTTGAATCAACGCTTAAAAATAGAAGGTTAGGAGAAAATGAAAGTAGAAATTTTCAATTTTGCTTTGCTTAGCAAGAGTATATGAATTTTTATTAAGTAGGAATTTTAAGTGACTCATAGTGAATGACAAATCAGTAATGAAAGTTTTTGAGGTTAAGGAATGTTCTAAAAATATAAGTAAAGTGGAATGGAATAAATTTTTAATGTGTTTTAATTGATATAACGATAACTAAAATAAGTATAACGCAAAAAAGTCGGAAAACCCCTTATAGATTTTTAATTTATTAAGATAAATCTATTTTTATTAGACTATTTACTGCAAACCAAGAAAACTTGCAAAACTTAATTAGGAACATATTGCATCATAAAATTGTGTACTCATAAGCTAAGTATTCAAGATTACACTTTTCAATATATTCAGCAAATAAATATTTAACATGTATATATCAATGCGTTTAGGTAAAACTGCCTTAATATATACATTAGACTTTACTATATATTTTCGTGAAAATCCATTAATATTCATTGTACTAATTACACATTCGTTCTGCTTCTAAAAATACATGTTTGTTAGTACATAGTATTGATTCTAAGACTGCTCGCATTTATGAATATATCTTACGATTAAACTTTACTTTAAAATAAATGATTATGCACTGTAACCAGGTTCTCTTCAAGTGCTTCTACTTGCGGGAAAAATACTTTTTATACATTGTTTTATTTGAAAGCCTCTTTCTGAAAGGGAACCACAATATACGTAAATAAGCGTTCCTATTTAAAGTTAAGTGAATCGAGCTCGTGGAGGAAGATAGCAATAAGATATTTTGATGCTAGTTTCAGTTGAGGATTATATTTTGAATTTTCAATGTATCTAGGCATAAGACTTGAAACCTTGTTTTCAGTTGTCAGTGAAGATAATCCGAATGTCTGCATTTCTACATATATCAATGTTAAGTAATTATACTTAATATTATTGTTAATTAGAGGTAGCTCGATCCCACTAACTTTTCGTAGCCTTATTATATTCGGAATAAAATGGATAAAATGTTTTTGAGAGAGAAAGTTTTATATATGTCTCTTCCTTCGGTTACCTCTCACACTAACGCGAACGAAAGCTCTCTACAGTAATTTTTTACAGTTTAAATTAAAATTAATCCTAATTCATACTTTTTATTTAACAATTACACATTATTATGATTAAAATTAGAATTAATTTAATAATTATTTGAACTGAAGAAGATCTATAGTATAAACTTTAAGAAGAGAGAGAGATAAAGAATATACTTCTTTCTCTCTTTCTTTCACGTTATTTGTATCGATCTATCTCTTTCTCTTTCACTCTATGTGTCTTAGTCTCTTTTTGCATACGGACACAATAGTCCTTCTAAAAAGACCTAAGTAATCTTCTAGTAGAAAACTATTATGAAATGACTCTAAAGAAAAGTTATTCGCATTTTTTCATAACAATAGACACTTAGCTATTTCAATAATGAAAGAGTGAATGGAAAAATTCATTCTTTATTTCCTTTTAATACTATCTGTACTGTCTGTGTGAATTAACTCTTCAAAAGTTAAGACAAGTCTTTTGAAAGTATTAAATTTGAAATAAATAGCTGCAAGTAAAATTCATTTTTTAAAAGCCTTTTACTTCAATATTCCACCTTTTTTTTGACTCTTGGAATATAAAAATTAGAAAATAACAATTTGTTACCAATCTGTTCAACAATAAATAATATGTTATTGGTGTTATAAAATGCATTCTCACGTAATGGAAGAAATGTTAGATGATTTATTTATTAAAAATTCTATTGTTTTACAGAATATAAATTTTATTTAAGTTTATGCTTGCTTGAGCGTTTTGACCTCTCACTGTGTGAAAAGTATGTTAAATTTTATTTGAAATCAATCACTTCTGTCTTATTTAGTTCTTCCAGTACTTATCAACTATGAGATTGTCAAAACATTTATCTCTATGGTATGATAGTGAAAAATACATACAGTGAAAATCGTTTAACACGAAACTAAAGGGAATGAAATATTTTCTCCTCTTAAGGTATCCGATTACGTTCGGAACCGTGATTTTCAAAAGCGCATAAATGGATAATTTTCATGATATTTAGTGTCACTTAGATTAGAATATATTCATAAAATTGCTTTAAGGACATTTTGACAAAAAAAATTTATTTAAATGCAATATTTTTGCAAAAAATTAACTTAGAATAATCTTTTTTCCAAATTTTCTCCTTTTGTGAAAAATGCTTCTATTATAACAATATTTTGCCTGTATACAGCTCAGACCTCTGTACAAAGACACAACTAGAATTTTTGAAATGCATAACTTAGAAGTGGGTTTATTCATATTTTACAACAGAGGGGAGCAATTTAAAGAAAAAAACGCGAATAATTATTTCAATTGGTGGTAACTCTGAAAATAATGTGAATTTTTCAAAAATTCTAGTTGAGCCTCTGTAGAGAGGTCTTAGCTATATACAAGCAAAATATTGTTATAATAGAAGCATTTTTCACAAAAGGAGAACATTTTGAAAAAAATATTATTCTAAGTTAAGTTTTTGCCGAAATATTGCATTTAAATAAATTTTTTTTTTGTCAAAATGTCCTTAAAACAATTTTATGCATGTATTCTAATCTGAGTGACATTAAATATCATAAAAATTATCCATTTATGCGCTTTTTTAAAATCACGGTTCCAAACGTAGTCGGATACTTCAAAGGATATTGCAGAAAAAAACATACATTCAACAAAATTAAGTTTATTAGAGTGCATTTTACTTACATATATATGTATTTATGCATTATTTAATAAAAATCATTGAAGCAAAATCATTCACAAGACCTTAACGAAATTTAATGCAAAATTTTCGAGTTTTTTGAAAATCAAAACATCTTTATTTTTTTAAAAGTAATTAATATTTTTCTTTGTATTTTCTTTTTCAGCATCAAATTATCAACAAATTGGTCCATGTCACCCATTTTGTTATTCATTTCACCATTGGAATATGCGTCTAAATATAACTTCGCACACTTTTCATGATGTTCCCCATTTTGAATGACGTGGAAACAGGAGCTGCATTATTTATTTCATTTTCGCCGTCGGAATCTGTGTCAATGATATTTTTTGAGGTTTAAGCAAACTTCAAAATATCTTTGACTGTCATAATTGGGGCTGTGCACACATTATTATCATCTATTGCAACGAATTCTTCCCATGATACAGTAGGACAGTCTAATAATACAGAAAAATAATTCGAAACCACTCATCTTTCGTTTTACACCCCTTCTTAAATCTCTGGTGTTTTCCGTATTATGTTTATTCTCAGAAGGGGAATTTTTTCGTGTTAAGCGATTTTCTTTTCACGTTAATAGAAAAAATGCATGAAAATACATTGTACTTTGTCGGGACCGTTGTATTATTTTGGGTTAACCGATATTTCGTCTTAAGCGTTTTCGCGCTAAACATGTTTCACTGTATATCACAACAGGGGTGTAGTGAGAAACTTTTCATGGGGAAGGGGAGATCAACTAATACCTCAAAATTAATTTCAAATTTGACAAGAAAGTTTTTTTGTTCAATAAGGAACTTCAAAAAGAGAAAAAGAAAAAGAGAAATTAAAAAGGGATATTAAAAAGATTCTGAAAAAGCGATATTAAAATCAAAAATTTTATGTTTGAAATTTCATTATACAACAATCCTTATGAGAGAATTGCAACTCCCGTATGCCTTTATCGCTACGTCATTGTATCAGAGAGAAAGAGTACACAGTTAAATACATCAAAATTTCCTGTTTGAAACATATTTTTTATGTTGATAAAATTAATTTTCAAACTGCCATTTAGATATGGTCAGTTAAGCATACTGTTTTGACTTTTGCGATGATTAGATACTGAATATCCACTTATTTTCTTCTTATCTAAGCAGAGGCAAGGACTCGGCATTGACTCGAACATGTCATTGAAGCACACGCCTCTGTAATACAATCTAAAGAATGCTAATCCCTTTGTGTATACAGATACTTTAATAGCAAAAAAATAGCAAAAAAATGTATTTCATCCATAATTAACATAGATTAGAATTTCTTCAAGCACCCTATTGACTCCAGATTTGAATTGTGAAAGTTTGTTATTTTGCTCACTTAAACATACTTTTGATATAGACAAACTTCTTTCTTGTTTGAATAATTTTTTTAAATTTCTTATGAGTTGTCAGTTTTTTATAAACTAACAATTTTTTCTTTTGTAAATAAAAATTTCCAATTTGGTTAATTTCGACTTTTATTTCATTTATGAAAAACGCTATTAATTTACTTTTAAACTGTTGAATTGTTATATAAAAGCTATATGCCTATTTTTAACATAATCTCCTAAAACGATCTGTATAAGTGTGTTAAAATTTCGTTGCATGTTTACACACTTGCTCAAATGTTAAAGTTTTTCTAATTTAAATTAACAGTTTTTATTTAAATATTTTGAAATAGTTTCTTTGTTGATTTTTATTCATTTTTAAAATAAAATTTTCTGGTTCTAGTAGCTCCAAAGTCAAAAACTCCCATCTATAAATAAACCGTTAGACTTGTACGAATATCGAGAAATAAATTCCACTTTAAGTAATATTTCAATATACAGTCAAAACTATTGTTGCAATGTAGGGCGAAAGGAGAAAATTCATGTATGCTAAATAAAAAAAACGAAACACAATTCTTACGCAAATTTCATCATTTTACATTTTTTTTAACTCTACCATTTCTTACAAACGATTTAAAACATTCAGTTGGAAGAAATGGTCTTGAAATTGCTGTTTATATATAGTTCTACACACATCGATGGAACAAGATACCTTGCAAGTATGCTAACCAATTATGACGACCTAATTTAAACCATTTCGAAATATATTTCCTTGTTGATTCTCAAACTCGCTTTGCATAATGGTGGTTTCAAACAACTTATAAGACATAGCGGCTGTTGAGGAAGTTATTAGATTGACCTCGTCTTGGTATAGCTATGAAGGATTAGTGGGAAACGAGTTTCCAAAAACATCGTCAAGACGGTGTAGGATTAGAAAACACACACACAAATGGACATGAAATTTCCCCCAAGACAAAATGCTAATTATAAGGACTGGATAGAAGACGTTTGTTATTTGAGAAATCATATTTTCCGTTTCGAATTAAAATATCACAGTTGCCAATGCAGCTAGATAAAATTATAAAGTTTACAAAATAACAGAGGTGGTAACTATTAAGTTAAAATTCATGAATATTGAAATGAAAAGTGTTATATCATATATAAAAATAAAGAAAAAGAAAATCAAATCATAAATAGTAATAGTGAGTTTGGTTAAGAATTGAAAACTAGTTTTTGCACCGAGGATTACAAATAATATGAAGAATAAAAACTTTCGGAAAATATAAATTTGAGTACTTTCTTGAGCATATATATATTTTCAGTTCAGGAAATTATAATGTAACTTATCGCACCAATAATAAATTCTGAAAAATTAATAGTAATGTAATTTAATCAAAATAAAAAGTAAAATATGTTTAAAGGTATTCTTTTCCTTTTTACACCATACCTAGGACCCTATAGACGTCAATGCAGAAAATTTTAATTTTCTTGAAAATCAGTCAAAAACATTGAGTATACTGATAAAATTTTACTGAAATGTTTATTTGAAAGTAATTTTTAAACTAATAAAAATTGATTAGGTTCCTCAAAACAACCTTCTCTCATTTGATGTTTATGTAAATGATAAACATTAAACATAAATGATTTTCATTTCACTTCTTTAATATTGAATTTTTGCCCAGTTGTTAAATGTTGAATCAATTGACCCAAGACAAAAGTAAGAGTATAAATGGTTTTAGTGCGTGACACACGAGAAAAAAAATAAATGAATCTTTTCGCCGGTATTTAGGCCATTTTCTTAATTAACATTTCTTTATATGAATTTATATGAATATATTACATTTATTTAAGAATAAATATATTCTAAAGGTTAAATTAAAAGCAATTTTTGTTGTTTCGAACAAATACACACACACACAGAGAGAGAGAGAGCTATTTCATCATATACGAAGAACTTTTCCTTCATAAATAGAAAATTAAAAAAAGAGAGAGTGTGGAACTCATTTTTAAAATTATTTACTTAAGAAACCAAATTTACATTTTTCGTGATCTCGTCACGAAACAGCAGATTTTTTAAAGCTATCTTAATAGGTTTTAAGTACGATTAAGAACTCTCAGCCCAAATCTTAATGCATGTTGCTAAATAAATCTTTCAAAGGATAATATAAATACAAAGGATGTTTTTTAGAGGTATAGAACTTTAAATTACAATAAAACAACGATGTATTATTCGATTGACATGAATTTTTTTTATTCGAAAGATAATCTTGCGGCATTACATTTTAAATATGATTTCTGGCATAGGACTGCCACGGCTGGCTCGGATGTAGTCCAATCTGGACGTCCAATTTTCGATGACTTTTTCCAACATTTGTGGTCGTATATCGGCAATAACACGGCGAATGTTGTCTTCCAAATGGTCAAGCGTTTGTGGCTTATCCGCATAGACCAATGACTTTACATAGCCCCACAAAAAATAGTCTAGCGGTGTTAAATCACAAGATCTTGGAGGCCAATTCACAGGTCCAAAACGTGAAATTAGGCGGTCACCAAACGTGTCTTTCAATACATCGATTGTGGCACGAGCTGTGTGACATGTTGCGCCGTCTTGTTGGAACCACAGCTCCTGGACATCATGATTGTTCAATTCAGGAATGAAAAAGTTAGTAATCATGGCTCTATACCGATCACCATTGACTGTAACGTTGTGGCCTTCATCGTTTTTGAAGAAGGATTCCACCAGCCCATAAAAGCGCCCCAAACAGTCAGTTTTTCTGGATGCAACGGTGTTTCGACATACACTTGTGGATTAGCTTCACTCCAAATGCGGCAGTTTTGTTTGTTGACGTAGCCATTCAACCAGGAGTGCACTTCATCGCTAAACAAAATTCGCTTATGAAAATCGGGAACAACGGCCATCTCGTTTTGGGCCCATTCGATGAATCTACGCCTTGCTTGATCATATTTAAAATGTAATGCCACAAGATTATCTTTCGAATTAAAAAAAAATCATGTCATTCGAATAATACATCGTTGTTTTATTGCAATTTAAAGTTCTATACCTCTAAAAAAACACCCTTTATATATATGTTTAACTTTAATAATACTGCTGGCGGCTGATTTAATACAATTGAGACAAAATAGTTAAAAGCAAAATAAAGCCATAAAAAGTACAATAATACATCTTTACTGATGAACGTATCCCAGTAAGAAATTGTCAAGCATTGCATAAATAATGTTTTGATGTTTGAGATTCTTTAGTCATTTTTATTTCTCATATCAGATTTGGAGGCATTTCTATGTGATTTTTGTTTCAATAATCATGGTATCATGCACGAATATACCATAAGTAAATACTTTTCAAATTGCAAGAGTGATTCATACTTATGAATTAATTATATCTGAATTTCTCTTCAAAATACTTAAAATAATAAATGTGATTATTTTAGTATGTATTAGTTATATTTAATCAATGACATTGCGAGAATAATTCTATCATCTCAATTATTTAATTTACAATCTAATCTGTTAGATCAAGAAAAGTTTAAATTTGGTTTAATCTTGTTAAAGTTGTTCTAAGCCAACACGAGGACGATTTGTGAATAGTGGTCATATGACGAGGAGGACATCTACATGAAGGACATACCTTTGTTACTTCTCTCAAATAGATTAAACCTCACGTGAATAATTTGAAACTCAGTTCCGTTTAATATACAGTAATTCTTTGTACTCAACGCGACATAAATTTACTGAAATCAGAAGGTGAACCCACGGATATTGGAGACACTTCCAGTTATGAGCCTAACGATCATGACTACTTGTGTATTGCAAGCACTTTGAAAAAAGTCAAAGTTTTAATAAGGTACGTATTCTAGCTTTAAATCGTAGTAAAATATAAAGTAATAATATTTTCACATTTTTTAGTCCCAAAAGATAAAGAATAATTTGTTTGTGTGTTTTGAAGTACTTTTCATTTTAAAAAGGAAAGAGCAAGATTTTGAAAAGTAAGGTGAATACAAAAAAAGCCTTAAAATGTTCTACAGAAATTCACAAAATTAGAGTTACATACATGTTCATTGGAGCAAAAAATTCAAAATAGATTCATGTATACCTAAGCAGAACAAAGTTCCCATAAAAGAAGAAAATGGTTTGTTTAAAATAGTTCTCATTTCGTTTACTATTGCTCTGTAATAGAAATTTCTTAGACTCTAAACTTTAGTTCATCATACTATCATTTTAAAGCCCTCGTGCAGCTGAACAGTGCGACGATAATATTCACTCACTCACTGTCATCATTTACTCCTTCGATATACTGAAATTTTATGCAAATTATGAGCATCTTCTAAAATATTTAAATATATTTTAAAAATTAGATATGAACATACATATTTTTACAGAGAGAAACAATACTCTTCTCTTCCCGTAGACACAATTTTCAATTTAATTTAAAAAAATTTAATAAAATATAATCCATCTATGATACAGATTCTTGATTGAATGAAATGATCATGAAAGTTGTCAGTATCAGATTAATTGACTAAAACTGTTTCCAAAAAATCATGTATGTAATAAGCCTTTGTGGTTTACTTTTTTTACTTTAAGTTTTTTATTAAATTGAATTAATATTAATTCCTATTAAATTTTAATTTTTTAATTAAAGTTTCATTGGCTACTAATAATACACATTATATTATATTTACAAAACACATTCAAAACATACTGATATTTATTATATATTAAAATATATTTGAACTTCTGTGAGATAAATCCTTAAAAAAATTTGAAAAAGTAAAATGACGTAAGGTTTGAAAACGTGTGCAAAAGAAAATTGATTTGTAGAGCTGTTTGACTAGTATTAATAAATGTCACTCAAGGGTTATGCTACGCCTATAATTGTTGAGTCTTGTAACTAACAAGAAGGAATTTGAGCTGGCGCTCTTCTTGAATTCCTCATCTTGTCACCTGAAGACTTTGAGATCCAGTTAAAATTAAATGGAAACATCTTCAGTTATTAAAAGCAAATATCTTTTATAAATTACAAATATTTACTTTTTTACCACTGCTTAATGTCGAAAAGGAAAACGTGAAATAAAAGAAACGTTTGATAGTGAACATACGAAATTCCAAATAAATATATGAAACATTTCGAACAATTTTGAGTTTATATTCATAAGCAAGAGGAAAAAAACTATTACAAGTATATAAATGTGTAAATGTGGGGTTTAAAAGTATAACATATTAGTTTAATTCACGTATTTTAACTAAAGGATTCGTAATTAATTGAAAAGTTTTCTTCAGTGACTTTTATTGAATTATGTTAAATAATTAATTATACAATATTACCTATATTATCAGGAATTAGTAGTACATGTATGTATATAGAGAGATTGCATTAAGAAGAGCTGTATATATATACCAATTAGTATTGCAGAAAGGGGAATTAATACTAGCACTATTTAATTTTTTATAACATTAATGAGAGAAAGGTTTTTGACATTCTGTATTTATTTAAATATGAATAAATTATTCATATAATCTATGGAAATTACAACAGCATTTATATAAGTATCATTTGATGTTCAAAATAATAATAATTGTCTGTTAAAATAAAAAAAATTATCATAAGTATGAATGATCTGTGATAAATTTGTTACAAAAAAAATTTCCGATGTCCCCCCTTTGCGATTTCTTACCAATTACAACACGAAATCTAACTCAATTAATGCTTAAAAATCTATTTAATGATAAATAAAAAGTTGTTTATATACGAATTACATATTTAATAATTTAGATATTTTCATAATTAAATAATTACATATTGGATATTTAAATAAAAATGCTCTAAATAGTAATGTTAAATTAAAGTTTTAACAAAACTTAAATATTAAAAAGGTATTAAAAAAGGGATTGCCGGATTCACATAAAAATTTCGAAATTCTTAACTATGAAAAACGGATATGAAATTTTTCTCCAGTAGAAGATGACAAATAGATCATTGGAAAAAGCCTTAGAAGAAATTTTGGGGTAAGCAAGCACATTTCGCGTAGGTAGAGTTAGTCTTTGTGAATATATTACAGATACAAATGTTAGTATTGAAGACTAATATACAGAAAGTGCTACAATAACACCCCGAAGATAGATATAGCAGTTGAGACGATGAACCATATTATAAGAGAGAGAGAGGAGAGTGCTTACAGATCTATAGTTGAAAATTTTAGGTATTTTTAGATTTAATTTAGATTTTTTTTAATCACTTCGGGATTATTAACAGGATATTCTCGACCGGAGTGAGTGAGTGGATAATTAAGTCACACTGTTCAGCTACTCGAGTGATTTTGGCGACGGACCTCGTAATTTTGAACCATGATCAATTGACGAATACGACACCTGAGCTGGTACTTCCTCTCCTAACTACCACACCACACCAACTGGAGGACGTTTGCTTCTCGACCAGAACAAAGCGTAGCGAGGAATTACATATCTACGAATTGACGTAAGAGTCGAGGCGAACGAGCAAAATATACTGATTTTTCTTTTATCTCTGTACTCTGTGAATTCTTCAGACCTAAACAGTATTAAGAGATTAAATATTGGACTTAAGTTATCTTTTAAAGGATTTAGTTTTTTCAAAATTATTACTTAACATCTACTATAATCTTCATAGATTGATTATTAATTTCCATTCCGAATCTGCGCGTGAGCTAATAGCGATAAACCTCGTAGTTTTGAACCATGGTGGTCAAGTAACGAGGATTCAGTGGCGTAACGTACACCCCCGCATAACGGGGATTGATTGATTGATTGAATATTAACGTCGCACTGTTTAGCTACACGAGGGCTTTTGGCGACGGACCACGTAATTTTGAATCATGGTCAAGTGACGTGGACGACACCTGAGCTGGCACCCCCCTCTCCTAACTACCACACCACACCAACGGGAGGACGTTTCAGCTCTCGACAGATTTAACGTGCATCGCTGCCTACACGGCGGGTCTTTAGTGGTACAGGGTTCGAACCCGTGGCAAAGCAAGCCACGGTCCGATACCTATACCACTCGGCTACCACGGCCACCGCATAACGGGAAGGCAGGATTCTAGGAAGCACAAAGAATGACTGAGATCTAGTACGTATTTAACCAATTTATTAATATTAAAGGCAAAACCTGATTTTAAAGGGGGCTAATAATATCCTAAACGCCACTGCGAGGAACCCTTATTTTCTCTTTCTCTCTCAATGCAACCTATTATTTTTTTAACATATAAATTGTAGTATTGTTTTTTGTAGGTATGTTCTAAATCACAGAGGTCGGCAACTTATGACACACACGTGCTACATGGGGTATGCCAAACAATTTTCAGTAGCACGCTGCTCCACTCTACATATTTGTCAATTTTTGAGTGGGTGGAAGTTGATAAATTTTAATGAACCTTATTTGACAACCATCTTCAGAATTATGGACATTTGCGGAACTACGAAAAATTCTGAAAAATAACTATTATACAGCTATTTTCTAATTTATTAAATACTATTGCTGGAGAGATTTAACCGTTTAAAGAGAGAATATTGAATATACTGTGCTTTCCCCTTTTGGTTCCACAAACCTAAGTAAAAAAAACTTTCCTCATATGAAAAATATTTCGAGTACGCAAAGAAATTGTTTAACAACTTAATGCTCAGAATAGTGTCAAAATTGAAAGTTACCCGCGCGTGTTGTACCCCTGATTTTGTGATATGAGAGTAGAGCTGTGCAAACACTATATTCGCATTAAAATTTTTATTTATCTTATTTAACTTAAATAAAGGAAAGTACTTATATTTTATATGTTGCCTATTTCTTATATTAATTAACACATGCTTTCAAAAAATATATAATATATGTACAATTTTATTTTTTTATTTTTGTTAAGGAAATAGTTATATTTTATGTTGCTTATATTTCTGTTAAGAAATGTCTTTAAACGATGCAAAATTAATATGTAATGAAACTGTAAATATCTATATTATTGACATATATTCTCCAATTCTGCATGCACTATCACGGAAGTCGAATTGTTTCAAAAATATCTTATGTGGCACGCTGAATCATATTGGTAGATTGGTTTGGCACGCCCCAGGTAAAAGGTTGCTGACCCCTGTTCTAATTTATTAATTTATCATTAGCAATTCCGTGTAGTTTCAAGTGTATTTCTAAAGAAACGTACAGAGATTTACAATATAAAGTGTTAACTGTTCAAGTTCGTTGGGTGCAAGAATCTTTTATCAACATCTAATCATGAAATGCCTCTGTTTCTTAGACTTTGAACCTACTACTGTCAACTAAGCGAGGTTTTAGTTTCACCAAATCTTTTAGAATGCTTACATATGTATATTTTACTTTGTGGTTTACAATTTTGATTGATAATGATTTCCTGAATAAACGTTTATGTATAAAGAAAAAAAAAGGGAGACATAAATCAGTTTTTATATTTTAAAAAGCGTTCTTTCGAAAATCAATTCAGCGAAATGAATTCTAATCGTGTCAGTTATTATATATATATAGAAGAGGTTGCTCTAAATTTGATGAATCTATGAAAACCACAGCTTGGGCATCAATCATTTCTGATTTTAAAAAAAAGCTCAAAAAAGAATATTAATTTCTCATTTCTCGTTATTAGTTTTTGAGCAATTCTTTATTTTTTATTCTGAAAGAGGTAGAAATGTTTATACTGAAAGAAGAGAGGAGATTAAAAATACGTCAACCGGTCTTGTACTTTATTTTAATCCTTTAAACCTCGAGTTAAAATTGGGGTGTATAGGATTAATGTAGCATGATTCAAATACAGGATGTTAAATTACACACACACAGCTACCATAAATTAAAAAGTTTATGAAAAAAGCAATAAAATTAGCAATAAAAGCAAAAGTAAAAAAAAAAGTAGAATTTTTTCCTAGCTAAATCTTATATAAGTGCTGAAGATTAATGAAATAAAAATGTTAAAAATTGTATATAGAAATTCTCTCTTTGAGTGTATACAAAAATTTATAGAATAAACCAAAACAGAACAAGAAAATATCAGAAGGGATTTATTGAATTTTTTAAGTTTAATGGCAACTGTTGGATGGGGGGGATAATTCTTTACAGCAAATTTAATAAAATACTTTAAGGTGGGTAAAGGTTTCCTACATTCTAAAAAACACACGAGTATTAATAGGATCATTTTATTAATTTTTACCTAAAAATTTGTGCATTTCCTTGAAAAACTGTGAAATATAATTCCCGTGTATTCTTTTAAACAAGAAGTGATGTGAACTAATTTATTGAAAAGATATATATATATATATATATATATATATATATATATATATATATATATATATATATATATGTGTGTGTGTGTGTGTGTATATAATAAAATGCTTTTCTATACAACACTGTTCTTTCATTTAAACCAGCGGTCACCAAACTTTTGACCTCATGGACCAGTAAACTCGTAATTAAAATCCCGCGGACCACTAATAGGATTTTTTAAGTGTTAAATATATTTATAAAAAAAAATTGTGATGTAAGAACACCACATAAAATGTACCTAGTTAATAAAATGAAACTATTAATTGTAACCAAACTATGAAAGCTTTATTAATAAGCCTTAATAAAAGAAACAAAATAAACAAAAACTGTAAAAACAAAACAATTAAAAAATGGTTTAAGTATACCAAATTTTTGGCATTATGCATTCCTTGTGTGATGGATGTTCCTGTTTACTTGAAATAAGATTATGGATATCTGGATCCAATGTTGTTACTGAAAGACGGAGAACTACATTTATTTCAAGCTGAGATCGAATATATCTAATATATATTATAAATGTGAAAGTTTGTGAAAATCTTTGTTAGTCTTTCACGCAAAAACTACTGAATGGATTTTAATGAAACTTTACAGTAATATAGCTTATACATCAGAATAGCACATAGGCTAAAATTTATAGCATAGACTATAATTTATAAAGATTTGGGGAAAGTGTCAAAAATATAACAATATTTGTCAAGTAGGAAAAAATTCTGTCTTCTGCTAGCAATACTGGCATGCGCTGCAAAAAAAACCCACGTCTGCATATATCTATCTTTTGTTTGTGAAAAACCTTTTTTGTTTTGGCTACGCAAGGTGCTCGCTTCTAATTAATTCCTCTGATATAATGCCTATTTTTTTTATTTCAGAATCAAACTAAGTTTTGAAGGGAGAGGTTGTTATAAATCTCTCTTTATTTTAATGTTTTTTTAACATCTTATTATATGCACATTTGGTAGTAAGAAATTGATCTTTTTTCCAAATAAATGCTTTTATAAGTTCTGATACTTAAAGTAAATAAGCTTTCTCTTTCACGCTGCATCATTTGGACAAATTTTCAAAATTTATTTGTGGTTAGTAGTTAATTATAACGCTATAATTTTAATTGAATAGGCAGATATAATTATTTTTACACTTAAAAACGCAATAACTATTGTTCTGTATTTCTTGGAGTGTGAGAGTGAGTGAATATTAATGTTGCACTGTTCAGCTACACGAGGGCTTTTGGCAACGGATCACGTAATTTTGAACCATAGTCAAGTAACGTGGACGACATCTGAGCTGGCACCCTTTTCTCCTAACTACCACACCAACTTAGAAGGAATATTCTACCAATAATTAGCAGGAATATTCTTTGAAATCCACTCTTCCAAGAAATATGGCAGCACGGGTTCCATGATGAGTATTTTAGCGGAAAAAATAGTTTGTCAAACTTTAAGTGTCTTATGTTTTTGTATGTTAATGAAGACCTTAGCAAATGATTTGACTACTTATTTTAAGTGAACGGTATATATAATTAATTTTACAGTGGAATATTTTTATTTAATTTATTAGCTCTAACGGATTAAATTTCCCAAAGTGGAGTATTTTGTTTATGTATATCCCTTAATTTTCAATGTAGTGATCCAAAAAAATATTGTATGAAAAAAACTGCAGTAAATCATTATGTGGTGGATAAAGTATTAACGTGCATCGCTCCCCTACAGGGTGGGTCTAACAAAGCTCTAATAAAGCTCGAGTTATGAAAGTAGCTAGGCATTTGCCAACTTGACTCTATCGTTAACATTTCGCTGTTTTTCATTGGATCGTCATTATAATTTAAGAAACGGCGTTGCTTGCGAATATTACAATTTTAACATAAAATAAATACTACAGAAAGTAATATTAATGTATTATACTTTCAGATAAAAATTATTTACACTATTTTAAGCGTTCATTACACAAAACGTTTAACAATGTGTTACTTTTGCTGAGCAGAGATCAGCTTAGGAAGGTATTTTCAAAAATCAACCCTCAAGAGTGTTACGGGGAGTTATAAATAAAAAAAATCCTTTTCATCAGCTATTAGACCTACATACTTAAAATTTAACAAAGGTGTTTTATTTCTCTCTTTTGTTTTGTTACCTGAGTTACGCCAAAAGCTTTTTTTTTTTGTTTAATTTGCAATTCACGTAAAATTAACTCATTAAAAACTTCTTTATCCTTCAATCTGTGTTGTTTAATTTTTCAGTTCACCCCGTGCGAAGAACGGGTATACCAGCTAGTATTGAATATATCTTACATTAAACTCAATACGTCCGTAATCCCACCTTTGAATGCTTCAAATGAAATACATAAATGACATACAGGATAGTGAAACATTAGAGGAGTGCGAAACGACACAAGACAAAACATGCAGCTAAAACAATGCAGCTACAGCATTATGACTTATTTACCTTGCCGTTATTCTATGCAGTAGCGTTTTTATAACATTTCACGTATTGTTAGGAATTCAATTATGTATCAATTCATCCTCAAACATAACATAACGTGATGAGTAACTATATTCCAAATTTTTCTAAGGACCAGCGAAATTTTCTCGCGGACCACCACTTTGGTGACCTCTGATTTAAACTAAAAAAATCAACCTGTTCTTTATTGTCAAATATTTTAAGGGATTAAATCGTGTAATAAAAATGTAGTATAAATGAGTTTCTTTTAAAAAAAACTTCCAATTTTCCAATATCTCCTCACAAATTCATGAGCCAATTGGTAAACCTTAATACGTTAAGGCAATTTAATACTAAGAAACCAAACAGAAATTAAAATTCACATTTTAATAACAAGTAAATTAAAATAGAAAATCACGAATATATTCCTATACTAATATCTCAATACATGTAAAAAATATTTCATGAAAAATGTTTTTGATTTTAGTTTCATTCAGCTCTCTCACAAACATTTCGAAAAAAGAACGGACAAAACGAATATGCTCTCGGAAACGTCGGTAAATCTACATCTTGGCAAAATAAAGGAAGGCAATTAACTTAGAAACGAATTAATGACAAATGAAAATTACTTTAATAATCTATAGCAGGTAGTTTATTTTTTTATCTCTAAACTTTTACCTGTACTATTAAAAACAGTACAAAGCCCGAAGAAATATCTTTATCAATTGAAATAAAGTATAATATCTTAAAGGAAGTAAATTAATTGCACGTTTTTGAAGTAAAAGAAAATAATTGCTAAAACTATTTTATGAATGGTTCTGGCAGTAGAAGGATTACTGTTAAGAGATTAACAAAGATGTCTATACTCTCAGAATAATAATAAATGTTCCAGCTTGAAAAAACTTTGATACCTCAGTTACAAGATTTCTATTTCCTTGGTACTTAATATTAATAATAACGCAACATTCAATATTGCTTTTTAATTACAAATTATTAGAATTTTTTACAATGATTTATTATTAAATTTGAAAAAGTAATTCCTGCTTTGTAAGCCCAAATGTAAGTCACATTTAAGGCATCTTACTCTATATTTCCCCTTATAACCCGGTTGATTGATTGAATATTAACGTCGCACTGTTCAGCTACACGAGGGCTTTTGGCGACGGACCACGTAATTTTGAACCATGGTTAAGTGACGTGGATGACACCTGAGCTGGCACCCCCTCTCCAAACTACCACGCCACACCAACGGAAGGACGTTTCAGCTCTCGACAGATTTAACTTCATCGCTACCCTACACGGCGGCTCTTTTAGTGGTACTGGGCTCGAACTTGTGACAAAGCAAGCCACGTTCCGATACCTATACCACTCGGCTACCGCGGCCGTCTTTATCTCCCGGATAGAAGTAGTTCATTTGATTAGTCCATTTTACGTGCTCAGAGAAATGTCAGAGAAATGTACCCAGTGTTTCTCAAACTTTCAATACTGGCGACCCAATTTTCAATCATAATTTTTGTCGCGCCCCCCTGTACAACAATAATGTATTTACTGCAATAAAAAAAAGTTACATTGCGATCTCAATTATAAACTGTATAAGTATTAAATTTTGTATATATTATTTTAAGTAATATATATTTTAAGAAAATTACTTAAAATATATATTACTTACTTATATATATTATTATATTATTTTTTCTCTAATTTTTAATTGGAACAGATCACAAAATGATATATCTAATTAAAGATATATTTCCTTCAGCATCTATTTCTCAAAGTGCAAATGTCATTAGAAATATAGTCTAGTCTATGTTGCTCTCTATCATATCCATCACATTTGGCATTATCGGGTACGTTTGCGTGAGTCTCGGCAACCTATCGGATGTCTGCGCTAAACATGTAAAAATGCTTTTCCTCGTACAATTCCAGTCAGTTTTCGTCGACTCGATACTTCTATAGCTACCGAATTTAGCTTGAATGTTCATTTTTTAATTTGCACGTTAATTGTAATTTACGGTAGTAGATTAAAACAAAATCATACATACATTTTTAAGTCGCAAGCGAGCATTCGACGATAATAAAGGATTAACAAGTACACAGACAAGCATGGTTCCAAAAATTAAATCAAGGAAATATTCTCAAAAATACTTAAATTTTGGATTTACCACTACTGAAGTAAATGATGGGGGGAAAAGCCCCAGCTCGTTATGTGTTAAAACTTACAAATCTGAAGAACAACATGTGAAAATTGTTTTTAAAACCATGTAAAAACATTTAGCCATGTTGGCAAAGAATTTTAAAAAGTATTTTTTTGATGAGGACAACTTGGTAGCAAGTTACGAGTGGATTAGGGGTCTATTTCAAGATACTACAGAAGGGCTCTCAACTTCAGAAGAAGAAATTTTCATAATTTCACATCCAGTGAAAAATTAAAAAGCAATTTTGTAATAAATCGCTTTTTGAATTTTGGGTAGAGATGGGTGGTGAATTTTCTGCACTGAAAACAAAAGCACTTCGTATACTATTACCATTTTGAAAATCCTACCTATGTTAAACCGGATTTTCTGCGGTGACTGCTTTGAAGACAAAATATAGATCTCAGCTAAATATAGAAAAATAACTCAGAGTGTCAATATCTGATATTAAACCTTCCTTTGAAAAACTTAACTCTACAAGACAAGCCCATGGAAGTCCCTAATAATTATTAAACTTGTTCTTAATTTAGTATTAAGAAATTATTTATAAAATACCTTCTTCAGTACTGATACATTAAACGCATACTAGCTGAAACACCGGCTCTTCGCACGAGTTCATTTTTTTAAAAAATAAAACATTATTCTTGATATAATAGCTGAACTGTAAGGAGAGTAAAACTGCGTGCACGACATTGTATACAAAAATGTAAAATGATTTTTTTTAGATAAATGCTATAATTGTAAATAACTGTTTAAAAGAACTGTAATTTTAAACCTCACAGAATTAGCATTTAGAATTAATGTTAAATAATGAAAAATAATATAAAATTCCGATGAAGAATAATTGTGTTACTTTTTAATATTTAAAGCGAGAAGACTTCAAAATGTTTTAACCCAGGAGTAGGCGCGCACTCGATACTAACGCTAATGGTAGTGAGGGGGACTCAGTCACTCCAATCATTTGTTTATAATTATTTTAACTGTACACTATACAAATCGGAATTCCAGTGAATAATTTAATTAAGAGAAAGTATACTTACCGGCTTTCAAGGAATGTTCAATTTTTCTTTGATGATTTGAGAAAAAATCCAATAAAACTGAACTAAAATTATTCAAAAGTGCAAGACCTTAATAAAGGACGCAAATCAGAGATACTTTTCACTAATATTACAGAAATGTTATTTGCTGGTAAAGCTGTCATATTTTGTTCAAGTAATTGTAGTTTTAATGAGCATTCATGATCGAGTGAGGGAATAGTAACGTTGCACTGTTCAGCTACACGAGGGCTTTAGAGACGGACCTCGTAAATTTGAACAATGGTTGACGAGGACGATACTTGAGCTGGCCTCTTTTGACTACCACACCACTCCACAAGAGGATCTCGACAGATTTAACGTGTACTTCCCCCATACACGCCGGGTCTTTAGTGGTACTGGGCTCGAACTCGTGACACCTTTGGTGATCAAGAAATAGCAAGTTGAACTTTTTCTTTCTTGTGTCTTTTTGACAAGGCGAACTGAACCTTGTGGTACACTTAGGGATTCATATTTCAGTTGATGGAATTCTTTAGGAAGCATTTGAAAATTTTCCTTTCGTTTCATGTTCATCGTGTTTCTCAATCATGAATAATATGCATTCTTTTGCTTGATCAGTTTCAAATTCCTTCAATAGAGATCACAGATGCCCCGCGCCACCGCTCCCAGGTTAAAAGTGTATTCAGAAAAAAATACGGATGTTCTAAAAACGATTATAACGTTTTTCACTATACTTTATATGTTTGAGATTACTCTTAAAAATAAATCTTAGCCAAATAATCCTTCAAAACAACCAATTCTTTTCCAAATATCGTAAAACTCTTCATTATTTACAATTTCCTAAGCGAAAAAGAAATACATAAGAGATGGGACGGAACTAATGTAGAAACCATACCAGTAAGTTTGAACGTCAATCAAATGATCAGCAAATGTATTACGCTGCCTAGCTGAAAAGTGAATCATGTTTTCCTTTTCTTTCTACAACTAATGTACAGTATTCAAATAATTACAGTGATGTGAAATGTTTATCTTAGAATTTTTCTCAGGGTCTGGGTTTCGTTTTTTTTTAACGAGTAATATTTTATGCAAAAAAAGAAAAACGTCAGATGATAAACATAAATTATATCAGTATTGTTGTGTATTTTTTTTATTATGAAAAAAGTATTTTGTTTCACTTCTTTTCGGTTATTTTTTTTTAAAAAAATCTCTAAATTTTCGATATGTTCGCGCCCCCTTGTAGGGTTATCGCGTCCCACCCAGGGGGCACGCCCCACACTTTGAAAAACACTGTACTATCCTATCAAATACGGATTTCTTGACGGGCAAGAAAAGTTTTTGTATCCATTTTAGATCAACATCTTTATTTAAAATTACTGATTTTTTATCAAACATTCAGAAATTATAAATTTGAAGTAATCAAGTGGAAAGTCCATTTTTCACGAATACCTCACTTTTTTTTACAATTGCGAATGTATAATATCCATGCATTATACGTCGCTATGGCTGAGAATGTGTATAGACACAGATTGTCCATTTCTTTTAACGAACAAGTATTCTGTAATATGATAGGAACTTATCCATCATATCAACGGCTCCCATATAAGCATTATATGTTTTTACTTCGATGGGTTGTTTGACCTAAAATTTGTTTGTCTTTGACCATCTTTAACAGGTGACTCCAGATTTGATACCAAATCACTTGATAAAGAACAGATATATTATCTTTCCACTTGACATTACAAACTTCTACAGCTTCTCATCTTCGATCACATAAAAATCTTCTCACCATATCGGATTCTTTTAAGAAGCTTACTGTAACTCCAATACGATTTGACATTTCAGTATATCCCCCAAATCTATTTTTAGTAATCAGAAAATCTAGAACCACAACTCTGTAAAGTACCTAAAGTTTGGATTTCTTCATTTGTCAACTATAGTACTGAAGCATACGGAAAAAATATCTGTTGCCATTATTAAACTTAAGATTCCGGATACTTCTATTTGTGTATTTGAGTTTTAAACTGATTGTTGATGGAATAATTATAAAACAGTATTCATTCAATTAAAAATTATTTAGTATTTATGTACTGCTAAGTTAAAAAACACTGCAAAAATAATTACTTCTAATAATTTTAAATAATGCGTTTTATTACCACTAGATCAGATCCATTTTTAAACTTCCCAGCGCACAAGGCACTTCAAATTGTTACACCCCTTTTCCCTCTCCAGAGCATCTCCCCTCTTCTCCTTTAGTTCCTACTTTGCGTGTTTTGGTTCAGGAGGAATTTTATCTTTACTCTCTTACTCTTTTCCCTTTCTTTGTTTTGCTGTTTGGAGAGTCTTTCCATTATCTACCACCTATGAATCCTTTGGGTCCTGGACTGGCAACCGTAAGGAAAGAATAGGGGCATGGTTTGTCCCCTCTTGTTAACTTCTTACTTAACGACATCACACGGACCGCCCATGAGGCCGTAAGTAGCCTGAGTGGGTTAGAACATCGGACTCAGACCGAGGGCCTGGGTTCGATGTTACCAAATACCCTCCGAGTACACACGGATTACGAGTTCGTTAAATCAAGGGACCCGAAAGTCTTCAGTCGCAGCAGACAACGGGTGCAGGGGACTGGAGAATATTTTCCTCGCCTCCAGTTCCATGCCTAAATTGTGGAGGTGGAGATAGGTGGTGTCGCCATCTATCGTGTAGAAGTCCAACCTGTCTAAGGCTATGGCAGTATTCATTCCTTCCCTTCGGGAAGGACACGACAACAACAGCAACGGACCAACCATCCATCCTTTTGTAAA
The DNA here is from genome assembly GCA_019973935.1 of Trichonephila clavipes. Classification (NCBI taxonomy): domain Eukaryota; kingdom Metazoa; phylum Arthropoda; class Arachnida; order Araneae; family Nephilidae; genus Trichonephila; species Trichonephila clavipes. The sequence goes on along the minus strand of BMAU01014635.1, from coordinate 8,750 downwards.
TTAGTACACTAAATTAATGAAATCGTTTGCAATTACAGTATAGAGTATACATAATTGTATGAACTGTTTGCAACTTGTTAATAATCATCTTTCCATCGCTTATCGCTTTACTATCTTTTACTTTTAGACATCCTTATTCTTTGTTGAGTCACTGTCATTGTACTGGTACAATAAAGGTTTTCATCGAGCTTTGATCATTACAAAATGATTAATAACATCATTGTAATTAATTTCCATGGTAACATCATTTTGAGTGCTTAGCAACGTTAAACTGTTCAGCTTTTTATTTTATGCTGTAGATCTCATTTCAGTCTTTACTCTTTAAAGGGCATAAATGCTTCTCTCATGATTCGCTAGGCGTTGGTACGTTCGCTATAATTTTAGTTTTTTCTCTTTTTTTCGCCCCCCAATCTTTTGCGCCCTAGGTTCGTGCCTAAGTGGAAAAGTGGCCCTGCACTAGATGTGGAGATGCAACTCTATTTTCGTAGAACTCGCCATTTTGAAAATATGAAAAAAAAAATCCGCAAAATGCTTGTATTTCTGCAATTTGTTAGTGAGCTCGCGAAAACGGTTCTTCCCCAATCGAGTACTCAATTTCCAAATCGAAATAATATTAATTTATTAAATAAATGGATGGTATTTTTTAAAAAAGGGCACTCACATCAAAGGGGATCTCAGGAGGTTAATAAAGTACTTTTAAATTCTCTGAATGATTTGATGCGAGTATTAAACAGTTCATGGCATTTTTTGTTTTGCATTTATAAAAATTCAGTTCAAATAAAAAAATATTGTTTAACAAAGATGCCCATAGAGTTTTCTGTGAAAGTATGAAAACATTTTTACTGCATTCAGTAAAAATATGCAAAATAACTTTCATGGAATTGGTTTGTATTAGAATTAAATTTTAAAAACATTTATTAAAAAATAAGACTTTAAAAATTTAACCTTCATATTTCCAAGCGCCACTCACATTTATGTAATTTGCTGTAAGATGACATTTTATCGAATTTTTTATTACATTGCTTATGTAATATTACTTCTTTTTTATATAATTACAAATGAGGGAAAAGAATTTCTCTTTATACATATACTCGTTTTTTTATAATCCAATAACACATTCTTAATGTTTGTTATGCTTAGAATGTAATATTAATCTTGCTTAAAACTAATAATAAATCTTTCAAATTATTATTTTACATTCCTGCAGTAAATGTTCGATTGATTTTTAGTTACCAATTGAGATATTTGATATCATTACATAGACTTTCATTTAACTCTCACTTCTATTGCTCGCAATCAGAATGCTGATTAGTAATTAAATAAACTTTCACTCAGTAATTAAGTCATGTGGAATCATTAAGTCATTAAGAAGTAATTAACTGTTTCTTGCATTTATTTTACAGATATGACTTCGCGTACGTTATCAAAATTATTCCGAACATTTCCATTCATTTAAATACGTTTTCTCTGAAAATAGCTTCATGTAGTCCGTAAATATAAATCGATATAGAATTTAGTATTAGCTCTTTTTATTCTTATCTCTTAATTTAATATTCTTTCCTTTAAATAATTTTTTTTATAACATTAATTGATTTTAAAAAATGAATGCAATAAGACCTTAAGCAATAAGACGTCTCTGGCTGTTCCATATAAATGTAAAAAAGCGTAGTTTTTATTATTCATACTACGTTATTAATTTTTGTGTTTTCCTTTGATAATGCACTGTGATTTGCTCACGTAATCATTGCATATAATAGCTATACAAAAAATTAGTTACATTTACTTTTACTCTACATGAAATAAAATGATTGTTATTATAAATAAAATTATTATTTTAAATCTTATTCGTGATATATATATGAAAAAATTCTCTATTTTAATTTTCTTTCCGCGGATTTTATTTAATATATGGTGGTCTTGAACCCTCCAAGAAATAGCATGGTAATTAATTTTTTTAAAGTTTAAACGCTGAAGGAGAAATATTCTTTTAACCACATCTTAATCACCTCCTTAATTGCCTCGTTGGCACATTTCAAAATAAGATGATGAAATAAGATTATATAACTTTGCATTAACCATTTATTCTGATCAATTACGGTATCAACTAACGGAAATCACATGATTCTCAAAGCTCCCAGTTCGAAAAGATGAAAGTGGCCGCGGTAGCCGAGTGGTATAGGTATCGGACCGTGGCTTGCCTTGTCACGAGTTCTAGCCCAGTACCACTGAAGACCCGCCGTGTAGGGCAGCAATGAACGATAAATCTGTCGAGAGCTGAAACGTCCTCCCGTTGGTGTGGTGTGGTAGTTAGGAGAGGGGGGTGCCAGCTCAAGTGTCGTCCACGTCACTTGACCATGGTTCAAAATTACGTGGTCCGTCGCCAAAAGCCCTCGTGTAGCTTAAACAGTGCGACGTTAATAATAATAAATCAAATAAATCGAAAAGATGAAAAAGATGAGACCTGTGGATGCAAAAAGAACGCTTCCATCCACTGTCTTTTTCTGTGTATGTTTTTTTTTGGTGCTGTTCGTTTCGTCGCTTTATATATGTAAAATAAAAATGTGGAGCTGAACTGAAAACATGGCCTGTTCAACGAAACTACAGCAAAAAAAAGATGTCCTAATAACTTATTTAATTCCTATGTGAAAAACGTCATAAATATATATATATATATATATATATATATAAATATATATATATATATATATATATATATATATATATATATATATATATATATATATATATATATATATATATATATATATATATATATATATATACACTGGCCTCAAAAAAGTTAAGGTACAACATGTTTTTCGAAGCTCACCATAAAAAATGGCAGTAACAATAAAAATGCATAGTTTACATGAATGATAATAACGAACTTTAAAAACATTAATGCAAAAACGATTGCTGCCACTTTTATTATATAGAAAAGAACGTTTATTTATGAGTGAGAGAAAATATGCAAATATCAAGCTTTCGTACTTTGTGTGTAAGTTGTGTTGATTTTCAACAGTTGTTGGCAGTTTCGGTGACAATAGTCAATAGAGTTTAGAAAATGTCTCAGAGACGTCGTTTACCCAATTCGTTAAGGTGGCGGGCAGTTGGATGGATGGAATGGGATTGTAGCAGGCTGATGCTGCTAGACGTCTCAATGTGTCTCGTAGTGTTGTTCAGCGACTTTGGGATCAATACCAATCCGAAGATTCTGTGTCCAGAAGACCTGTTCCAGGCCGACCACGAGCTACAACACCTGCAGAAGACCGTTTTCAGCTCTTTCGGCACGAAGGAGAAGAACCACTACTGTGCCGCAGCTCGTTGCAGACCACTTTCAAGCATCAGGAAGAAGAATCTCCGCTACTACGGTGCGAAATCGTCTTCACAATGCAGGTCTGTATGCAAGAAGACCAGTTGTGTGCGTTCCCCTCAACGGACGACAGCGAAGGAACCGCTTATGCTGGGCAAGAGAACATGTTTCTTGGACGCAGCAACAATGGGCTTCGTGCTGTTCACAGACGAGTCCAGATTTACAATGGAGAGTGATTCAGGGCGTCTACTGATCTGGGAGGGAACAGCGCACTAGATCCATCAATCCAACACTGTTGAAAGACACAGTTATAGAGGTGGTGGAATCCTGGTTTGGGCAGGGATCTCGCTCGGTGGCCACACTGACCTGCATGTGTTCCATGGAGGAACCGTAACTGGTCTTAGATATCGGGATGAGATCCTTGATCCATATGTTCTCGCCCATATGCTGCTGCTATTGGTAACGACTTCATTCTGATGGATGATAATGCACGACCACCGAGCTCGGATTGTTGAGGAGTATCTGGAGGATCACGGTTTGGAACGAATGGAATGGCCAGCTCGATTCTAGACCTGAATCTGATAGAACATCTTTGGGACTATCCTGGCAGAGAGGTTGCTGCTTTAAATCCTCCTGCAAGGTCGTTACATGAGCTGAAACAAGGCTTACTCTGTGTCTGGTCTTCGCTTCCTATTCCGGTGTCCGACAACTTAATAAACAGCATGGGAAATCGATGCCGCCAATGCATTCAAGTTAGGGGTGGACACATTCCTTATTAGAACCCATTTTGTATTGTTTTTATGCCATTTTACCACATAACACTGTGATGTGCTGTTTTCTCCAAGAATGGACTTTTCCGCAGAGATTGCTTTTTTTGTTATAAATCGTTTTTGCAATACACTTATACAAATTTCTATGACGCATTCAATAAAAACTATTTAATGCACATATCCTCCAAATTTTTTTGTTTCTACATTCATTCATTTGCAAATTAGACACAAAACCCGGTTGTTCCTTAACTTTTGAGGCCAGTGTATATATATATATATGACGTTGACTAGTTTTGTCAATTGACCAATTGACTTTTATATTTACTTATACTTCTGTTTGCTTTTATAGGTTGCCAAATTTCTTCTTTGTTTTGTAGAACTTCCAATACGTCTATATATATATATATATATATGTGACAGCCAAAGCCAAGAGTCATCGCGCGCAAGCGCAGCTAATGAGAACTGAACTGTGGAAACTTTTGAACTAGCGAAAGTAGAACCAAAACTTTTGAGAGAGAAGAGCGAGCAGAGAACGCGAGAGGTGCGCGAGCAGGCGTTACCTTCTGCATATCATTGTCAAACTTATCTACCTTAATTAATTTTTATTAAGTTTTAAAATAAAATAGAAGAAAGAAAACGTCTTGGACCCCTTTGTTGTCTCCCCACAAATTATGGGGGTTTCCGGCGCATCGAAAATTTCGATTTTGAACCAAAGTCTGGACAATGAACAAAAGCGTCCGTGAAGGAGACGCTCCGCCATTTTTTGAAACTTCGTTCAACCTGTGTAGAGGTTGAATTTTTCGAATACTCCGCCTGTGTAGAGGCCGGGATCGAAAAAAATTTCGATTTTGATCAAAGTTTGGACAGTGAAAAAAATCCGTCCGTGGAGGAGACGCGTCGCCATTTTTGAAACTTCGTTCAACCTGTGTAGAGGTTGCATTCTTCATTTGAATCCAGCGTGAAAATTCCGCCTGTGTAGAGGTTGGAACCATCGACAACATTCCGCCTGTAGAGAGGTTGAAACTAACTCAGAGTGAATAATCCGCCTGTGTAGAGGCCGGAACTACAATTTCATAAACACCTGCGAAGAGGTGTCAATTCAAACAATTTCATCTATATTACCTGCGAAGAGGTGAAATCAGTGGAATCACACAACGTTTTTCTTCAATTATTGGATACATCGTACGCGAGCAACAAGGAGCTAGAAAAAAAGGTGGATCTTTCCATATTTTTTCTAAGATGTATAAAAACGCTCTAAAGAGGATTTCATAAGAGTTGTTGAGGATCTAGACGGTACTGTGGAGAGTACGGACACCATAGATAAACTAAAAAGACTAAAATTGGTAGAACAGTAGTACATTTGAAAGTGATCCAGATTTCGTTAAAACTTTAATTCAAAAACTGTATAGATGAGAGTATCGCGAAACGAAAGAGAGGTAACTTTAGAAAAACAGAAAATTGAGTCATGAAACTACAGCTAGCGCAATTAGAAAAAGAAATCGAACTTCAAACGGCTAAAAATAAAAGCATTAAGTTTAAATCCTGCAGCTAAAGTCGAAGAGAAACAGTTCGAAACTTTAAATAAGGAAACCGCAACCCATATTGGCATTCGAGAAGCAGAAGATTGGTTTAGGCCTATTGATTTAGCTAAAGAGTGTGATATTTATATTTCATCTAAAAACGGATCACGTAAGGAAACTCCTATTACTTATGGATATACCCAAGACCCCTTTAAAAATAGACCACGAAACTTTAAACCAAAGGTTAAGGAGAACTATCCCCAATATCTTGAAAGACAAAATAAAAATTGCTATATATGCGGTGATTCATCTCATTACGCAAGAGACTGTGAGAAGCGTTTTAAGCTTAAAGAATCTAACAGCCACATCCGTAATAGAATAAACGTGAATACTTTGAAAGTCGAGAGCGAAAAACAAAATAGCGTTGAGTTCGCAAATCTACAATATGTAAACATTTTTATAGAAAATCAGCCCGTAACAGCCTTGATCGATTCAGGTTGCCAGATCCCAGTTTTAAATTCCTCGCTAATTAGATTGCAAACACCTTCCGAAGAAATAATAACATTAAGTTCATGTTTTGGCGAACAGCGTATGGTAGAAGTTAAACCCATAAATATTTCTCTTAATCAACACTCTTCCGGTCTAAGTGTTCGAACGGCAATATCACCGACCTTGACCGAAGAATTTATTATACATCCCAGTGCATATGCTGAAATAAAGAAACTAGGGCCACGCAGAGAGCGATGTTTTATTGAGTGAAAGTGATCCTCTTTGGGTGTTCATTTTAATTCAAATGTTTTTTTTCAAATGTGATAGAAAACTCTAGTTATGATTTGCCACATGTTAAAAACTTTAATACTAGAAATGATTTGAGTTCTCTAATTAAGGATTATAAATGTAATAAAATTAAGAGTACTAAGTTAAAATTGAGTATTATAAGAGAAAATGTTCTGATATAGTATTGTGTAAGAAAGTAAATGGTGCCATGAAAACGAGTTCCGTGAACTTCAACACCCCTTCACCTATGGAGAGTAAACATCGTCGGTTTACAATGCTCCGGAAAATCTTTCCAGCTCTGGCAGTGGAAACGGAGGAAAAGAGAAATCGTTTTGAACAGACGTCCAGAACTCTAGAGAGAAAATATCGGATGCGTTCAACCAAAGATCAACTTGTTAAAAAGACGTTCTTATGCCTGTGAAACACAATGTGTGTGTGTGTTTTCCTGTGGAACTTTCCTGATGTCGAAGAGGTGCCTTCACATGATGGAGAAACTGTTTAGTTCAGCAGAATTATGATATGTTAAATCTTTGTATATTTGTCGTTTAGTCCTTGTCTGTTCCGTCTTTTTTGTATGTTTCAGATTCTCCTCTGGTCTCGATGAAAAAGGAAAAAAGGGACGTACCGCTGCGGACAGCGTACAGTCAGGCTGGCCGATTGTGGCAGCCAAAGCCAAGCAGTCTTCGCGCGCAGGCGCAGCTAATGAGAACTGAAACTGTGGAAACTTTTGAACTAGTGAAAGTAGAACCAAAACTTTTGAGAGAGAAGAGCGAGCAGAGAACGCGAAAGGTGCGCGAGCAGGCGTTACCTTTTGCATATCATTGTCAAACTTATCTACCTTTTTAATTAATTTTTATTAAGTTTTAAAATAAAATAGAAGAAAGACAAACGTCTTGGACCCTTGTTGTTCCCTCACATATATATATATATATATATATATATATATATATATATATATATATATATATATATATATATATATATATATATATATATATATTATGTATTGTTAACTTGTAATATATTTGTGTTCTTTGAATAAAAATTCGTAACTTTCTTCCTCAGATCTATTCCTGAATTTAAAATAGCTATAAATAAGACAGATTACTCTTCAAAATTGAAAGCATTGAACATTTCCAAGATTTGACCTTCCTTTCAAGACCGTTTTTCAAATTTCACGGTCGCAGCTAATTTTTTCATTTTTTTTTTAGTTCACCGACTTATTAGTATTAGATTTCATGTTAAGGCATGCTCTCTCCAACACACGAGTTTTTTAAACACAAAATAAAGAGCACAGATCAGCGGGAAAAAATGAACCATTCCTCACGATTTATCAATAAACATCTAAGCTCTTGATTTCACTAAATGTTTTAATAAAAAAATATTGAATCAAAACAATTGGATGATGTTTCGCAATGGCTTGACATTTTCACTAATATATTCTGATACTTGGGGGGAAAAAATCTGTGATTCAATTTCTCATTCAAATGTATTTCGGTTCCAAGGTTAGGGAAGAAAAAAGAATATGTTCGCAGAAATTGTACTCAAATACGAAAAGTAAAAAAATTATAAAAGTTGTAAAACCTGTACTCTCATTAAGCTAATAGGAATGATTTGGCCTTGTATTTTTAAAAGGTTTATCACTATTCCAATTATACATACACTGTCTGTTTCAATGTACAGGTAATTATAATAAGAAAATTTTCTAGTTATTTAGTATAATTCGTTTAGTTACAAAACCAAAATATTTCAAATGCATTAAAAATATACAAAATAAAAAATACAATAAATTACAATACTAAATACGTCAAAAGTACAATATAAATATTTATTAACCGCTTAACTGTCGATGTTAAAAGTTATGCGATTCGCACCCCGGTGCTACCGTTTTTTACATAGGCACGTTTATGTGGTGTATTAGAGGGTAAAAAAAAGGCATAAATAAGCAATTCTTTTTCTAAAATTAGTAAATTCTTTTCAAACACTGTCAAGGCCATTTTATTGCATTCCAAAGCCTTCGGAATAGTTTTACTGATAGCAACGCAAAGAAAAGGATCGTATTTCGAAAAAGATGTATATATACGTCCGGGGCATTTAACGCACCGGTTGAGCGAGACGTAAATACACTCCGGTGGCAGTTAAGGGGCTAATAGCAAATTTCTATGATTTACAAATAGTAACTGACATCTGTTATTAGAGTTTTCCTTCAACCCTTTACTAGGGGCGTGGTAAATATTTTTTCCACCTAATTCATCAATTTTATCTCTATCAGTCATCTTTATTTGTCTAATTCACATTTCAATTTACATATTGTCGTATTTCCAAATCAGTTTTCATAAATTTGTTGTGTTCATTACGTACTAATACTTG
>BMAU01014634.1:0-13282 GCA_019973935.1 Trichonephila clavipes | reverse complement strand
TTTTTCATTAAAAATTCAAACTCGTTCATTATTTTAACCCTCCAACCGGACGGACGGACTTTTCTGCCCTACTAAAGTGAGGCTTTCGAAAACGGACCACACGGAATTTTTCGAAGCTGCCAAAATATTGAACCAAACTGATTTTCCTCCTCCAAGTAATGTGTTCAAAAACGGTAAAGTCGTGTTTTTTCGAATTCTTTTCCACTCCTTTAAAGGTTTAGTATCTTGAAAGATAATTGGGAGTACTTGGGTCGAGGAGCACTACTAATGCGGCATTGAGGGAAAGTTTTATGGCTCGTGGGGAGACCCGTTCTTCGCCTGCAGCAATCGTAAAAAACTGTGGGAATAATTTCTTTAAACCCAAGAGCGTACGGGAATAATTGCAAGTCAACGAGGTAAGAAAATTAGGGGGATAAAGCTTGATAAAAATCTCATTTTTTTTTCCTTACCTTTAAAATTCTCAAATGGAATTAAGTTTTTATAATGCATGTGCAAGTTTTTTAAAAATATCTGTACTATTTAAATTCAAATTATATATATTAAAACATTGAGGATGATTTACTGTTTCCAATTTTTCTTATATTAATCAATACCTTCAGGGATTTTTTTCAAAATGATTATTTTGTTATGTGTCAAAAAAAATAAAAAAAAAGGTTCAAAGAATTTAAAATCTTTTAAAATTTCGGACACATCTAAACATGAGTAATTTTTTAAGCTTCTGTATCACATTATTTGTCCAAAATGTTTTTATGCATTGTAAAAACCCTCATTTAAATCTTTTAGTTTTTCATAATTTTAATGCCAGGTATTCCAGGTCATCTTACATATAATCCCTCGTTTGAATTGCTCCAGATAACAACCTATATTTAACTTTGAATGTCTGAACATTAATTTCATTCAAAGAGAATCCTTTAACTACAAAGCTTTATATCTTGAACTTGAGTCAACAAAAGAGTATTTAAAATCATATGCGGAAAAATTTACGAGATTTAACATTTGAGAATATATATAAGAATAAATATAAAGATCCTTTTTAAATTCAAGTTAAAAAAATATATTTATGCATAATCCCTCATCATTCATGTTCCATTAGTGGTTGACTGAAGAAAAGCAAGTTATTAAAAAATTTGGACATTTTTATAATCTTAACCATGCAAAGCTAGGAATTTTGTATTAGCTCCGCTGAAGTGCTGCATTGAGAATTCCTTCGAAAAAGATATTTATACACGTGTCCTCACATACTTAGTTGAAAAACATATATTTCCCATAAATACTAAGAATTCTTTGGATTGTTTAAAAATTATCATTAGATTAATATATATATATATTTATATATATATATATATATATATATATATATATATATATATATATATACTCATTCGACTTCCCCTATTTTCAAGTATTTATCAAAATTTCAAACAGTTTAATAAAGGGAGGGATATTAAAGTCGCATTTTCTGCCTCTCTTCTACTCAACTACTTGAGGGCTTTTGGCGACGGACCTCGTGGCCGGGTGCCGAGGTGGTCAAGGTATCGGGTTATGGTTTGGCATCTCTCAGTTGAGTTCCGAGCCCAGTGCCACAAAGACCCGCCGTGCAGGGCGGCGATGCACGTTAAATCTATCGAGAACTGAAATGTCCTCTCGTTGGTGTCGGATGGCTGAAGCAGTTGAGCAGAAGGGGTGCCGCGCTAAGATGTGTCGCCCCTCGTCATTTGACCATGCTTCAAAATTACGAGGTCCATCACCAAAAGCCCTCGTGTAGCTGAACAGTGTGACGCTTATATTCACTACTTCACTTGGCAACAACGGGTTGAGAGCTTAATTTCTAATTCATTGCTCACGAGTTAAGCAGTAAACTAGCGGCGGCTCCATCGCGACCGAGCCTATACAGCAGAAGTACGGTTGATAGAGTACCTCAACAATTTTAACGCAATTTTTATATTTCCTGTCTCGTAAACTCTTACTCCTTTTAAACACATGTATTGCCAAAATACTCTCCTTTGTATATTTATAAAATTTTAAAAATATAATGGTTATCTCACCCAACATTTTGAAATCAGGGAGCGGCAACTGTGCAGCCAAGGACGTGCTTCAAACCAATTTGTCAATATCTCGTTCAGCGTTGCCACATAGTAGGAAATTTTTTGAAATCACCCTTCAGAGTCTCACGGTAATATTTGCAGATTTTAAAGAATAGAGGTAAATAATTTAGATTTACAGTTTTATCTTATATAATAATTATGGATCAATAAAATACATTTATTAACATAAAATAAACAATATAATAATGTTACTATTTCATTCAAACAAAGATAAAAAAAAGAATTAAAAATGTATGTTTCAAACATATTTACTTAAATAAGAAATAGACAAAGTGAAATATAAATGATTCCCTTCATTATAGTTAAATAAAATTGTAATGCGAAATTAACTCTTTCACGACTCTTCTTTCATATCGCGCAAAACCAGGGTATAATGCATGACGACGATTCTGTAGCATTCAGTTGTTAAACAATTTCTTTGCGGAGTCGAAATATTTGCGTATTAGGAAAGATTTTTTACTTTGATATGCCGAATCATATAGTGGAAAATCAGAGTACATGCAATTTTCTTTTCAACAATTAGAATCCCTAGCGATAACATTCACAATTATTTACAAAATAGCTGTAAATTTATCCTTAGAATTATCTTTCAGATTATTTGTAGTTTCCATAAATATCCATAACTCAGAAGATGTTTGTGTCAATAAGAGTTCTATTATCAGCTTCCATCCACTCAGAATTGACAAATTTGTAGAGTAGTGCTGAAGTGCCACTAAGAATTGTACCGTGCCACGGGTTCATAGATTGCCGAACACGTTTTAAATGTTTCTTATTAACTAACCATCTCCTATTCAAACACAATTTATATATGATAAAAGCGTTTTCATTCATTTTGTAGGGAATTGTATTAGATTCAACCATATAAGTAATTTTGTGTATCAAAAAATTACATTGTTTCGAGGATCCACTTAGAGCAAATGAAAGGGAATTTGGCATACTTAGAGTAAGTTTCTCTCTAAGAGAAGACGTTCACTCTCAAAATACACTGCGTAAAGTGGTTTTCAGGTGTACGAAGTTATATTCACTACTATTCCTAAATAAATTTTGATATGTTGGTTTTCGTTTAAGTTCTTAGAGATTTCTTCAAATATGCTTCTCCATTACATTTCTTTCAAACTTGCTATTTTTCTCTTGCGGCTCACGGTATCCTGATGGTCATGGTTATGAACTCGTGTCCAGTGTTCGAGCCCTGGTACCACAAAAGTTTAGCGTTGAAGAGGAGCTGATGCACGTTAAACACGTCGTGGTCAAAAGTCCTCACGTTGGTGTGATGTGGAAACTTGGAAGGGAGTTATCAGCTCAGTGTATCGTCCTCTGCCACTTAAACCGCGGTTCAAAATTACGTAGTCGCTCGTCAGTAGCCACCGTGTTGACTTAAGAATGCAATATAAACCCCTGACGTGTGCACTTGAGTCACCTCAGTACGCTAAACAGTTCTAAATATGCACATTAGATATAAATTCAAACGAGGCTTCGCATTTTTATGCTGCTGTAATTCTTATCACTCAAATATCAGCGAGCGCCGTCTGCGTCCCGAGATATCTCGACTGTTGTCTCTTATATTTACGATTTAGTCGTGAAACATCAAAAAACTTGGCTAAAATATTTGCATAAAAAATTAAGGGAAAAAGAATGAAATATCTTAGCGTTCCCCATCGTGGCAGATAAGCAAAATTAAGTTTTTGTTGAACGACTTTAAAATGCTGTAATGTAGTACTACAATATATTTACTATAATGTAGTTTGTGGCACATCAGGGAAATATTTAGTCTCATTCTGCAACATTTGCATTCTGTAGTCTCAATTGTAATATCACCTGGAAAGCTGGATTTTAGATTTACCATTTCTTAGTCATATACTCCATCCCTTTCAAGATTATTATTTATCGCAGTGTAGCCTGCATACATTTTGGTCATGGCATTTTTCAAAAGGAAAAAAAAAATAATGAAAACAAAGTAAAAATAGAGCTCTTTAAATTATATAAAACTATTTGTCGTAAAAATTAATACCCCGGTTCTTTTTAAAAAAACCAATCTTAATTAGGCAAATGTTAGAAAACTCAAAAAAAAACTTAAAAACATAAGCAAACAGAAAGAGTTTTAAATTAAAATTGTAGCTAATTGACATTTTCACACGAAATAATGGATTGTGTTAAAAAAATATTTTTAACTAATTCACCCTAGGAATTCAAAATGCTTTAAAATGAAACCGAATTTAAAAATCAAAACTCAGAAAATTAAAATTTCTTAAAAACCTAATTGGTTTTTAGATCAGAAATTGACAAGTTCTTCCAAATATATGAAATATATATTTGCAATAAATTGGGAGAAGTTTCAGTTGGCCGTGAAGTCGAGAAAATGTCCATTTGACAATCCTCGCCCCTGAGGCCACAGCTGTCAGATGAGAAACCTCCCTTTCGAACAACACAGAAACCGAAAAGCAATAAAATCATCCCCTGCGAAACCATTTGAGGACCTCCCCGCAGTTTTAAGGGGAAGGCATAAAACTTACGGTGCTCTTCGAAGCAGTTCGCGAAATTTAATTAATTCAATCTAGGGAATCTCAAAAATGCTTTAAAATGAAACCGAATTTAAAATCAAAACTCAGAAAAATAAAAATTTCTTAAAACCGAATTGGTTTTTAGATCAGAAAGTTGAGCAAGTTTTCCAAATATATCAATATATATATATATATATATATATATATATATATATATATATATATATATATATAGTATATATATATATATATATATATATATATATATATATATACACATATATATATATATATATATATATATACTATATATAAAGAAAAATACAATAGTTAGTATATATATATATATATACATATATAGCTATGTATACTATATATATATATACTATATACTATACTATATATATACAGTGCTGGACACCATTGCTGGGCGACGGATAACACTATCATCCATAGCAACCACAAAATGAAAGGAAGCAAAATGGGAAAATTAGAATAAGTGCGGGATATTAGTAAGAAGTATGAGTATGCAACTTTTTTTTCCACGTCTGTTCATCACATGATAGCGTTCATAAGAGCTTTAAAGGTTTTGACGCGTTTGGACAGTTGTTGTTCTCAAGTCAAAGTTTTATTATGAAATATTTTATAGACGAACTTAAAACTTTTTGATCATGTCCCTCTCCCCGGCATCGCGATGGCCACTGCCTACTTGAATCATCGTTATGTTCCGAAGAAGGAAGCGAGCATCAGATGTTGCCAGGAGTTGATTATCGCTCGAGCCAGCGTTAGTGTTTTTGCTGTGAAAGTCATTTAAAAACTACTGAATGTGTAGTAGATTGCGCACCGGGGAGGTGTTGTGTTAGGAAGCACGATCGCAGGCAGCACATATCGTCCTATCAGCAAAAAAGAACAGGCGCACCACAGCTCAGCAGGTAACAAACCGTAGTTCTTTGCTGCCTCAGCAGATCTCGAAAAGTTGTTGCCAGACGTTTGAGGGAGTGAGGACTATACGCACGCAGACCTGTTGTGGTGTGTGTCCCATTGACCAGACAGCCCCGTACTGCCCGTTTGCAATGATGTCGAGCATCACAATTAGACTCGTCACGACTGGGGCATGCGTACCATTCTCAGATGAGAGAGGTTCAGTCTGTCGTCGGATTGTAGACGCCAAACCGATCTGGCGCGAGAGTGGTACCTCCACCAAGTTTATCGTCCAGAAAAATATCCAGGAAAAGGACCGATATCCGACATGCGTATCATGGTGTGAGTCGGCATCATGATAAATGGCGCACGCGCGCCTACATGTGGTTGCGAATGGGACTGACGGGTCAACGATACATTGATGAAGTCTACTTCCTCATGTTCGTCTTTTCCGTGGTGGTACTGTCGGTGATAAATTTGTTTTATGGACGACAACGCAACATGTCATCGAACACTCGCTGTTCAGGATTATCTAGACAGCGAGGGTATTCAACGTCTCGGCAGGCTTAAAGCATTCTCCAGATCTAAAAACCCCATTGAAAACAAGTTTTGGGATGCTTGGGGAGGAGGCAAAGTTGCTGGTCGAAACTATCAGCCGACAAACAAGAACACCACTCATCCGTGCACTCACAGAGGAATGGGATAAATTGCCTCAACAGCTGCTGGATAATGTTGTGCAAAAAGTATGGTACGACGTGTGAATGCCGCATCACACTCCACGGTGGACATATCCCGTACCGATACCTTTAAAGTGCCTGCTGACTTTAGATGCATTGTTCCATTTCAAGTAATAATCAGATTCAAATGAACTTTTTTCCTTTCTCAGATGTATTAACAGCTTTTTGTACTCTCCGCAAAAAATAAATATTCTTTATTCTAATGTTTGAACAGTGTGGCAACTATATTTTATCCTACTAGGCCCTCATGTCTCGCTTAATGCTGCGCTACATGGCAATTTGTGATCCGTCCTGATCAATTGTTCAGCAGTGTATTTATATATAATACTTATTAAATATATATGCGAATTAAAAATTCAATCGAAAAGCCAGTGCTTTGGGGGGTCTGACCCAGAATCCTTCCCCAGTGAGCGCCACTGATTGATTGTGTATTATGTGGTGGGCAAATGCTGACGTAGAGAAGGGGATTTCTCAGTAAGTTGTTATGTTGATTTATAGCGAAAATCATTCAACAGAAAATATAAAGATAAAGATAGGAAATTTCTGCTGTGGAACAAAAAGTATTGAATGATCTTTATGTGTTATTATTAATTAAAAATATAAAAAATTGCAGGAAAATCCCAAGCTTTATTATTTTACACAACTCTTATTCGGCACATATAATGCTACTACATTTATTATGTAATTTCTTTTTTATAAAAAATAATCACTTTTAATTTTTAACCTCCATAACCAAAAAAATAAAAAAAATAACACTGAAATTATTCTCGAGTTTTCTTCAGAGTCTGATATTCAACAATGATTACAGAGAGCTTCTGTATGAAGTTGAAATTGTAACACCAGATCGAAATAAAATTTATCGTTCCTCTTTAAAAAAAAAATTTACAAAAGCTCTTAAAAATAACAGGAGAAAAAACAAAGCCCCTTTCTTTTGCTTATACATATATTAAAAATATTTTTCAATCTTGAATGAGTCATTTCTTTAAAACTTTATTTTCAACCTCTTATCTGCTTTGTTTGCAATGTAAATTGGGAGCAGTTTCTGTTGGCCGTGAAGTGGGATAGTAATGTCCATTTCACAATCCTCGCCCGCATGAGCCACGGCTGTGAATGAGAAACTTCCCCTCGAACAATAACACAGAAACCGAAGCAATAGAAATCACTCCCCTGCGAAAACCATTTGAGGACCTTCCGCAGTTTTAAGGGGGAAAGGCATAAAGCTTGCGGTGCGCTGAAGTTGCTCAAGGAAATCAACCGCGAAACATTTTCGCTGTGTCGGAATAGCTTTGAAAAGTATCACTGAAGTGAATCAATTAGCGAAGCCATCCACTCAGAGGCAAGTTGGGCACAAGATATGTCAGAATCCTCAGTAAAAATTTTATCATTTTTCATGGAACTGTTTTGAAAATATGCACTGGAATGAGAAAAATGATGTTCAGTAAAATCGACATTCAAACATGTAACTTCCTACTTCACAGTTTTATATATATATATTATTCTTGGTTTACTCAAACAACAACTAAATTTAAATTAAAACTAATGTGAAGTTTTTTAGTCAATAAACTTAAATTTATTAAAATTATTATAACTAAAAACATATATTTTACCAATGCAGTACAAGCATTGATTGAAACGATATCAATAGCTACAAAATAATCAAAATACAACAAAGTGATTCATTTCTCCAAAATAAAGTTAAAAATTTATAAATATTACTTAAAAACAAAATCCAATATCTTAATTAACAACTACTTATTATAAATATTAAATAATTTGTGATATGAATGCAGTGTATTAATATGATTCTAAAATGCTAAAATTCGTCGCATGCATACGATGTTCCCTCTTTTTCAGCTAATTTTTCACAAGTAGTTTTAAATTGCATTCTTTTAGCCTGTCGCACTTCTTTTATGCGGAGATTAAAAATGTCGCTCAGCAATCTGAATAATTTTTATATCTACAAGCGTAACAATTTTTTGTGCAAATTGACCAACAGTCAGGCCAAGCGATTGCATTATTGTTAGTCTGCCTTGATTGCCATCATTAAAATGACAATTGCTTCATTTGTAGATATATAAATCAATCTTTCTACCACATTCTAAAGTTTTGGGCATAATTTCTATATTAATGAGTTAATGGATTCATTATTTTGGGGGTTTTACCCCTAGACATTTTAGTAGGAGTTTAGGTTGTGATGAATCATTAAACACAGGTTTATGGCATCCAGTACTGCTACTGGCAATTTGTTACTGTGTCAAAAGTTTCCACACTGCCCTATATTACTTGATTTTGATATTTACACCAAGAATTAGGACCTACAGAACAAAAAACTGTGCAATGGTTCTTCGTCGCTTAAACGTATATGGAAATATATAGTCCAAACAGCGTTCATATCCGACAGGCATGTTTTATTTTGTCGGATTGCATTTCCATGGTATGTTGTAATTAAGTCGATCATTCTGTCGGTAAACCTCCCCTTTCCCCAATTGACTTCCCATCACTGAATTTGGAGCTCATTTGTTTTAATTTTTCGTAAACGAGTTCCCGTTATTTTTGAACATGTCTAACACATTCAATTTTTGAAATTGTGATATATTCTCCATACTGATTGGATGCAAAAATATAGATGAGAATGTTTTGGAATCGCCATCCGCGATATAAGATATATATCTCACAGAACGATGACTCAATGAATGCTGAAATATACGAACCATTCCCACAGTCTCCATCATGCCATCTGAACAATTGTGGTTTTTCCAACATTCTTTAATGTGAAGAATTTTCTACTTTTTTGTAAGCAGGTGACCCTTTTCTTCGCGCGTTTCCAAGAATCATATCCCTTACAGAAAGAAGACATCACTTCCGCATCAATACATTTTTCCTGTTTTTGTCTCTATAACAGCACACACACCAACACGAGAAATAGCCACGGGTTTTCCACGTTCCATCTCCACTAATTATTATATCGGAAGAATTTGTCAAAGTACCCCCTCTTCCAAAGCGGCACTTCGCATTGAAGCTTCTGCAAGTGATTTACTACACAATTGTAGTTTGTTTATAATGTTAAAGGATTTTCAGCAACTGGAGGAGGAAAGTCCATGACACCACAGAAAAAGTTATCATTGCTGCATGACCCTGTTCAATTGTTCTCATTGCATACACAAAACGTCTATTTATTTCTGAAATATTTTCCTTTTACCCAGAATTTTTGAATTTCTAAACAAACACAAGTCTTTACAGTCCATACATTCAATCGAAAAAACACTAGACAAACCTCTAACACATTTTTTGTTAGCTTAATAACACCACCACATGTTTTGCAAGGAGCAAAGTTTTTGAATGTTTGTAAACATGAGTTTTATCAAACACTCTATAGCCATCAAAACCGTCATCATGTTCAATAAAAGATGAGATCAACATCTTGCAGCTGAGATCTTTTTCCACATGCATACATGTTGCGATTCATCTACACTGTGTACAGCTTTGCACCTCGTATGCATATTACCAGTAAACTTCCTTTTCTTAGGACGTTTACCAGATAGTCTTCTGGCATATTCAGTCGAATTCATCATTCAAACATTTATAAAAATTAATATTTTTCCTAAAACGTATCTTAGAATAAGATACGGTAAGAAACAGAAACGAGCGAGTATAGAATCAAGAATCACTTTATGAAAACAAAGTAGAAGTAGAGATTTTATAAAGTTAATAGACGTTGTAGTTAATATTCAGAACAACAATTATAGTATTTGAGGCTTAGATTTAAGCATTTGATAATAATTAGAATGAAAATATTAGAAACAGAGAGAAACGCAGCTTGGCTTTCAACAGTGACATGGCAGATGTCACCCTGGATCCAAAATGTAAACAATATTTAAATAACCTTTTCTACTCTTTTATTTCCCTTAATAACTTCCGTTCTATTGGGAATATCGGCATGCATTCTCTTTTAAAACACCCAGAAAAGTTTGCTCTATAAAACAAAAATAATAATAAGAAAATCGATTTTCCGGAAATTTTTAAATGTATATGACCTCTTATTAGAAAAGACAATAGTTTCAATGAATTACCCAATATACATTGGTTTAAATGATTTAATATTTTTATGCGACATCAGTCAGCATTTTTAAAGAACTGAATAAAAAATTCAAGGTTTTGGACTAATTGTTTGAACTATGTTTGAAAAACAAATTAGGAGTGGTCGGTAGGCCCTTTACCGACAATGTTAAGTTGAGCCATTTTAGGAACCTGTTTCTCAGAAATTTTTAAAATATATAAACTTCTAAGGTTTGAGGACAATAGCTATAAATAATTAGGCTTTTTTATTTAAATAATGGTAAAATGTTTTAAATATATTGTTTACTTTTTCAAAAAAAAATCATCGTAAAAGTATCTCTTTGAAATTTGTGGAAAATTGTGCTTTTTTATGATAACTGCTTCTGAGAAAAATTAATTGGGGAAAATTTCAAAGAAAGTAGCTCTATTATATATAGTTACATTTATTTATGTGCAGTAAAAATTATATAAGTATATTGATTTTTTTAGATTCTTTGAAAAATGTACACGTAGTTTGAAAACAATCATTATGAGATAATTGCACTTTAAGTGTAAAAAGGCACTTAATTACAAAAATAATGAATAACAACATGTATTTGTCCTATTTTATTAAACATTAGTATCTTCTTTAATTTTTAAACATAAAATAGGAAACAAAAGAAGCCTTTAAAATGTTCAGAAAATACATATAGAAGTAATTTTTCAGTTTTTGTTCAACGAGATTTATCTTAGCATTTTGCAACAATTTTCACAAATTATGTAACAATCTGTGAAGAATTTTTAGCTTCAATGCATTACAAATGTCAAATTGGACCTTATAAACATCATAAATATAATTTAAACATGTATCAATAAGTAAAAGTCATGATTTGGGAATATGTGATTTTTACGACATTAGAAAAAATTGAATTATGGATTTGTACGTTTCCATGCTAACACAATTTCTAAAAGTTTCAAAATTCGAAAATTTTCTCTAAACTGTACAAATAATTTCTAAAAAAGTCAAAAACAAAACTGTTTTTATGTTTTTAAACTTGAAATTTGTGTATTTTTATGCATGCAACAAGCTTCTCGCAACGACGAAAAGCATTACACATCTGAGTTATAATTAGTTAACTATTATTGAAAAAAGTTTAAATATTAAAGCTTAAAAACTTCTCTAAACAATAAATAAAGAATAATATTTGCAATGATGTAAAATAAGTAAAATATATTGTTTAGTTTTCTCAAAAACATGTAACATAAAAATATCACTATGAATTTAAAAAAATTGACATTTTTTGTCACGATATATGGATTCCAGTCCAAATATTTTGGGAAAATCCTCAAAAAGCTCACAGGAATATATATATAGTTACATATCATTAACATGAGGGAAAAATTTTATGTACATTTATACCTTATATTCTGAGAAAAAGATTAATACCGTTTAAAAAAAAACATTTTTGAGAAAATTGAATTTTCAATATAAAGTGTCACTTTTTTACAAAAATAACAAAATGAATTACAACATGTATTTGTTCCAATTTTTAAACATTAGCATCTTTGCTATTTTATTTTGCGTAAAATAGTAAACAAAAAAGTCTTTAATTGCCCAGAACAGCATTTTTCACTTTTTTAACAAGAAAACATCACCATTTTCTCAAATTCTGTTTCAATTTTTAAAGAAATTTGTACCTTTCATACATGCAGATATAAATTTTTGAACAGAAAGCATCATAAATATAATGGAAAATGTCAAATATGTTTTGGTGAATTTGAGATGGTGTTTTCAAAATACCTGATTATCCGTTCCGTAAGTTTTTACATAGGTTTTTGTAACATTTTCATTAGGTCCTGTTGTTGCAGGCAGTTTCTAAGCTTAAACTTCAAAAAGTTACTCTAAACTGGACAAATGATTTCTAAAACAGACAAAATAAAAACTGTTTTCTATGTTTAAAAATGAAATTTATGTATTTTTATGTATGTAACAGGCTTCTCGTAAAGATAACAAACACCACATTTAATGTATCATATCATACCTTCTTCTCAGAAACTATTAAACATAAAGACTCAATTTTTTATTTATATTAATTAGACATTATATTTATACACACACACACACACAGAAGGGAATTTTTTTTAAATATAATAATTTGTTTTTTCAAAGACAAACCTTTAGTTCACCGAACAATTATTTTTATGAACTTATTATAAATTGTAATTTTTTGTTATGATAACTGCTTTATATTTAAATGTTTTAAGGATATTTCAAAAATATCACTTCAGTATACACAATTGCATTTAAGAAACATACACACAGTAAATTTACACAATTTTAAATATATAAATTTTTAAACATGCATACAGTAAAAATTTACACAATTTAAAAAAAAAAAATAAGTTTTTGAAAACAGAAACTTTTTCTAAAATATCTTACTATGGAATTAAACTTAATCCAAATTTTTCTTTAATATCACGTAATTGTAACTTCAAGTATTTTTAGAAATATGTTTAGCGTTTTCTATGCCTCTTCTAAAGTTTTAATTAGTTATTATTACTAATTATTTTAACTAAATTTAAAGTGAAGAACAGGTTTAAATTTGGGAAAATCACTAAATATTAAATATAACATTCAAATAAAACCACGCTTCCAAAATTTGGCACAAATTTTTTTGCATATCTAACACAGTTTTCTAATTTGCAGTTACACATGCTGTGTATCTAATGCGTATTAATAAAAATAAATTGAGTGCTTTGCAACTTTGCTCCAGATTTAAAAAGACAATGTTTATGCATTTCCTATTTGCTAAATGGGAGTGGTTCATAAGCTGATAATTTTTTAAAAATCATTTTAAAGTACTTCTAATCCATATATAATGGCTTACATGTTATATCAATGGAAAAACTCCCCATTTGGGGATTATACAATATATCAAAACCTCAAAATCGAATTTTAAAAAGTTATTACCCTACTGACTGGTCT
>BMAU01014632.1:0-23219 GCA_019973935.1 Trichonephila clavipes | reverse complement strand
GAATCACAAGAGAAGTTCGTTATACTGTAGAAAATGTACTTCGCTATTTTGGAGTGATTTAAAGAAAATAGTAAACTATTCTTGGTTCCAAGAAATAGTTCGCAAAGTAAAAATTCATAATATAGAAGTACCTACCATAGGTCGATTGTCCTTCTAAATATAACATTCTGTAAAAGCCCAATTCAAATTCTATACACAAACACTGAATATTATAATCATTTTTATTTATTGCTTAATGCAGCGTTTCAATCTGTGAGGGAATGACCCCGGGGCGATATCTTTAAAGGAAACCACGAGCATATTGAGAAAGTCGAAAACAAAGATTGTTTTAAAAAGTATTAATTTAATTAATGTAAACAAACAAACAAAAACCATTCTGACATAATAAAAATACACATTTCATTGATATAATGCGCCAACACTGCCAGGATCCAGCTTTTATTGTGTTCCAAAGCCGTAGGAATAATTTTATGGATAGCAGTAAACAAAAAGATCATTACTTCGGAAGAACTTTATATACGTCCGGGACAATTAACGCTTTTCGAGCGAAACGTTTATATACGACAGTGGCACTTAAGAGGTTGAAGTTGTATCATGTAACTGTATTGCCAAAGTATATTATTATTGCTTTCAATACATTATTATTGAATGGAGAGGAAGTGCAATGGAAATTATGACTAAAGGTTGCGTCGCAAATATTCTTAATATAATTTTCTTAATTTTACATTTTAACTCTCCCCCCAATAATATATTTATCCTTTTTTCTTGACATTTCACTAAATGCATTACGAAAAAAATATTTGAATTATTTATTTGACTCGTTGAAATAATTTAACAAATGGATTCTACTTTATTTAGGGGGATAAACAAGTTACCAAAAGCCAAAATTCCTTTAGCCAAAATACCTTTGCCAAAACCTTATACACTAAAAACCTCCTACAACAAACAATTCTCTCATTCCTCATTTTCATATTTTTCAAATAAAATCGAATAAACTAAATCCCAAAAAGTAACCCCGCCAAAAAGTTCCAAGTAATCCCACTCCCCGAAAAGCCAATCTAATTTTCTTCCGTTTCCAACCCTTTCTCTTTTAAAATGACTCCTTTATATTTGATCTCCATTTTCTACTCTTTTTCGTTTTCTTAATAATCTACCAGAAGAGAACTTTTTCGCCGCGAGATAGTTATCAGCGCTGAAGAGGAAGCAGAAATTGTTCCTCTCGTCTTTGATTCCTGATGGAATGGGCAGATAGCCCTGATTAAATGTGTCCCTCAGACGTCTTCGTTTTCCACGAGCAGAGAGAAAGATAGAAAGATAGAAGAAACAGCACGTTGAACCTGCCACTGCCTCTTGCTCTGCTGAGAGCGGTAGGTGAAGAATGGAAAATGATTCTGTTTGTTTGCACTTGAGCTTCAGTCACTTATAATATTTTAGTTAACTCTTATTAATGTCTTATAGGAGCACAATATATTCCACAATACCAAAAATTTAAAAAATGCTATAAACAGCTACATTATTAATAACAAATAGATCATATTAATAAACTAATTCAATAATTTTTTACGGGTCTTTACGCGACCTTCACACTAATCCTCTTGGGGAATCTTTGGGCAAGTATTCGCGTGTAATTCACTGCCATCCCTCTCATGAAGAAACTCTGATATGTAGATTAGTTAGAGTATATAAAGTCAGAGTTTGGTAATTGTAAGAAAGAAGGAGCGGAGAATCTATTGCAGCTTTACGAAGGTGAGATTTAATTGATTTACACAACGTGAGTTAAGAACGGAGTTTACCACTTAAATTAGTGGATTGGGAATTTATATTCTAAGATTAATTAAGTTAAATTTAACTGTTTACTTGCGTTTATTCACTTAGAGTTGTTACTTTCTTTATATCGCTCCTAAGGCATCCTCTTGTGGTTTAACTTTTTGGTTGATTAGTGTGCTGGAATAATAATAAATAATAGTTATTATGGAGTGGGAGTGAGTGAGTGAATATTAACGTCCCACTGTTCAGCTACACGAGGGCTTTTGGCGACGGACCACGTCATTTTGAACCATGATCAAGTGACGTGGACGACACCTGAGCTGGCACCACCTCTCCTGAGTACCACACCACACCAACGGGAGGACGTTTCAGCACTCGACAGATTTAACGTGCATCACTGCCCTACACGGTGGATCATTAGTGGTACTAGGCTCGAAACCTTGACATGCGATACCTTGACCACTGAGCTACCGCAGCCCTCATAGTTATTATGGAAGTTTCTGGTCATGCTTTGCTTTCCCCTCCCCACACACACACTTAAATAGACAGGACGGTGAGGGTGTGAATTCAGGGGGAAGTCGCCCACAAATTAATCGATCCTATATCCTTAACAACAAAAATAAATTGGTATGCATGCATATGACCACACGAGAGAAATGAAAACTTCTGATTTATTCTGGGCAAGAGAATCCTATTGTTCGGATGAACTACCTTCCTTTTACGACACTTTCGTATGTGGGCATTAAGTAGTTCTCTTTTATCGGGCACTTTATTGAAAACAAAGACGCTGAATGAATGTACTGTAAAGAGAAATTCTACGTAGATCAACGAATTTTTGAGGGAAAACTTGGATTCAATGTACAATGATTCAACGATTTTCTGTGGGCTCACCTGGACCATACAGGATTGTGATTTCGATAATTAATTCGAAATAGAAATGACATTCACACATTTTTAAAAATATAGCTTTATAGTTAAAAATAACTACGTTTTATGAAGCTTTCATTAGTTTTCTAATGGTTTAAACCCGGAGTGGGCATTACGTCGATCTCCAAGACATTTTGGAGTGACAGCCTGAAGATTAGCCGTCGGTTATGGTGTACCAAAATATTCAAGACTGGCTGACGGTATGCAGGCTATATATAGGTCTTCTACTGACTATAACAACAAAACCTGAGATAAAAATGTTTTTTTAATGTACCTTGAATTGTTTGATAATAAATGCACCATTTGATATTATTATTTTTGTGGCTATTATTATTATGTTTGTGTATCTTGCGTTTTGCTTTAAACGTGGTTTTAAAGTGTTATTTTTTTTAATTTTAGTTCTGTAGGTAAAAACACATATTCTCCTTATTTATTTTATTTAGCTATAATAAATATTGCAGACATTTTCCTTATCTCACCACACATATGACACTAGGCAGTGGCGCACACAAGAATTTTTCAGGGGGGAGCGAGGATCTAATGTCTACCATTCTCGTATCATACCCCAATACGCAGCCAAATATATTTTTTTTTATTTTGCAGATTATCGGAAAAGAAAGAGTAAAAAATAAACTGCTGAATAAATAATTAGCATTAATTAACAAAAATTTTTATTAACAACAAATATTTAATTAAATTTTGCGTACTATATACATGGGATTATATAATCAATCGCGAAATAAGGTCAAGGGCTATAGGGGAGGGTTAGAATTCCCCCCTTGTGTTCACCACTGACACTGAGTGGACTGTAACACCTTGAAAAGTTAGATGTAGCCCGCACCCTGGAAAAAAGTCTGCCCGCCCCTAGTTAAACCATCTATTCCATGTTATCCTCCATTTATCAGTTGTGGCCGCGGTAGCCGAGTGGTATAGGTATCGGATCGTGGCTTGCCTGGTCACGAGTTCGATCCCAGTACCACTAAAGACCCACCGTGTAGGGCAGCGATGCACGTTAAATCTGTCGAGAGCTGAAACGTCCTCCCGTTGGTGAGGTGTGGTAGTTAGGAGAGGGGTGTGCCAGCTCAGGTGTCGTCCACGTCACTTGACCATGGTTCAAAATTACGTGGTCCGTCGTCAAAAGCCCTCGTGTAGCTGAACAGTACGACGTTAATATTAAATCAATCAATCAAATCCATTTATCAGTTTTTAAAAAAGATAATTTTTTATAGCAACAAAATCAATATTATTTTTTTGACAAGTGATAATTCCTTACAATGGTTTATAGCAGTGCTCCGCAACCTTTTTATCGCTGCGGACTGGTCAACATTTGAAAATTTTACCGCGACCCGCTGAGGGTGGGACACGTTGATTGTTCATATTTTAGATAGTTTTGATTTAAATATTTTAATTTAGTTACATTTAAATATGCTTTCAGAATAAAATATAGTTACACCAAAAATGAATAAAAGTGATTTAACGTGAAATATAAAATGATATCCGTGGAAGTTGTGCAAATCCGAGAAAAATGCACCACTTTAAATAAAATGGCAATAGTTTTATGTTCTTTAGGCGCCCGGCACCATCTGATCCGTGGACCGGAGGTTGCGGATCACTGGTTTATAGTATATATCCATAATGATTTTGGAGATTTTCATTAAAAACTAGTAAAGAGTTATTTTTAGAAACGTACATGGTATTCCATAATACCCGACAACTACATTCAAAAACCCATTACGATATCCGACTACCCTAATATCATGATTTTTTTCAAAAATTGACAAACTTTGTTTATTATTTTATTTTATAGATCATCTTATTAACTTAATAAAAATACCAAGGTTTTTATTTTCCATTCACTAGAACAAAAACTATAAGTGTTTTAGTAAAAGCAGATGCCATAACTTTACACAAGTTGACAAACTTTAAAATGTGTTTTACTCGAAAAAGCTCAAATGGGGACAGCGATTGCTCAAAACGTTTTGAAAATAATTTGCTGAAATTTTTTGAGTATGTTCTGTATAATATTAGAAGTGTTTTGACCTTCAGATTTATCAATTACAGTTTTATTTCAAAATTTACAGTCCTTTATGTGAATAGAATCACTGTTTTTTTAAGCAATTTCATATAATCACTAAGATAAAGTGCTCTAACTTTTGTAAAAATTAAAATATCTCTTATCCTGAAGGCCATGTTAAACATGAATAAAAAAGTAACACATCAAAACTAAAAAATTTAAAATTAGTTCTTAAAATTTTTGTACAGAACGAGCCCCGTTTATGTAATTTTTTCCCATTTTAATAATAATATGTGTTTTTTATGTTTTTAATTTTTTTCCTTAAAATTTACTAAATAAATCCAAAAATCACGAAAAAATCCCCATATCTCCGTTTTTTCAAAAAAAAGTTGTCGCAAGTAGTCGGATACCTTATGCACTGAAACAGACGTTGTGCCTTTTTAATTTTAGAAATCTACCAACTATTTGATAAAAATTAGTTTTTTCTTATTCTAGAAACTTTTGCAACTCCACCCAGCCATTCGCCACCACTCTATTAGATTCGAAACATTAAAAAAAAATGGTAGACGAACATAAGACTCTGTTTCTTAAATTCATACTTCATCATCGCATCAAAATTTCATAATCAGGAACCATTTCGTGAATCCCTTCTCGGAGTTGTTCCACCCCAGATGAGTGGAATTAAACACGTGATGGATCACTTGCAGAGGATGCTTTTGTTTTTTTTACTGGAGGAATTACTGGAAGAACATTGTAGCGCGTGTGTTTGCATGAGTTATTAGATAAAGGCTACACATTGTTCATTCACGTGGGATGGTAGGCATTTCTAATACAGACTCTTCTCGACCGTAGTACAATTCGCCATTTCATATTTAGTTCGCACAAGTAAAAGCTAGGTTTTTATCAATATGTACCGCAACTAGAGGTCCATTCAATGGCTTAACATACAACCCCGCATCGGGAAGGGGGTCAGGATTCCACAGGGCCCAAAGCCTCATATTACGCTTTTTTAGTCCCTTGTAAAATCCGGCTTGGGACCAAAATCTGACATTGCAAGGGGTCTTGATATTCTCTTTACCCTCTGGGTCTATATGAAGAGTAATGTCCTCAAAATAATGCATAAGTCACTTACAAGTCTTAAATAATACATTGTTGTTGTTTCTTATGCCACCTGATCTCGACTGTGTCAGATCCAGGCCCATGAAATTCATCATGGCACGGGGCTAGATGTACGCCTGTCATTGGCCGTAGCCTTAAGCACCATACAGGTGACAGTACGATTCAGCTCGATACCACCCCAATTTAGAAGGAGAACATCCTGTGGATGGGGGTCAGGGGCCTTCCACCTCCCTTCCTCTTCCACCAACCTCACGAGAGGACTTGCGGCTCGACAGCTATTTAGTGTACCTCCCGCTGTAAAGTCACTATACATTTACAAAGTCCATGTCTTCTCCGGGATTCGAACCCATGCCCTACGGCAGAGCAGTGAGCGTCGCTAACCACTATACCGAATGGGCGACTCTAAATAATACGTGTGATGACTGAGTAAGTGAGTGAATATTAATGTCGCACTATTCAGCTACACGAGGGCTTTTGGTGACGGACCTCGTCATTTTGAACCATGGTCAAGTGATGAGGATGACACCTTAGCTTGCACTCCCCTCTCCTAACTACCACACCACGGGAAGACGTTTGAGCTCTCGACAGATTGAACGTGCATCGCTCTCCTACACGACAAGTTTTTAATGGTACTGGGCTCGAACTTCTGACATGTCAACCACGATCCGATACCTTGACGACCGGGCTACCGCGGCTACGCGTAGGATGACTGAATCAAACTTTTTTTTTCTCTCTAATGGGGTTGCATATTGGTGTTTCTACCTTTGCAGGCGTAATACATTCCCCAGGAGCTGGTATCACTTTTAATACGGCACCATTTAGGCGATACCAATTACCGCAAGCAATTTTTGCGCGCAGTTTCTTCTCCATAGGGAGGCACCTGCCGATTTGAAATAGGTACTTAAGAATTTAATTATGCCTAGAGCATCCAAGCCAAATGGACACTCAAAAGATCTTTTTCATGCCGTTTCATTTGATTTTCTGTAACATTAATATTCATTGACTTGGGCTGGGGTCGAACCCTCAACTTTGGGCGCAGAAGGCCAGTGACAAACCAACTATGCCACGCAGCCGGTACTGAATCAAACTTAAATGTAAACAACGAATATGTCGTAGTGCCATGCTGTTATTCTACTTTCTGATGCCACGTGATCGACAGTGTCATCAGAAACAAGAACCAAGGCCCACTACGTTCCTCGTGGGTTTTGTTAGCTAGTTTTAAGCACCATATAGATAGCAGTACGGTTTGGCTTGGCTCTACCCCAATTATGAGAGGGAACACCGTGGGATGGTCAGGGGCCTCTCTTTCCCTTTCACGAGGCTAATCACACCTTAGCCTCAGAGGTTGCAGGTGTGGTAGGGGTCAGGAAAAAAGCAGACATTGTTTAATTTTTTTTTCCAATGGACAGGGTTACAGAAAACCATTACACCAAAAGGGGTAGGAACAAAAACAGACAAAATAAACAAGGGGAAACAAAATAAGGAGAAAAAATGGTGAGAAAAGTCTATGAGCCCAGTAAGTCCCCAGCTTACCAATAAAGATCGCACAAAGAGGAGCCCCTTAGGGCTGGGCAACGGCGAATGTGGTCAGTATCCATGTCCTTCCGAAAATCGCAGAGCGTGCAGAAAGGGACCTGTGCAACATGAATTCTCTATAGATGTTTAAGTAGACAGTCATGTCCAGTGGCCAGACGAAACTCGGTAACTGCTTTACGTCTTGGCCACATGGGAAGATCTTTAGGATTATATTCCACCAGATCTTATTGGAATTTCTCACAGCATATTGAATTGAAGAGATCATTCATTTTTTTCTTAATGATACGCTTGTCACTAGTAAAACGGACAGCTTTCCTTGTTGCCAGTTAAATTGAAGCTCCCTTCTTTGTTAGGTGGTCCACTAACTCATAACCAGTTACACCGCAGTGTCCAGGGATCCACTGAAACACGATTTTCTTAGAATAAGATAGACTCTGCAGCAGTTTTTTACAATCAAGAATGTTAGAGGAGTCAGGAGTAGAATTTAAGTTCACGGCAAAAATTGCCAATTTTGAATCACAGGATACAACAGCCCTAATAAAGTTATTCAGAAGACAATGCAACTGCGCAAGGGCGACTTGACGGGTAGCAACCTCACCATCAAAAGCGGTTGTGAGTTTTGCAGTTGTTAAATAAAAGGAGACAAGGTGGCAAAATACTCCTGCTCCTGCGCTCTCAGAGTCTTTCAAAGGGCATTCATCAGTTTTACTTTTATTTAGGGGGTATTACTTAATGAGCAATTTACAGCTAATTCGAAAACTTTAAGCGCAATCTTAATCTAAGCTCTTAATATAGCTATAAGGTTATTCAAAATAACTTATCTCTTGATCCGCTTGTTGTCCACTTGACAACTCATTCTTCCTGAACGACCACAGCTTTGTAAAAATCAACTCCTATATCCCTCTCACTGTTCTAAAAGGATGCTAGGTTTGAATACCAACTTCATTATGCACGACTCCCTCTTCATAAATCGCGTTTCACTATTAACTTTCACGTTTAATCTAACGTGATTAACTATCATCGCTTATTGCTAGGGTTTAAATAGAACTTACACTAGCAAAAAGTCAAGTCATCTCTCCGAAAAGCGGTTTTTAAATTCACATCCCAGTTAGCAATTCCAAGATTTGTGGAAGACCCGTCACAACCTCTAGAGAGGACAGACTTGTAGAACGACGACTATTTAGAGCACTCCCATATCGCGCAGGCGCTATACATTTAGAAGCATCCTTGCCTTCTCCGGGGTTCAAACCCAGGGCGTACGACACATCAGCGTCACTAACAACTATTCAGAATGGGTGAGATTAATCCCCTAAATTCTGATGCAACTATAAGGGAATAAGAATAAAAAAATTGTTATAAAATTTTGCTTAGTTTAGAAATTAAATTTTATCTTTAAATTTAACATATTGTACCTTTTATTCGAAATGATTTTCCTTAAGTCTCTTTGGAGAGTCATCTTTCGAAGCACGTTCTATCTCCATGTGAATTTCCATCACTGCTTTCCTTGAAGAACGCTTAAAACTGTTGAAACCGGAATGAGGTTTTTGGCCCACATTCACTTTCAATACTGACAACAATTTCCAGTCAGATAGATTTAGATCCGGATTTCTGGAATCCAAATCTTTGTATTCTATGAAGTTTGGTTTCGGTCCGGAAGTTTTTCTTTAAAACACCGCTGGCTTGCCTTCACTTTATGAATCCTGTAGAAAAGTCCAGTTGTTTCCGTTGAACACAGGTTTGCGTTCATGGGTTTCACTATTCCTTCTATGGTGATGTTGTCATAGTCTTCACTCTTTCTTGACAAAAGTGAGCCTAAAAGACGCCACTAAGGAAGTCGGTTGATTGATTGACTGAATATTAATGTCGCGCTGTTCAGCTAGCTACACGAGGGCTTTTGGCGACGGACAACGTAATTTTGATCCATGGTCAAGTGACGTGGACGACATTTGTGAGCTGGCACCCCCTCTCCTAACTACCACACCAACGGGAGGACGTTTCAGCTCTCGACAGATTTAACGTGCATCGCTGCCCTACACGGTGGGTCTTTAGTGGTACTGGGCTCGAACTCGTGACAAAGCCAGCCACGATTCGACAGGGGAGCCCTAATATTTACCGTTACACCACTGCTTTAGTATTAAAGTATCTCTGGCGCTTGAATTCCTATGTAGGAAAGCAGCCAGTTATTTTTTGATAACCTCTTAGGTCTTCGTTTTCTTTGAGAGATGCAGTGGCGTAGCATATACTCCTGCAACTCCCGCATCGCGGAGGGGGGGGCAGGATTCTAAGGAGCCCACAGCGTGACGGATGCCAAGTAGACATTTAAGCAATTTATAAAATATTAGAAGCTAAAGCTAACTTTGCAGGGGGGGGGCTAATGTTCTCCATTACGCCACCGAAGACACGTTGTCCTTTTTGGCATGTTCACCTGTTTAGTAAGAAGAGTGTCCTTTCGACAAGGATTTCAACTGTTTCTACTCGTGACTCCTCTGCTCACCGGGGGTGCGGACATCTAATTCAGAATCAACAACTAATGACCCCATCTAATTCAGTCTGTCGTGCTGTTGGTCTCAGAAAATCTCTTATCGGTTCGATAAATGAATAGCCTTTTGATTTCTATGCTCTTAACAGCCTTAAAAATTCCCGACGGGGCTTTTTTTTTTTCTTTTTTCATACACAGAAATATCTGTTGCACGTTTCTTTTCAAAGTGTTAAAGCTCTGACTGATTTAGAAACATACGCGAAAGACATAAGTTTTTTGAAAAATATTGCAGACGATACCCAACGACGAAATTTAATATCGTCTGCTGCATTTTAGTCACATTACACGATCTCAAATTTTTGTAACAGACTAGGTAACAGATGATCTGATATTGAACTTTTTTGCATGACTTCGGCAATGAAGAATACGGAAAAAAGCATCTGTACACATAGAGAAGTTTTTGTCCGTCAACGAAAAATGTAGTTCCTTAAAGTGTA
Organism: Trichonephila clavipes; assembly: GCA_019973935.1. Classification (NCBI taxonomy): domain Eukaryota; kingdom Metazoa; phylum Arthropoda; class Arachnida; order Araneae; family Nephilidae; genus Trichonephila; species Trichonephila clavipes. Next base: position 12,880 of record BMAU01014632.1, on the reverse strand, counting down.
ATGTTATACTTATTAAAAAATGTAGCATGTTAAGATTTACTCTTACCAATAAAAGAGTAAAATTACACATAGTAATAAATCTGCAATATAAACTCTAAATATTAGTTAACTAATGATTTGGATATACAAAAGCAATATCAGAATTATCAAATTAACCACAGTAACAGTTCTACAGTTGTAACGGGTTCTTCTATTAATCCTCTTGGGGAAACTATTCTTTAACCGTGATTTTAGCTTAAAAACCGCTTTCCGTAGAGATGACTTAATTTTATGCAAATGTAACTACTATTTGAATCCTGACATTGGGTTTATGAGGTTAATGGTTAATCGTGAAGTCTGAGAATAACAGCAGGTAAACAGGAAATGGGAGGTCACGTGTCATGAAATTAATATTCGTCGTAGAATCCACCTGAAGTTGAGGAAATAAACATCCTTGGAGCTGACCGAAGTATCGGAGTCCGAGAAGGGTCGTGTGGCCGCGGTAGCCGAGTGGTATAGGTATCGGACTGTGGCTTGCTTTGTCACAGGTTCGAGCCCAGTACCACTAAAGACCCGCCGTGTAGGGCAGCGATGCACGTTAAATCTGTCGATAGCTGAAACGTCCTCCCGTTGGTGTGGTGTGGTATTTAGGAGAGGGGGTGCCAGCTCAGGTGTCATCCACGTCACTTGACCATGGTTCAAAATTACGTGGTCCGTCGCCAAAAGCCCTCGTGTAGCTGAACAGTGCGACGTTAATATTCAATCAATCAATCAATCAACCGAGAAGGGTCGTCCTGAGAAGCTTCGACTGAAGCCAAGTGATTTTAAATAATCCTATATATCAATTTAAATGTTAGGATTTCAGATTGTTCCCAGAGTTAAGCTATAAAGTGGGATATAACTCATTAAGATGGAATAAAAGTAGCTATTTTTTTTAAGATGATGTCAATGTTTCTCATACTTTCAATATTCGCGACCCAATATTCAATCATAATTTTCTCATCGCCCCCCTCCATACTATAACATTGTATTTAATTCAATAATATCATACTTTAATCTCTTAAGTGCCATCGGTGTACATAAACGTCTCGCTCAGTCAAAGTATTTATTTTCTGGATGCATAAATACTTCTTTCCGAAGTACGATCTTTTCTGTGCAGTGTTATCCATAAAATTATTCCGAAGGCTTTGGAATGCAATAAAAGGACCATGACTGTGTTTGCGAAGGATTAAAATTATTTCAGAGGATTTGCTTATTTATTCCTTTTCTCCCCCTCCTCCTCCCCCAAAAAAAATATCACATATTCGCGTCTTCATGGAAAATGGCGGCTTTGGTGAGTGAATAGCGTAACTTTTAATCGGCAGTTAAGGAATTAATTTTAAACCCTACAAATTATCAAGTTAATTGTTAATACAAGCCCATGGGGTCACTGATAATTATCAAAGTTGATCTCACTTTAGTATTGTTAAATATTAAATATATAAAATACATTTATAAGTGTATTTATATCAGTTTAAATGTGTATTTTAATTTTTATAATGCCATAATGCATTTTGTTTATTTTCAGAAAATTAATAACTTTTTTTAAATTATCTTTTTTTTTTCGACTTTTTAATATGCTTGCGGCCCCCCTCGTTGAGTTATCATGGCTCCCACTGGGTTATGTCTGCTTCTTCTTTGAATCCTCTTATACCAGCGAACTTCGGGCCGCGACACAGTGAGTGAGTAAATGTGTATTAACTTCTCACTTAAAGAACACGAGAGCTGTTGATGAAACGCCTAAAGCATACCCGAATAGCCAATCCCCTGGGAAACAACCCCCCCCATTTAGCTTTATTGAGCAAAAACCTTTACATTTTACATGAGTACTTGAAGGTAAATTTACATAACACAAGAATTTTTATACACTGAAAAACACAGTTCTTATTAAGAGACAGATCTAATGTTGATAAACATCGTAATTTTGAACCAAGATCTAGTAATAAGAACACCTGAGCAACCCACACTCTCTTACTTTCACACACCTACGTCTATACTTTGATCCACGACAGATTTAATGAACATCATCCACTCTACACGATGGGTCTCAAGTCGTGCAGGAACGCAAATCCGAGAATCGACAACGCCGGCTACGAGTTAGTGGCATTACCATTGGTCTATTGAAGTGACTGAACTTTAGTGAAGACAGTTAAGCTCGGCTAACACGGTCTGATTTTTTTAGATCATTTCGAAGATGTTCATTGACGAAGCCTTTTGAACCCTCGGGTGTTGATGCTTTAAATATAATTCAAATCCATACTTGTTCATCTTAAGTACTTGTATCGGCAGCACATATACCAAAAGTGGAACGATACAGAGAAAATTAGCCTTACAGTGGGTCCCAAGTTATGTTGGGATTCCTGGCAATGAGAGAGACGACCAAAACGCCAAGCAGAGAGCCGAATCGTCTCAATCGAAAGTCCCCTTGACCCTCAGAAGAACAACGAGCACATATTATATTCACATGCATTGACAAATGTACTGCCATGACCCAAAATACCAAGAGCCTTGGAAAGCCATGGGAAACCCTCACCAGTATGGGTCCAATCTCGAGGCCCCTGGAGAGAGCTGAGGCTATTGCCCGCTTTTGCCTAGCCACCAGGAATGAATTTTGGGAGTATGCCTCCACTAGCTTGGCCTAGCTGCTGACGAGGCCTGCCCACTCTGCGGCTATACTAGGGGGCATGGAGACCTACTGCTCCAATGCGATGGACTCGATGACGACGTGTTTATTCAGTACTGAGGGGCTCGGTGTCAAATGATCAAGAAGCCAAGCATCGTCGTTTGATAAATAAATGTTCATTTTAAAAGTTTTCAGCAACCAAGAATGAAATTTTCAAACCCCCACATCACCGTACATGGCCTCAGAGCCCATCAACAAAAAATGCAGAAGAAAATTTATCATTTTAAAAGGGGGGGGATATATTACGGAAGCGGTAGGGGGAATCCCATTTACAGCAGAGATCGTAGCCTTTAAACGAAAATATTTCCCTCCCCCTCCACGTGGTAACATCATCGTCAAGGTACCAAGTTATTTTTCTCACGTTCTCACCCAAGCACCTTCACACCGAATGTACTTAAGTGTTTCGTGTTCATTTCAGGGGCATAAAAATACCCCGATCTCACCCCCATCCCATCGCACTTTTTTACGGACATGAAATAATAACTCCGTAAAAAAAGGGGGAGGTTGAGAAAGAAAAGAAATTGGGTTCCTTTTATTTCGGAGTTGCATTCTCCAACTTTATGATCCGGTGTGGGCTTTTTAAGTGTGTCTATGACATGAAACAAATGACGGTGGTTCTAGAGGGATAAAGTGGCATTTTTTTCTAACCTGCCGCGTGTGTTATTTAAGAGCATAGTTTCTAGAACGTAACGCATTGCTTTTGGAGTCAGTGGAAATAAAAAACAAGCCGACCGTAAAAAGAGGAAGGTAAATGTTTGCTTTAACCCGCGTGTTTTTCAAGGCCATAAAACTTGAGAATGTGTAAACGGTTTTTAATTGGTCTTTCAGTGCAGGAGGGAAAAGATACATATTTCTCACAGTGTATGTATAAGAATATCGCTCCGTGTTTGTTTTGTGAATTCAATTATGCCGAGGGCAATATTTTTGTATTGATTCCGTTTTGAGAAAATATTTGCTTAAGAATATTAACAGGCTATTACTAACAAAAAAAATAACGTATTTTAAAAAAATTTTTGGTAAATACAATGCCTTTGTTTTGAAAAACACGAGTAATTAACCTGTAAAAATACTTTTTTCTACAATAACTAGGCCAACAAAATTAAAAGATAATACACCTAGTGCCATAAGTTCTGATACAATTATAAAAATAACAAAAGGAAGACTGTAAGAATTCCCAATCTTTTAATATTTAATAGATTTGATTTATCTCTGGTCCATTCCTTCAGGATCGAGGTTTAATTAACAACCTAGCTATCCGCCTAACAACAGTGTATCCTTAACTACATCCATCCCCAAATATCTTTGATTTACCACTTGTTATGAAAGCAAACTCTAGAAAATCCCACTCTCTTATGTCTTTGTCCTTTCACCATGTAGTCGACTGCAACGTGTTGTATGTTCATTGTCTTTGTTCTGTGTTGTGTCGTCCATGCTCTATGTTTTTAATATTTCTATGTGTTCCAAGATGTGCAATAAACCGGATTTACTAACTGCAAGACTGCCTCATCAATAACTTTGAATACGCAATATCAACCAGCATAGAAAATGCCTCTAATTTTCAGCAATCACTCACCAATGGCCACGCCCTGTCTTTACGTCACAGTACCATCCACTCGCCACGACATTATACGGGATTTAAGTCTTTCTGGTCAGTCATCATAGACGTCTGCAGACTTCTTGAGGCCCTGAGCCCTTACGCAAAAGTAGACCCAAACTATGACCCATGAAAGTAAGCAGCATGCGTTCTCAAATACTCGTACTAATATTTACCCGAGACAAATGGTGCATGACTTACAATCGCACAAACCGGCTCGACTAACTGCCACCGTTTCACTTAATAAGTAACGGTGGTGTATGGTGGTAGGCCTAGGCCGATACATTGATAAAGGTCATCATATGTAACCAGTTGACAAATCGTCGGAAATTCCCGGAATTTTTCGGACCGTTAAAATAGTTCGAATCATGATTTTTTTAACCTTTTATCTGCCGCATTATGATTTACTTCAGTTTTTTTCATGCAGTATTTTTTTTTGAATCACTACATTTAAAATTAAGGGATATACATAAACAAAATACTCAACTTCGGGAAATTTAATCCGTTAGAGCTAATTAGTTAATTAAAGATATCCAAACGTAAAATTAATTATATATCCACTGTTAACTTAAAATAAATAGTCACATCATTTTCTAAGGTCTTCACTAACATGCAAAAAATTGAAAACTTACCTTTTGAAATTAACTATTTTTTCGGAACAAAAATGATAATCTTCGCAATCCGCTAGAAACGCAATTTTTGCTATAACACTATTCGCCTTCCCCGCAAAAATGCTCATCATAGAACCCGTGCTGCCATATATCTTGGAAGAGTGGATTTGGAAGTATATCCCTACTAAGTATCGTCAAATTATTCGTAAAAATGTTCATTCTATGTAATTTTAAAGTGAGTGGTACTTATAAGTACCGTCGGTAGATAAAGGGGGTTGAGAACAGACGAGGTCCTGGGCTCAAGCCCAATAGGCACATACTTTAAGACGTCCCTGCGAATCATTTATCGAAGCACACACGACCTCCATTAGAGTTTGCATCGCTGCTTTTCCCCCCAAAAAAATTTTAAAAAGTCGTTTCAATCTGTTTGAATTAACATGCAGGCATTCCTTTGACTCCAATTGATTGTCGAGCGGATTTAAATCTGAAGTTCTGGAAGGCCACTATTTGCTGTCTATTAACTCTAGCACTGCAACGAACTCTAGACCTCTTCTAAGTGGCAACGCGGACTGATCCGAAGCACTGCGCATGCGCGAGTGCCAAGCCAGAGTCAGTCAAGGTTTACCTCTCGACGAGAGCAGTCGATCATGTGGGCTCCGCCAGTGAGTGCAGTGTGGAGATTTGGAGACGATGATTTCCTCTCGACGAGAGAGGCCAAGATTTTTTGCGCTCCATTCGTCAGCGTGTAGAGATTTGGAAAGTGTGTGTTTTCCTCTCGACAAGAGAGATTGTATTTTTAGCTCCATCGGCGAGCGTCAGAGATTATCTCTCTACGAATGTCATAAATTCGGAATATTAAGAATTTTTACTTAAAAAGTGTAAATACTGTACAAATTGTTTATGTCAGTGGACTGTCCTGAGTGCTTGAAAATAAATCTGCAAAATACCAACTAAGTGTCATCACTTATATGCTTAGGACGTTACAGCACGTTCTCTCTCAACCACCGCGGGATCGTGTTCTCCTTACAGCAACTGAGTACTGCTGAAAGTTTCTATGGGACGGATTCACTGTTGGTTCTATGATAGGTGCCTTGGTGAACTTTTGTGGAGGTTCTCCCGCCTTTCTCTCAATTGATTGATTGATTGATTGAATATTAACGTCGCACTGTTCAGCTACATGAGGGCTTTTTGGCGACGGACCACGTAATGCCTTTCTCTCAAAAACGAGTCTCTGAGACGACATCCCACAAAACCCTTACGGAAGCCTGATGATGAGCTTTGCTAGATTTTTTTTTCTTTCCTTGGGCACTTGAACATCTAAAAATACAGGGTGATTCGTTACCAGATCGACACACTTGCAGGGTGTGTAGAGCAGAAGTCTCCAAAGTGGGGGGGGAGGGGTCCATGAACCACTAATGATCCACGAGAAAATTTCGCTGGTCCCCAGAAAAATATGTGGAATATACTTACTCATCACGTTAAGTTATGTTTTAAGATGCATTGAAACATAATTAAATTAATAATAATACGTGAAAAGTTATGAAAACGCTACTTCACAGAATAAAGTCACTTTTATAAAATAACGCTACGGTAAGCAAGTTGTACTGACTTGGTAATTTGTGGATAATATATCCGTTTGCAGTGAAAATTCATGATAATAATTTAAGCATGCATCTCTATCGAAAAGAAAGCCTCATCAACCTATCGTCCCACAAAACTCTTAAATTTAAATTTCATTTGTCCTTATCAAAATCTCCGTTTTGGCTTTCCATAAAAAGTGAATAACCCTTTTCTTAGTGAACGGGCGAGGAAAATTCTGATTCAATTCTCCACTACTTATTCATGTTAAAAAGCCTTTTATTTTGTCACAATCATTAAAACACGGTACCGATTTGAACTTGAAATATAAATGCAGTAACAGTATTTGATCCAAATATCCATCATCTTATTTCAAGTAAGCAGAAACATCCATCACAATAGGAATGTATAATGCTAAAAGTTGGATATACTTAAACCATTTTTTAATTGTTTTGTATTTACAGTTTTTGTTTACTTGGTTATTTTATTATGGTTTATTAATAAAGCTTTCGTAATTTGGTTACAATCAATAGTTTCAATTTATTAACTGGGTACATTTTATGTGTTCTTAGATCACAATTTCTTCAATTCCTGCTTTAGCTCACACTCTCTATATGTTTATTTATCTTGGTGGAATTTTAAATCGTTAATAAAATACATTTTAAAGCGCTCTATTGAGCTGAAATTTTATATACATGATTATTTTGGATAACAATACAGTAATTTAATTATAAATAATAAAAATTAAATGATTAAAACTAATTATTTAAATAATTACAAATACAGCCGCGTTGACAACCTTTTTGGTGACTTAGCGGTCCTTTTGGTGACTTGTGTCAAAACTTGAAAATGATTTTTTCTCACATTTTAAAGCGCTCATTTGAGCTGATATTTTCTATACACTATTGTTGTGGGTCAAAATACGGTAATTTAATTATAATTAATTGACTGAAGCTAATTATTTAAAAAATTACAGATACAGCCACGTTGGTTCTATTTTTAGCTACTTGGGTCAAAACTTTAAAAGATTTTTTTTTCTCACGTTTTAAAGCCTTCAGTTGAACTGAAATTTTATAAATACGATTGTTTTGAATGGCAATACGATACTTTAATGATAATGAATAAAAATGAATTACCACTTAATGATGTGATTCTGTCCTATATATATACTTATTTATATTAATTGTAACTATTTAATAAAAAGTCGCTAAAATGAAATTTTTCTTTGTTGATCTAAGTAGGAATTGACTTAAAATTATATATATATATATAGAGAGAGAGAGAGAGAGAGTTGTAGAATCGGTTGTGGAGTCGTCATCCAATTGAATCTCTCAACGAAACAAAGCACGCAGTCTTCGCGCGCAGGCGCAGCTGATCCAATGTGAAACAAAAACTTTGACGATTGAGAAAAAAACGGAGAAAGAGACTGAGGTGCGCGAGCAGGCGTTCCCGTCGTCACATCATGGAAATCTAATTGTAGAATAGCTACCTTTTTTTAATTAATTTTTGTTAAGTTTAAATAAATCTGAAGAAAGACAAATGTCTTGGACCCCCTTGTTGTCTCCCATATATATATATATATATATATATTACTTGTTTTATAAGTATATTTAACACTTAAAAATCCTATTAGTGGTCCGCGGGATTGAAATTATGAATTTACTGGTAAATGAGGTCAAAAAGTTTGGCGACCGCTAGAGTAGAGGGTACAGAGACGACTCAGAATTACAAAAGAAAACAGGGTTGCAAATGCCACAATTGCGAGCTATGGAGCAGAGAAAAAGAACAGAAACAGCAACGCACTATTGGGACGGAAATTATTTTAATGAAGGTTGTACCACAACAGAAATTAAGACCTGAATCAGTCTGGAAAGCCTGACAGGGGCACTGCATAGAATTTCTTACATTCCGGAAGATTCCTGGCATGTCACGTATCATCTTAGCAGCTACAGATATTCAAGCGGTGAAGTGTTCAACTGAAGGAACGGGTGTTTCGAACACCAAACTATTTATGTGACCCGAGAAGAAGTCCATGCCCTTTCGAACACCTGTTGTAGTACAACCTTTCAAAGAAATGTTTTCTGTCCCATTAATGCGATGCTGTTTTTCTGTTCTTTTTCTCTGCTTCTTTGCGCTATACCTCGCAAAGCAACTGACCAGCAAAAACTCATCACTTATTTTAATTCCTGGTCAATGTACCATCGAGGGAAATAAAAGACCTGATTTCCTGGCAAAGAAGGGAACGATTATTCTACAAACTACTGTGACGGATCTTTCCGCGAACCTTCAATTAATCCTCTTGGGAAATATTTGGGCTATCCATTCGCGTTCTTCACAACCAACCCTTCTGAAGAAGAGAATCGTGATATATTCAAATTAACTTACTATACATAGTTGAAGTTTTTTAGCTTGAAGAGAGAGTAGGACAAAAAAATAAGCCAGAAACCAGGTGAGATTGCTACTGAAGGTATCATATTTGAATTATTGAGATTAAGAAATTTATTAGGAGGAAGCTTTAAAGTGACGATTGTTCACTGAGATTAAATTAATGTTAGATTAAATCGGATGAATGGTTAGATCCTTTATGAAGTAAGAATCAAGTTTAATAGTCTCCAAATCGTTCGTGTATTACCGTCGTTATTCCACTTTCGCAGTTATCATCAAGATATTCTCTTACTATTATTAATTACCTTTTCACCGTGTGATAAATAAATATATTGTTTGGATCACATCGAGTGTTTCTTCCCAACCTCCCCCTATCTAGGTACTCAGGAGAGAGGTGTCAATCACTCACTCTCCTAATAACCATATGGTTTTTAATTTTGCAAAACTCCGAATTAAATTAGAATTTTAGAGGAGGTTTATTATCAAATGAAGCTAAGGGAAACGCCTGGGAGTGTCTCACTAGTTCAAAGCCAGTTTTTCCAGATTTTCATCGTCGTGGAGCATGATGTTATTTCCTCTTTTGACTGAGCACGATTGTTTGAATGCCCATTTTTTTTAAAATCCGACTAAGGGACATTTCTACCCAATGGCGTAACGTAGCGCACCTGCAAACCCGCATTGCGGGGCACCCAAGGACTCTAGGGGGCCCAAAGCTTGACTGATGCCTAGTACGTATTTGGGCTTGGGGCCCAAAACCTGAGCTTGCAGGGGGTCCCTGATATTCTTCGTTATGACACTGCTTCAGCCTGTACTCTTTGTGACTCTGGAGAGTCCATGAACAATGACCCTATTGACGAATGCACTCTGCACATTATTGTCTTTCAAATCTATTGATCTTAAGTATTGGAAAGCTAGATCGAGATTAATGGCCTAGTGGCCAAATGTCTTGCGCATTTGGGTAAATAAAAAAACTTTAATAAAAATAAATCAATTGAGAAATTGCATCTTAAAGTGATGGAAACGATTTTGAGTTAATGCATCACAGATACTATACATTACGACGTGAGTAGTCGAGAATTATGTAGTTACATTTTGAAAACTTCTCCATGTATACAATAAGAAATTAAATATTTTTTAAATGTTTCCATGTGTAATTTAGCAATTTGGCGCTAATTTGATATAACGTGCCAAGGCTCCAAGCGCTGCTTGGCGCGAAAAATTACGCCAAGTTGTCGCTGAAATGGAATCCAAGATGGCGGCCTAGCGGTATCAAATCGTCAGGAAGATAATATTAAAGAATTGTTAGAAATGCAATGAAATATGTTTCAAAAGAAGAATATTGAAAGAGATTGAGAATAACCAAGATCAATCAATAAATAATGAATAACAATACGTATTGTAATATTATAAAAATTTTACATAAGAACACTCATGTAACGTAAAATTATGAGTAAATAACATATTAATATTTTTAAATGAATAATAAAATAATATTTATAAGCAAAAAAATAATTATAAATAAATAATATGTAACTATATTTATAAATAACCATAATAATAACGAATATTATGATTACATATAATAATTGTATTTTTGTATAAAATTCTTAATAAAATAATTACATAATATATATTAAAATTTATAATGAATATCAATTAAAAAGTACTGAAAATTTACAATATTCCAAAAACTTCAAAAATATCAAGGTAACCCTATTATAATGTTATCACCCATCTTGGCGAATATAAACAACAACTTGGTGCGTGCACCGTGATATCAAACTAGTTCCAACAATTTATTTTGTTTGGAAGCCCTTTCTCAAAAATTTCGTAAATGACTAATGTAATTTCTAAGTGTAACTTTTTACTAGACGTTTCTCTCTTCGCCACATAAAAAAAATTCTGTGGTATGTTGACAAAATTGTTTGTTATACGTAATTATTTTTAAAATATATTTTCGAATATTTTTTGCGAGTTTTTTTTTATGGGATCCCTATCTGCCACACAAAAAAACAAGTTTTACTGTATATTTATAATATCTAAGTTTAATAAGAAAAAAGGAATTTTATTAATAATAATATTTTTATTTAAAAACAAAAGAGTATTTAAAATAACTTATTAACTCTCTACTGTCCTAAAATATATTAACTTAATTGGAAGTATATCCTATAAATCGCCATTTCCTTTACACAATAAATACATTCATCATTTCAATATCTTACCTAAAACAGTAAGAAGAATTGAAGTTTCTAAAAGTAGCAAAATAAAGAAATAAAAAGAAGGGGAAGTGTAACTGAGGATATTATATTTCAGGAAACTCCCCCGATTCTGTGAGAAAATGAAAGAAAAAAAAAGAAGTTAAATAAATTTGAATATCAGATTTAATTTTTTTGCAGGCAAAAAAATATATATATAAAGAAAGAAAAACGAAAAAAAATGAATGCTCTAGGAGAAAAAGAAAGCAGGTATTATTAATATGTATGCATACAAAAAAAAAGAGCGGGAAGTGAAAAAAAAATTCGAAGCATATTGATAAATGAATGCAACTTAACCGTAACCGAAACCGTGGCTAAGTTTTAATCTTACGACAGGCACGGCAACAATAATAACGAATTATAATAAATAATAACGTAATCGCAAAAAAAAGGATGCTACGGCCCTCTTCGCCTACACATAGTGACAAATGTTTTTTAATTTTAAAAAAGCTCAGAACTTAGAGGGAGCGAAAAAATTAATAATATCCCATCTATTGTGTTCACTTGGTGGCTTCCTTTTTCACGCCCCCACCCCCTTCCCCTTTTGTGACTTCAACACCCCCAGTTCAGGAAGAAAGGGGGGTTAAAAGATAGAAAAAATTTAAAATAAAATATTTGAAAAAAAATGGGTTTTCTTATTCAGGCCGAAAGTGAATTACATTAAACGGGAAGAGTGAGTGAGGGAAAAAAATGACGAGAAAAGTAATAGCAAAAAAAAAAAAAATTTTACATAACGCAAGGGCTAAAAATAAAATTAAAAAAAAAACCCACAAAACAAAAAAAATGCCAAAATGAAACATTCTCCCCCTTGTATTTTGCCCGCCAATGAAGTTCATTTAACATGCAAGCATTCCGCGCGTTGGCGAGATTGAAGAATTTCCAGCGACGCCAAGAAAAAAAAAGCGCCTATTTTTTTCCATTCCTTCTTTTCTCTTCTTTTTTTGGCGAGATTAATCATTTTTAAATTGCACGTGAACTCCTTTGGCGGTTTCAGGGCACATATCTCACTCGCTATACGCTAGATATGTGGTATATTTGGTATTTCAGGCATTTGATTCTTTTATACGATTTTTTTTCGTGCGGATAGACCCTGGGGCTCCCCCACCCCCGGGGGTAGATGTAGATATTTCTATTTTTTTATAAAACCCCGGGTGAAGGGAATGGGGGTGGGGGTCCACTTAATTGAAAAAAAACATACCATGCGGTGGGGTCGGGTACTTTTTTTTATGTGCAGTTTTTTTCCACACGGAATGTTCGTGGTTACCAGTCTTGGATGTTATGTGATTGGCTGAAATGCGCGCATGGGCAATTCCAAGTTATTTTAGGGGAGATAAAAGTATTTTAAAGGGGCTTTTTAAAAGTGCGAATTAAAAAGGAATTTCAATGAGTCGTTGGAAAGGAACTTAAACGGTCTATAAAATTCTAAAGAGGGATCGAGCAGGATTGACCTCGATTTCCTATTTGATTTTATTGAATACGTTTAACGTAACGCTTGATATCTAAAACGTTTAACGCGAAAACGCTTAGGATGAGATATAGGTTAACACGAAATAATGCAACGGTCCCGACAAACTATGTATTTTCATACATTTTTTCTCTTAACACGAAGTGATTCTCCTTCTGGGAATGAACAAAATACTGAAAACACCAGCCGGACTCGATTGTCCCATTGTATTATCAGAAGAATGTGCACAAGCCTGATTAGGGCAATTACAGACATTTTGAAGTTTGTTAAAAGCTCAAAAAATGTCATTGA